>VZSF01000963.1:144438-248916 GCA_013398295.1 Chionis minor | reverse complement strand
TCAAAGACCTGTTTCCACTCAATATGAAGGCATGTCTCACCTCCAGCTTTCAGAACAAAGCACAGATTCGCGTCCAGTCCCCAACAGACATCCAACCAGCAAAATCTCTTTACAGCCATGTTATTTTCTGGCACCAAGCATCCCTCTGCCTTCCCTTTTGGTCCCATCAGTGCCACCACTCCAACTCACCCTCATAATACCAACAAAGAGCATACCTCCTCACCCCTAGATGCCTACTTCGACCTGGAATTGATTGATACAGCATTAGTCAAGTCACGTGATTCGCTGCTAGTAAGTCAGCATCAGTAGGCATGATCATTTAAAAGCTCCTCTTAATAAAATCATGACTGGTTGAGTGGATTCAGTGTTAAAACATTGTGGATTTGCATCTTCACTCAAAAGTGGTTCTCCACGGAAGTCTCAAAACGTTGAGACTGGAAGACACCGGTGATCTTGTCAGCTTGAAATGCTGCTGGTGCTGCTGCTGCTCCTTAGCTGCCGCTGTCCTTACTGTGCAGTAGGGGATGTAGGAGCACTCCTTATCCTCTCCAGCGCAGGTTACCACAGCCCACACCAAAGGCTGCTGACACTGTCCTTAACAGCAGACGAAAGGCGTTCTCACGGTCCTTTTTGCAGCTCCACTGTGCTTTTTCACTCCCGCCAAAGACAATGTCTGCATGGGCAAAATGGTTTTGCATATGCAAAGAGCTGTAAGTGCAGAGCAGAGGACTGTGCATCTCCAAATCTGCACATGCCACAGGCAGTTTATACATTTCGGTGAGGCAGGCTTTAAACTGAAGGACTTGGGGAACAGGGTCCAAAATGGCAGTACTCATAACACTGCATACAACTGGGGAATAAGCCAGGCCAACCAGAGCAGCAAAAAATGTTCCTTAGCTGCCTCCCAAGATAAGAACCAGAAGGCCAACCACCTCAAGGATGTGTATGGCTGTGGTGGATCCTCTTGCACCCCTCCAAGGAAACCTGCATGCTCAATTACCTCTCTGAAATGCCTGTACACCAACACACGCAGCATGGGGAGTAAGCAGGATGAACTAGAGACTGTGTGTGTTTGCAAGGTCATGATCTCATTGCAATTACAGAGACATGGTGGGGTAGCTCACATGACTGAAATGCTGCCATAGACGGCTACATACTTTTTAGGAAAGACAGGCCAGGAAGGTGAGGTGGTGGAGTCACTCTTTATGTGAGAGAGCAACTGGAATGGATCAAGCTCTCCCTGGGGGTGGATGAAGAATGAGTCAAGAGCTTATGGGTAAGTATTAAGGGGCATGCTAATATGGGTGACACTGTTGCGGGTATTTACTACAGACCACCAGATCAGGAAGAAGAAGTCGATGAGACCTTCTACAGACAGCTGAAAATAGCCTTATGATCACAGGCTCTTGTTCTCATGGGGGACGTCAACCACCCTGATATTTGCTGGAAAGGCAACACAGCCAGGCACACATAGTCCAGGGGAGTTCTGCAGAGCATTGTTGATAACTTTTTCACACAGGTGGTGGTGGAGGAACCAACAAGAGGTGCGCTGCTGGACCTTGTGCTCACAAACAAAGATGGACTAGTTGGGGACATGAAGGCTGGGGGTAGCCTTACTGCAGTGACCATGAGATGGTAGAGTTCAGGATTCTGCATGGAAGAAGCAGAGCAAAAAGTAGAATAACAACCCTGGACTTCTGGAGAGCTGACTTTGGCCTCTTCTAAGACCTGCTTGGAGGAATCCCTTGGGCTAAAGCTCTAGAAGGAGAGGGGGTGCAAGGGAGCTGGTTAATATTCAAGCACCACTTCCTCCAAGCTCAAGATCAGTGCATCCCTATGAGTAAAAAATCAGGCAAAGGAGGCTGTAGTGAGGTGCCCAAAACTGAACACTGAACTTGAAATGTGGCCTCACCAGTGCTGCGTACAGGGGGATGATCACTCCTTTAGTCCTGCTGGCCACACTATTTCTAATCCTGATAGGTAAGCTTAGAAAGTGTGGGTTAGGTGAGTAGACAGTGAGTTTGATGGAGAACTGGCTGAATGGCAGAGCTCAGGGGGTTGTGATCAGTGATGCAGAGTCTAGCTGGAGGCCTGTAACTAGTGGTGTTCCCCAGGGGTCAGTACTGGGTCCAGTCCCGTTCAAAATAGTCATCAATGACCTGGATGAAGGCATAGAGTGTACCCACAGCAAGTTTGCTGATGACACAAAGCTGGGAAGAGTGGCTGACACACCAGAAGGCTGTGTTGCCATTCAGCATGACCTGGACAGGCTGTAGCGTTGGGCAGAGAGAAACCTAGTGAAGTTCAACAAGGACAAGTGTAGGGTCCTGCACCTAGGGAGGAATAACCCCATGCACCAGTACAGTTTAGGGGTTGACCTGCTGGAAAGCAGCTCTGCAGAGAGGGACCTGGGAGTCCTGGCGGACAATAAGGTGACCATGAGCCAGCAATGTGCCCTTGTGGCCAAGAAGGCCAATGGTACCCTAGGGTGCATTAAAAAGAGCGTGGTCAGCAGGTTGAGGGAAGTTATCCTCCCCCTCTACTCTGCCCTGGTGAGGCCACATCTGGTGTACTGTGTCCAGTTCTGGGCTCCCCACTTCAGGAAAGACAAAGAACTACTGGAGAGAGTCCAGTGGAGGGATACAAAGATGATCCAGGGGATTGGAGCATCTCTCTTCTGAGGAAGTGCTGAGAGACCTGGGTCTCTTTAGCCTGGAGAAGAGCAGTCTGAGAGGGAATCTTATCAATGCTTATTATCACCTAAGGCCTGGGTGTCAAGAGGCCAGACTCTTTTCAGTGGTGCCCACCAACAGGACAAGAAGTAATGGGCACAAACTGGAACACAGGAAATTTCATCTCAACATAAGAAAAATTTTCTTTACTTTGAGGGTGGCAAAGCACTGGAACAGGGCACCCAGAGAGGTTGTGGAGTCTCTTTCTCTGAAGATATTGAATACCCTCCTGGATGCGTTCCTGTCCAACCTGCTCTAGGTGAACCTGCTTTAGCAGGGGGGTTGGACTAGATGATCTCCAAGGGTCCCTTCCATTCTGTGATTCTGTGATTTTCCAAGTGAAAAACATACAACTGCAACCCTGACTTCTGCATGGCCTTTCTCTGCCTCAGCACCCAGCATCCACAGAGCACTTGCCTGGCTGTTGAGGTTACTGTCTCTGCAAGCTTGAACCCATCTGAAGGGGTGGCTGTGGGCACAGAAATCCCAGGTAACCCACCTCCCTAAGTAGGGCAGCAGCAGCATGGAGACACTGTCTTCCTTCGGAAACACCAAGCACACACTCAGTGGAAAAAACAGGCACCTAAAGGAGATTTTTCTCCCATATGAAACCACTTGTTGTGGGGCCCTTTGCCAAATTATGTTTGTAAGTATAGACCTCCCAAGACCAGAAACAGTTTCCTTGCCATCTCTCCTGGCTTCGCAGTTTGCATAACTATGCCAGCACCACTTTCTTGTGCGCTCCCCAGCAGAATTAATTAATGTTTGTGCAGTACTTTGAAGATGAAAGTACTAAGCAACTGCTAAATATCAGACCAGATTCTCAGCTGGTTTAAAAACTGGCATTTGCAGCATGGCATCTGGGCCCACGATCACCCTGTCTCATTAGAAAGACTTTGTAGAGAATGTGAAGAAAAAAAGACTAAGAAAAAGAAAGGAAAAAAATATAAGAAAAAGAATATAGAAAAATAGATAGAAAAGCAGCACTGAAGTAATAACCTTCCTGCTTTTCTCAGAGTCCCTCTCTCTGCAGGTGAAGAGTACAAATCTGCAGAGCCATGACACGGTTCTCCTTCAAACCTCCTTAAAACTCACCTCTACTGAGATGCCTACAAATCATTCAGCACTGATTAGCCAGTTGATGTACTGTGACTTCTGCACATTACACTTACCATAACCATCCTGCTCTTAATGTTGGCCTGCCCCATCTGTTTACTCAATGTGCTGCTTCTTTCCTATCCTCTGCCTTGAGTGTTTGCAGGGTTTTTTCTTATATATGTGCCAGGCGCAGCCCAGGGATACACAGATGCCGACAAAATGTCTTTCCAGTCCTTTGCAGGCTCCATATAATATGAACGTGCAAAAGTCAGTCTCAAAGGATAAGCCTCAATAGGCTTAGATCCACTTACTGAGTTGTGTGTGTTCCTATATAGAACTGTTGATCACGGAAAGCAACCCAGGAGGTTTAATTCAAGCACATGTTATACGTAAAGCAGCTGTGTGCTTTTCCAAAAGGCATTGTGCTGCTGCAGTTTAGGGGCTAAACTTACTGCTTATGCTAGATTATTATTTTTTTTAATAGCACGACTTGCTCTTAAAATTGCAAAAACATAGTCCAAGAGAAAGTTTCATTGGTGAATCAGTCTGTCACTTGAATAAACTGCAATAGCTATTTGGGGAGCAAAAGCAACTCTTTCAATATTATACAGACTGGCAAGAATGACAGGGCTTTCAGTAACACAGCTGGCATAGAGAGAAGACAGGGCACCAGTGGACTGCAGGCATCTCATGCTGGGACACCACAACTGATGGGAGAAGCACCTCCATCAGCTGGATGTGTGTGGGATGAAGCATTAGCGATGAGCAAGGTCTTCTGAGGGTGAGGCGTTAGAATGAGTCACCTCATTGATGAGCAAAGGGACTGATGCTGCGTGACTTGGATCCAGCCAAATCTCTTATCACACCCATGTGATCTACGAGCCAAACTCAGACTCACTTCCAGCTCCAGTTATTTCAGTAGGATGTCATGCATGCAAAGTGTGTTAATACTCTTTCCATGGCCTTGTTAGACCTTATGCTTTCAACTTCTTAACTAAATCAGTCACATGCGCTATTCACAGAGATACAAGAGGAGACCCCTCAAGCCTCTTCCCATTTGTAACAGCAAGACTCTACTCAAATGCCCAAAATGGAGTTTTAGGTATTAAAAGGAAAATATTAAACCAAAACCAAGTTCCCACGCTGTGAGATCCCAGCAAGTGTTATAAATCCTAGGGACACTACCTTTGTAACAACCTGTTTTTTAAAGATGGTAAAACCAGAGAAAACCGGAGCTGTGTCCTGGTTCTGGGGGGAATAAGGTTAATTTTCAGAAGGAGCTGGGACTGGGAGGGGGGGACACACAGCTGATCCAGAGTAGCCAAAAAGGTACTGGATAGCACATGACAGTCATGCCCAGTCTATAGCTGGGGAGATGGCTGGCAGGAGGCAGGGAAGGAATCATGGCTTGGAGCAGGCTGGGGCTTCCCGGGTCTGGTCATTGAGCGGTGGTTTAGTAACCATGTTTGTACATTCCTCTATCAGGATTATTGTTGTTGTTTTCCTCTTTTCTCTTATGTTCTGTTAAACTGCCTTTATCTCAACCCACGAGTTTTCCCTTTTTATTCTGATTCTGCCCCCAAACCACAGCTGGGGGCAGGGGGTGAACAAGTGGCCATATGTCTCTTTGTTGACAGCGGGGGCTAAAGCACAACAAGCTGGCAAGTTTTTCATGGCTACTCCCTCGATGCAGCAGTACTGCTCAAGGTGTGAGCGGAGAGGACGCCCCTACCCACCCAAAACCAGGGAGTCTGCCCATATACACACACTGCTGGTAGCAGCGTCGTGGAAGTAATCAAGTGGGTTAACTTCCAAGCCTCGTGCCTTGGGCAAAGCTGAATATTTCTCCGCTGGCTGCAGATCTTTCTTACCCCTTCAGTCTGTTTTGTGCTCCTGTTTTCCAACTGAAGCCTCTCTCCACTGAGAAACATTCCTTCCGCCTCTTCAGCATGACTTAGGCTGATGCTCTGCACTCGTAGCCTTAATCTCTAGAGAGCTGGGATGAGATTTTCAAAAGCACTTAGTGTTGACCTAACTCTGCTCCAAATCAGTCTGATCATATTAGGTTAACTATATTTAAGTTTGGTCATGTATATTTTGTCATAATAAACTTACCCCAAAGGAATGCTGCTGCTTTAAAACAAGATTACTAGACCTGTGACTATATTTATGCATCTCAATAAGGAATCTGATTTTCCAGTTCCAGTTCTCTGGATTTTTTTTGGAAGATGTTGAATATTTAGTACTAGTTGAACAGAGGTCAATGCAATTATATCCTACATCTTAAAAGGAAACAGTCATCTCTAAATTCAGTGCTAAAGAAGTGCTGCACTGGAGATCTTAAGGCTCAAAACTCCAAAAACTAATGCTTAAAATTAATAGCAATCTCAACCCAGCCAGAAAGTGCCTTTTTTTTTTTTTCCAGCATCCGCGAACAGCTCTGCACAACCAAGACCCAAATACCAATATAGGACTTTATCTTTCACCTCCTCCCTTTTTTTAAAAACAGACTGCCAGGCAGTGAGTGTTTCTAAATGGTACAAGAAGTGACTGTCAGGTGCCACCAGCTCTTTTCCAACACACAAACAGTGGAGAATCACTTCTCAGCTTAGACCATATGGCATCTCCAGAAATACCAGAGTAATAGTTGGGAGAGTTTTGGCCATGAAGCTTATACAGCATAGGACTAAATGTACCGTTACAGACCTGATTGGTTTTTGGGGTTTTTTTAATTAGTATGTTCAACCTTCTTCTGCCACATTTTCTCTTTTGACATATGTATTTTTTAACTGAATCCATAATTGGTCTTTCTAAATGATTGACAGCGAAGGTGAAGGAACAGCCTGTTAGTCTTGACTGCTGGGGTAGTGAATAGAGAAGCTGACATGTTAAATTTCTTCACCTCCAACTGGAATTATAAATTATAGACTTCTTTTACATTATCATAATACCAAGTTCATCTTAAAAATAGAATGATTCCTTGGGGGTGTATTTATAGTGAAAAAATACATACCTAATGCTGTACTTAGCATACCTTCGTATTTTAATATAATTGGAAAGATTGTTCCAATTTTGTTCTTATTTTTGGAAATTAAGAAGAAGAATCAGATCATCTTACATTTTTCAAAAGATCCATCATTTTATTCGGCAGGACATTCTGAAATTTTCAAAAGCTGTCTGTAATTTAACGTATCCTCCCGCTCCCCCTACAGCTACTTGGCAGGTTGCATCATCCCAGCTTGGCCAAGGGCCACTTTATCAGAGTCTCTACAAACTTTGCACAGGGAGTGTAACCAAGATCTGAGGAAGTCTGTGGGAACTAAAGTTTCCACCCCATAAAAACCCTTTCATTCAGCCTTCATCCGTAAGCAAACAACTTCTGTGAAACGAATCATCGAGTTCAAATTAATCAGTTTGTCTGAAAGCAAACACAGCCCATCAATAAAAGCAAAGCAATAAACCACAGGGAAATGCCTCCAAGCCAGACACAGTGCACTGAAACCCTCCAATCTATTCTCCATGGAAGGGCAGAGAGAAAGATCTTAAAACTTTTGTCTAAATTAGACTTAATTCAAATCATGACAGTATGAAACCTCAAGGCCCAGCTCCTAATAGCTGCGTAACTGTCTGTTGAAGGGCAGGGAAGACAAAGATGATCTGCATCGTGGGATGCCAAGAGGAGGTATGTGTTGGGGAAGGGGTAGATGTAGTCACCCTGGCCTCAGGTCCTCTCCTCCATGACAAGGAAGACCCAAGAAACAAATCCCCTGGTCTGCCCCAAAGTCTTGATAGCACCTGGGGCGGCTGCTAAAGTCACAGCAGAGCAGGGTCAAAGGGAGATACCTTGGCCAAGGTACTTCCTGTTCCCCTGGGTTTTCTATACCTTTAACATATACAGCCCTGTCAACAACACTGCTTCCTACTTACAATCCCACAAGAAGAAAAGCCAGTCTCAAGCCATCTACACGATGAATTCCCCTACAGCTCAGTTAAGTGCTGCTTGCCTTCAGTTGCATCGGTGTGCCTTGATCTTGTGAAATATTTTCAATTTCCAGAACAGTTTCAACATGGGGAAAGAGGAAGGGACAGGGAAGAACAATATACTTCCAATAAAATTAGGCACTGTTCAAGATTTCTTTCACCTCAGCAAAAATCCTCTCAAGACACAAGTAAATGTATCTTATTTAGGTTAGCAGGATCTTCTCCTAATAGCGCAATTAGCTTTCACAGGAGATAGACCCATGTACTGTCTTGAGAATAGACTCACAGGCACATATAAGCAAGTAATATCAGGCACACTTCTCACAAATTAAGGAAAGCATTTGTCATTTCCACTGTTGACACTGAAAAAGTGATGTTTTAAATGCTATATTAGCATCAAATCCCAAGGGACCCCCCCTCAGCAGCGCCTCTCAAGGAGCAAGCCCGTGCAACCAACTCCTGCAATTCCCCTTTCACTGCCTGAAGGAGGAGAAGGGTGGCCAGGGAGAAGGCAGCAAGATCCACAACACTGCAACATGGCTAAGCCGTCTCAAAGACTATGAGACTTTACCTCTTGCAACCAGGTAAGGAGCCTCTGTAGAGGCCCGATCCCATTCCAGCCTCCCACAGAGTTCCAGAGCTCGCTTTACAGCGCTACTCAGTACAACACGCTTGGATATAGCTGTGCATCGCCTACAGCTCTGCGGATCAGGCAAAAGCAGGTTTGTTTTATTTCAGTTAACGTGAGGCTGGTAAATCGTAACCCTTATCTATCAGTGGGATGATCTTCATTAGTCTGTTCCCTGTCGTTTAACACGACTATTAGCCATGGCCAAACAGATTATACTGACTATTCCAATTCCATTACTATCCTGTATTCAGCAAATGGGGAGGAAATCGTATTATTCTGGTAACTGTTTAATGTTTGCCACCAGACACATGAGGCAAATGTGTCCAGGAAATGCTTACTTGCCCAATGTCACCTGATGGATAAGTCCAGACACCCTATTCATTTGCAATGAAGCCACAGGAAATAACTGCAAAAAAAGTAGAGCCACTGCACAGAGTAAGAAGAAAATGAGCTAATAAATACTGTCACACCATATCCTAGCATGCAAAGCAATGTTTTATTACATGCTTTAAAATTAATACGTGCTATTTTGTTGGCATCAACACACACTCAAAACGCCTGATCCTTCACACTCCACAAACCCTACACAGCAACAAAATCGAACCCCACCCCCGGCACTTCATCTGCGTGAAGGAACGGAATGAAGCACCCAAGCCCCCACCCTTCATGCACAGCTGATATTAAAAGCGGCATGAGCCATTTTCTTCTTGTCAAGATCAGTTTTCTCATCTGGCTCCCACAAGCCATGTTTACATTTCCCTACATGTTTTTTCCTGTCTCCTGCTTCACCTAAATAAAACGTCTCAACCATGTTACTGGCCCTAATTTAACAAAAAACCACCAAAACCTCACACACCCCAAAAAAATCCAACGGCAAAAAAAAAGCCCCAACCCTAATATCTGGACTGCAACAGTTATATTTCCTGTTGGCTCCTTCTGCAACCCGAGGAGAAGCAACATTTCCAGAGCACAGCCTTCATCGTGGGCAGGCAAAATCACCTTCTGAGTGTATCCACCCTTCTCAACCAACCAGGAGGACAAGGCTCTTCATGCAGGTACACTTACCAAGCTGGAACCCATTTGTGATTTCCCTGATTTAGGCTCCAGGTGAGGGACAGGAGGATAGCAATAACAACACTCAGCGCCACACAATTTCCAGCTTCTCTCCAGCCTACACCGTTTAATATCTGAAACATCTAATAATTACTGTTAATTGCACCTAACTGTAAACTATAGAATAGACGGGGGGAATGCACAAATAAATTCTGGCACATCTGCAGCTCAGTCCCTGCTCTTCAGCTGGGTTAAGCTTTACCATGCAAAATTTGACCCATCCGTTATATATGTACTACAACTGAGCCTTGCTAAATCTGTCAATCTGCAAGCCTTGGCAACAAAACCAGCCCAAGAGATGTAAGCAGCAATCTGAGAAGATACTCCCCAGGAATTAGATTTTGTAACCAAACATTTCAGCTAATTGCATTCTTGTTCTCAGTGCAATGAAGGTCCCATTTAGCCAAAGCATTTGTCTACAGAGTTTAGTTTCTTCCATTTAATGAACGCTGATCCTGTCTTAGCCTCGGCTGGTGTATCATCAGGATCAACATGAAATGCTAATGGAGAAAGATGCTTAGTACCATTTCAAGTGTTTAAGTTACAACCACAGCTATTAAAGCAAATCCATGTTACCTGTTCCTTCTCGGGCTCCCCAGTGAGACAGATTTAAAAGTTTCTGTGGGGAGAAGTGATTCATAAATGGCTACAGAGATCAGAGAAGAAAGCCTTTCACCGTTAATTACAGCCTGTGTTTTCTGAACCAAAGCTGGTCATTTCGCAGGCACAACACATAACTAGCGAGGCTCATTTTATTTTGTTGCCTTCGCAAATTAGTTCACTTTTTATAAAGCAAGGTGGCTGCCTCCAGCAGTAGGGATAACCATGTTGACCAGCCGGGAAAATGAGGCTTTGTGCTCTGCTTGTAGTCCACAGCAGAAAAATCCAACAGGTTCCCCAATTTTCCATCCCCTTGCTGTTTCAATGTACAAATCAGTGTTGCTGTGGCATCTCTAACATAAGACTGCAGTGCATTAACGTAAGATTATCACTGCAGTCCCATGAATCTAGTTCTTCACAGTGAGAAAAGCTTCCCTGTTTTCAACTTTCCCGCTGCCAAGCCAAATCGCAGGATGTGAAATAGCCACAAGCAGCAAGGAGGAGGGGGATGCTTCCTGCCTCTCATCTCCGTAGAGTAACTACAGCGGGTCCAGCCCCAGTGGCACATGTGGCATCCATGGCATCTTTGCACCACACGGTTCAGGGACATCATGGAAATAGCAGGAAGGGATGATGCATTATAAGACATTGGTCTTCGCTAGCCCAGAGAGAACACTCTCAGACACCACCTGCATTTTAAAGCAGTGCTGTTTCTTTCTTCCCATGGCTTTGATTGACCTCAACCTCTTTGAAGAACAACTTCTCCTAGGTAGAGGCTTCTGGTGGACGCACCTGCCAAGATCCTGGTTTTGAACTAGGCACCTGAAACCCTGGCCGAAGCCCCCAGCACTTGCCAGACGGAGCACAGTGCTGGCAGCTGTTGTTGGAAATGCTGAAGTTTTCCTCATGCAGGTTTTAAAAGGCCACTGTTTCTGCATGTAAATTCTGAAGGGCATTAGCGGCATCGCTGACACACACTGACAGCCAGCCCAGCTCCGGGAAGGGAATAAGCAGCAGCGACTGCCTGAATAATTGATGTGCTTTTACTCTGCCCCATGGCCCAGTTGTTACATTGCGCACTCTCTTCAACTGCCTGTGGTTTCTAAATTAATTAGAAATCTTAATGTCATGGCCAGCCGGTTAAAAAGGAAAAAAAAGGCACTGAGAACAAAAGAAGAGAGTTCGTCTTATGCCCTTGAGCCTTGGGATCTTTTACTTTGGCCTGGACATGCAGGGAATAAAAGCTCAGTCTCACTTTCTGAAGCGTTGGACCCCGCTCACCGATGCTAACAGCAGCACCTGCAAAAAGCCCCCGTTTCATGGGGGTGAACACACCCGTCAAGGTCACCTCTCCCATAAGACGGGGCAAAGCCTTTCCTAGGGGACAGCACACATGTGGGGCAGCTAGCATCTCTTCAATACAATTAAATATGTCTGATACATCCCTAGCCCAGCCATTGCAATCTAGTGCCATGCCGTACCGAACGAAAGGACACCGCTGAAGTCTGGAGGAATTACAGAGCTTGCAGTTGTCCTCTTCCAGGCGACAGAACTAAACAACTCTGTGGGATCCTTTTCACGGGCTGAAAAATAATTGTGTGCAACCACCTGACTTCAGAGAACAGGAGAAGCTGATAAAAATGTCACATTGATCAAATACAACAATGTGAGTGGCCATTTCTTTGCTACATACATACCGTTATCTACTTACAATATTGCTTATGCTTAAACTTTAAAACAATGTCTATAGCTTTTAAGAAACCAAGTGGGAATAATTTCACTGTTTGAGCCACATTGCAGTAAAGCGCGGGTAGTTTTGTTCCAAGTCCTTGGAAAGCACTTAGCCATGATGAATCTGGGGGTATTTTTAGTTTCTTAGCTGCAAAAAGAAATACTGATTTCTAAAAAAAATCTCTTTACAACTGTACCAAAAGCATAAATAAACACAAACGATTGGATTTGTTGAGATAATTTTAAATTGCACAGATAACTTAAGACTGGTATTTCACCTTCTTATAAAAGAGCAGTGAAATACCAGTGAAACTCAACAGTGCAGCACAATCTTTCCCTTTGCCAACACATCGCATCTTACTGTAATCCGCAGGATACTGAGGGGGAGAAAGGTATAAACCACCTTTCCATTATTCCCCTTGGGAAATTAAGGATTTTAAAGAAATCTGATTCTTCAGTCTTTCTTTCTGACATGGATAAACACACTTACACTCAAAGCAATGAATTGTTTGAATCCCCAGTAAAGTTATCCTACCCAATAAAGCTATCCTACATCTCCTGTACATGTTAAGTACCCAACAATTACGGTCCCAGGACAGAGAAATGAGCTGACAATGGTGACATAAAGCTTTATAGTTTTAAATCACACCATAAACCCTAACAGAATTATACAACAAAACGAATCCCATTCGTTAGCACATGGACGGTAACTCAAAATACTGTGAGCCTAAGCTACAGGAGACTGTGGTTCTCTAAAAACTTAATGCATCAAGTGTTTACTTCCTCCTAGAGCTTCTCCCTCTATCTGCTATTTTTCTTCTCCTGTCATAATTTTGCATTAAATTGATGCTTGCAGAGTCCACCACGAAACAATACAGAAGGATCAAAGCAAGTTGCAAATTTAAGTCCTGTCAGTGTGTTTCAACATCCTTCCTGAGAAATGAGATGGTACTTCCATTTGTAGGGTGGGAAGATGGGCTTTCATCAAATTGTATGCTGATACATGAAGAAGGTAGCATTGGTCCACTCTATTTGTTTGCGTTTGTCATCTTGGCTTACATACTGCCTCTAAAATGCACATGATAATTAGCAGCAGTATGGCACTGCAGATGTAGTGAACACAAGATGTCACTCACATGCATTTTTCAAATCCAAGCAATGAAATGAAGTGTCTCATAAGAACATGTTATGTGTTCATACAGAAGTTTTCCTGGCCCTTACAATATCTTCTATGTGTATCTCTTCACATCTGTGTTTTTAAATCTCACTACACTTGCTTTGCTACACCCAAATGTGCAGGCCTTCACATTATGTATTTTGTTTTGCTCTCCATATTGTGGCATCTACATACATCTCACTTTGAAGTTTTTGTATTGATTATTGCAAAGACTCACTGAAAGACTCAGTTCATGTATTCCTCCAGGTTATCCACAGTAATAATGAAGCCATGCACACAGGCTTTAAGGCAGACGTGGGGTCCTGATCCCTCCTCTGCATCACCATATAGCTGGAAGGTTGTACCAGCTGAAGCAGGACCACCACTTTTCAACATGGCCATGCCCTCCTTCCCCAACTTCTGTATCACTTCTCTCCAGAAGGGAACAAAGTGCAAAATCACACAAGGTCCCACAAGGATGCTCGCCTCTCAGCCTTGGAAGAAGGTGGAAGAAAATACAGGAGACAGCAGTGGTACAGAGCAGCACAGCTTTCCTCACTGCTTTTTGGAGCCTAGTCTTTCAAGATGCAGCCCCCGGCAAAGTGGCTCATGAAAGTTTGATGAACAGCATTTTGTTTAACACCAGCAACTGAGCCATAGCCCTGTCGAGCTGTATTGCCCAAGCAAAATGTCACAACCCAAGAGGATCAACAGACTTGATTGCAAGAGGCAGGCTCCCAGGCAGCAGAGGAGCTCACAACCTTTGGCACAGGGTGCACCACCCCACAAGTTACTTGGTCACTGAAACATAAGGAGGCTGCTGTAACACTGTTGAACACTGAGCCTCCTTCAATACATGCCCACAGCGCTGCAAGGCTGTGCCAAGCAGTCTTGCAAATATAGGGAAGTCCACAGCCTTTTCCGTTAGCACATATAAACCCTGACTATTTTCCCCCTCCCCCTCTTCTACCTTTTTCACTTCTGCATGGACCAAGAAGAATCACGGTGTGCCATTCCCTACCATTTTGCTTCAGCATTTTCATGCTCTACCGCTTTTGTTCCTCTGCCCCCTTTCCATAAAGGAATATTCTCAAGAAACAACCATGCCTGCATAACTGAAAATACACAAAACCCATATGCAGAGATGGTGCTGTAGGATCACGCAACATGAACAGGATGAGCAGGTAAATATTTTAGCACAGCTAAAAAATGAGGCTAGACTGCATGGTCCAGTAATTACCTTCTCTTGTTCTTCAGGTGCTAAAAATCCACACGCTATTTTTTGCAGAGTACTGAATTCAGCATATCTGGAAACAAAGAGGAAAAGAAAACCATTAAAAAACATGTATACTTGTCTCTGATGACTTATTAGGCACCCATGAACTTTCTGCTATACATGAACCAGAGGATATAGCAATGAACAACTAGTTTTGGTCATCAGATCTGATTTTAAAAAGCTTGTAAGACCTCTATGAAGCCCATCTCTGTATGGGAAGACAGTACTAGCACATAACCAAGAACAGCTGGATGAAAAATCACTGGAAGTTATAACTGCAAATTATAAAAAAAAACCTTAAGAGATACAAGTAGTTATTGAACACTTGCAGGTACATGAGTATCTCTTCACTCTAACAGGCTCCAGTGTGGTCTGGATAAACTATTATTATACTAGAGGATTTACCAGAGATTTTTAGAGGTTGCTGCACCAGAATAATAAAGCCATATCTAGTCTGAAAAGAACATCAAATAAATTAGGATTGTAAGGGTGTTAATTCCTGTTCCTCAGCAGTTACATCTTAGATTTCCTCCATCCCCTTACACCTTCAGTATTTTCTCCTAACTATAGTGTTAGATGCTAAATGTAACATTAATTGACAAAGGCGTGAAATGCATGGATCCAGGTAGCCTCACGGAAGTGTTGGTTTTATTAGGATTAATTACACATGAAAAATCACTCCTTCTGTTTGGATTGCTACAGATGAAACTTTGGTGGGAATCAGAGTCAAGCTGAATGGCACAGGAACCCTGGACCCCATCCCACCCCAATTAAACAATTAGAAAATAAAATAAAAAATCAACGCAATGGAAATAGCAATGAGTCCTCCTGCCTGAATTTTGCTTCCAACGTTAACTACAAGCCCAGCTCATTTTCCACAACCTGTAGGGAAGAACACGGGTCATTAAGAAGTGTATTAGAATGACAAACTACAAAGCCTGATTAAAATAGGATCCAGTATTAAACCGGGGTGAGTTGCTCCAGTTGCAGTGGCGGGTCTCCAAGCCTTTCCCAACAGACACCGCAGCAGAGCCTTCCCCCTGCTGCGATGGTCCCACACGCCAGACCATCCTATACCTTAAAAGCTTTGCAGACCCAAAAAGTGGTCCTAGGGTCCGGTTTCACAGCTCAGCTGATCCAGAATGGTCCTGCTTTAATCTTTGATGCCGAAAAGGAAAGTTTCACCCCAGCTTTATGCACTTCTTGGCAGGTACTCCCCTGAGAGTATGAAAAGAAGGAGGCTGAGGCATCAGTCCCCAACACATAATTCATCTTATTTATGTACTAAAGGAGCAATCACTTGCATTCAGTAACCTTGGAAGTCAGACAAGTAAATTAAAACTTACTTAAAACAAGGCTTGAGAGTCCAGCATGCATGCCACTTTTTGAGTGATTTCTCTATAATAGGCAAGTATGGATGCTCTGGAAGAAAAAGAGACCCATTCCAGGTCGCCTGTCAGTAAAATTGCCTCTGTAAGCAATAAACAGGTTTTGGACGATCTAAGAAATTTACAGGCAAACACAGGGTAACATCAGCTATTATTTCTCACTGTACAGATGAAAAAGTCTCCAGATGTTAGCTGTTTTCAGCCTTGGATTTTGATCAAATATATACAGTTTCAGTAGGAAAAAATACTTTTACAAGTGCAAAGCAAACCAGGTAACACCTCATGAGGGCATCCATATACTTTATTTCTAAGAAAATTGCCATTTGTTTAGACTACTCTGCTTGTGTTTTATAGCAAAACCTCCAAGTGGTTCCAAGAAGCTTTTGGAGAATAACTCTGATTTGATGGCAGTAGTATAGAGCAGAGACAAGGTGGTTTGTCTAGTCTGAAGAAGTTAATGTTTGTTACCTCATTACCTTTTAATGGGGTAGATGCCTTTTAAATGAAATTAAACCAAGATCTTTGTTTCATTTATGATACTCCAGATTTCACTTCTGCTTGGAGTGCAAAGAGCTAGAGATAGCACAACATACAGTGGTTTATGGCTCTTCTGTGTCATTTTAGGATTCAGCACATGCTCTCCTCCCAGCTCACCTTTATTTTATCATAATATGAGTATACCTTCTTGCCTTTCCTCCCCAAATGCCAAATGTATAACCTTGAGTTGGACTCTGCCATATGCTATTTCTATGCAGTTTTCAAACGTTGTTTGGGGAATTCTTGTTCTTTTTAAAATAAGAAGGGAACAATACAGGGATTCCTGTACAGCAAAGATCTTGCAAAATACTTGCTAGAGAGTCAGTGCTCACCGGCAGTGGGTGCACTGGAGGAACTACAGGGATTTGGCTTTAGCCGTAAAAGACAGAAATAAACACATTAAAGAAAGAGACATTGCTTTACCTCTCATTCCTGTTAATACTCACAGCAGTACAGAGCCTGCCCCATATGCAAGGGAAGCTCATTTTTATCTTCTTTTACTGCCTTCCACACCACTCAACTAACCTGCTCCCCTCTAAAACCTATAGTACTTCTCAGAAAGCATTTGTTGTTTCTTACCCAGTTCTTCCCCAGTTGTACTCTGCCTGGACAATTTGGCAAGTGGTCTCACTTAAGATGCTAACGGAGAGGGAAAATCACCTTCTATCCCTTGCTCCATCCCATGTTACGCTGGAGCTCTACCTGCAGAAACTACTGCTAAATAGATAACATAGATCCTTCAGCAAAGCCCCCTCTTGTTAACGTGACTGCTGGCATTCATATGGCTAATTATTTCTAAATCCTCTGCTATGGTGAGTAATGCATCCACCCAAATAGGATAAGGGCATACTGCTCTGCATCACCAGATGCCAGAAGAAGGGCAATTAATCTGCAAACCAGCATGCTGCTGCACCTTCATGCCAAAACAGAAGCTGCTATTAGGGAGAGCAATGATAAACACTTTCTGTTCAGCAATAGCAAAGGCTGGGAGGAGAATCCATCAAGATGGGATGGCTCACCCTCGAGTCTTCACTGCAAAAAGCCAAGTGGTCTGACTTCAGTCATTAGTGCTCAGAGCACAGGGACCCACAAAAAACACACAAAGGTTTAGGCAACCAGCAGGAGGCTTGTGAAAAAGCCTTGTTTGCTAAAACGTACCAAGCACCTCATTTCTGGCTCTATTCAAGTAGAGGAGTGAGCACCCGGCATCATGCTTTTGGAGATGAAAACCCATATGGAACAGCACAGCATCACTCCTGAGCATTAGCGTCTCTGCATCGGTCCTATGAAACCAAATCAGCAGGTTTCACCTACGGTGACTTAATTAACACACATCCTACAGATCCCCTCAAATCCTGCACATTGCCAGCCTCCATTACCAAGCTCTTTTGATGAAAGTGATTAAAGGTAACAATTATAATTTGTATTAGAGATGCCCCTAGAGGCTTCAGCCAGGCTCAGGCTTCATTGTTCACATAACACAATGCAAAGAAATCTCTCTCCCAAGGAGCTCATCCTCCACGATGACAAGCATTAACAGAAAGAAAGGTACAGAGACAAAAATTAATCGCTCAAGGTCAAACAGGAGGCCACCGACAGCTAGAACAAAACTCACCTCCTTTGTTGAGCACTCATGAGGCCTTGCTGACTCTCCAATACTAAACTGATCAACTAATACACTTTATTTATCAAGTGTCAAGAGCAGATGAAGTACTTCAGAGTGTTACTTACTGTTCTGTGTTTGATCATGTATTTTTGTGGTGGGTCTCCAAGCAAAGCTAACCACAACTGCAAACAGGTTACGTTCCCTTCACCTTCCCAAGAAATGCTTCCCATACGTTTCTGTGCCCATTACTGACAAATCGATCCTCCTCAATTTTTTTATTCTTCCATCAATGCTTTCAACAAAGAGTGATAGCTCAAGTGCCCTTCTCCACCTTGCACTTCCAATTTTTTAAGGAATGGTCAATCTCGATATGCATAATTATAATTGCAAATGGATCATTTTATCTTGTACTCTTCTATTTTAATGGGATTATGTACGGTCAAATCTCTATGGTAACATTTAAAGTCAAAACCTCCTATGTCATTTGTATGTGTTTTAGATATACCTGGCCCAGTTATGACACCATAAATCTGATATTGTTTTCACTGATTACTAGGAAAATCTTTCCAAGGCAGTATAATTGGAATGTAATAAAACTTCCTGCTATACAATTCATCGGCAAGAGAGTGCTTCATACAAGGAGAGAAGAAAGCATGAGTGTGCAAAGTGAGCAAAGCTTTTAGTCTTTGCAAACCACTTCAGTGCGTAAAATATTAAAAGCAATGCTAAACTAATCTCTGGCAAGAACTGCAGGTAATTTACTGCAACTGGTATTACGAATGCCTTTGGTTTACCATTTAAAAAACATTAGTCTACCATTATGGTTGTGTATCACACTGCTGTACATTAACCCCTGTAATTTTCCAACATGTTATATTGCAGTAACACAAATTAGGCTCTCTGGCAAAAATGCTTAAAAAGATGCAGTATTTAAAGTGAGCAGACAGGAAAGTTCCTCACTCCTTGCTGCCAAAGATAGCACGAGAAAGTCCAGTCCCCTTTTCCTCAAAGCAAATGGTAAAATCCCATTAATTTCCCCTGGAACCAACAGATCCACAGCATCTGGGAAAGGATTCAGTCTAAATACACTGCAGACATAACAGATGAATGATTTGGGGGAGAAGGGTCGCCTGCTCTCATTTTAACACTTCTGCATAACAGAAACAGAGCAGGTCATTTCTGTAAGCTTGAAAATGCTTTGTGGGCTTTCAGTAGGATTTTCCCTTCAGCATTTTTTGCCTTCTGTCTCCATTTTCTTCTTGTTCATACGCCTAATGGCTTTCAAATCTGTTATTTGAGTGTACAAGAAGCTTAAAACCTACACTTGATACTTACTGTTGTAGGGCCCACATGTATGAAATTTTGTTCTCATATAATCAATAGGAAAACATTTACATGTCACATATTCTGGAACAATCATATCCTTTCCAGTAAGGAAATAAAATACAAGCTAAATTTTCACCTTCATGTTATATGGACGTTTTCATAGCAAGATATCTTTTTTGGTACAGAAAAACAACCATAATAAAATGCTCATGATGTTTGGAAATTACTCGAATTTCCAAGGTGAAATGTCTCCACTCATAAATACTTCTACCAACTAAACCACAAAGATTTGTTTGGTTTTATAATAGTTTTCAAAGATTTTTTTTTCTTGATGGGATGAGAGAGAGACTTCAAAAAAAATGCAAAAAAGGAGGAAAAAAAGAAGAAAAAGAGGACGTAGCCCAACACTAGGACAGCAACACTCACGTAAGGCACGCTGGAGTCATGCTTGTGCTCTGCATGATGCGGAACATCCACTTAAACTTCACCTCTTCCCCTACAAGGCCACTGGGATGATGCTCTCCTCCCTATAGAACCATGTGGCTCCTTTCCCTCATTTTCCGTTTCTAACATATCAAACAGAACCTCTGAAACTCCATCCAAATCCATACACTTCTGTGAAATAGATTGAGTTTCAGGAGAAAAAGGTCAGCTTCATTTTGCCTCAACTGGCTCTAGCTCCCAGCTGTTAGGAACAATGGCTGCTGGGGTTAAGCAAGACTTTTGTGCCTGTCTTTGGAGCAGAAAGCAGGGCATCCCAGGGATTTTCTTCCAATCAATATACTGGTCCCAAGTGGTTTTCGAAGCAAGCAACCAGGCAGGTACGTGAAGTCCAGGCCCTGGTAGTGGAAGACCCAGAGGGTTCCCTGCAACAGCAAGGTATTTAATGTGAGAGGAGAAGGAAGGCTGGGGTCCTGCCAAATCTAATCCTGGCTATATGTGCCACAGCTGGACTTCTTCAAGTAGGAGTTATTACACTGGCACACTGCTGACCAAAGTCTTCTGTTTCGTGTAAATTCCCAGCAAAGACCTTAGGAGATAAAACTGATTAATCCTAATTAAAATGAAAATCAAGGAAATGACACAGTCTGTTGAATCTACTTGATGAATCAAAAGCCTCCCTCATTTCTGTGTTAATTGTCTTTTTACAAATGTGCAGTACTCTCATATGCACAAAATAACATTTTCCTATTTTTCTTCACTTGGAACATCACGGGCGAGATGTTAGAAAGCATCCGGAGAGCGCTTCTGCATTATCAGGCCCCTGCAGAAGTGCCTAAATGGATGCCGAGTCCTTTCTCAGACTTCTTGTGGCTTTAATAAAAAATCACAGCCTGCAGCAATGCGACAGCCCAGACACTGCAGCTAGGGAAGGACCAGCACCAGGCAGGACACGGTACCTCCTGAGCACGCTGAAAGGTGTGCAAGGTGCCCCATTAGCACTGGGCAGGAAATATACGATGAGTTAAAATTCAACCAACCTAACTCCACCAAATCCCTGCTCTCAATTTGCATGAGTATGACAATGCTTCGATGAAATATCATTGCTTGAGTTTTTATCAAAAGGCTACTTGCATATAACACTGTATCACAGTAAGGACATTTGGGAAAGCAATCAACCTGCAAAGACATTCTTGAAGTGCAGAAATGCAGAACAGACCCTTTCAAGGACAGTTCAATTTAGGATGTGAGTAATTTAAAGAGGAATGAACCAGTACAGTGCTAACACCAGCTGATTAAGAGGTGGGATGCATTTGGCACGGAGGGTCTCTTTCCGTATAGATACATATATAACACATTAAAGAGCTCTACATTCAATTTATGTCCAGTCAAAATCGTATGTTGCCAAAAGCTGGGAAAGCAAAGCTAACGTAAGATAAGCGGTAAAGGCACACTGGATGAAATCCAGAATCTGCTGCATTACTTGCTTAGATGCCATTTATTATGGTTACATTTTATTATACAGTAGTAAAAAATTACAAGGCAACATCCTGTGTTATTTCCCACTGGGATAAATGATACAGATGTACTATTAAATCTCAAAACCAGCACCAGTCTGCCAGGCTACATTCCATTTGTGTATTTATAATGTGTCAATAGGCTGACATTCATGCCTTCTGATGGTAAAGCTATTTATGATATAGACATTTAAATGTGCCATAAAATGTACAGCACTACATAACCCTAGAACTCTTCCAATCTTTACCAAAACAACACATACAAAGCAAAAAGCCCACCAGACACCAGCGTCCAAACTTAGGACATATTGGCTCGTTTTTTTTTTTTTTCAATCCTAAATCAATGTTATGAGGGTTTTTTAGAATATCCTTATAAAAGAGGGTAGTGCATACATTCAACCCACGGTTAGTTTTAATTTTGGTTTATGGATTTTTTTCCTTTCCCAAAACGGTTTTCTTTAAAATCTAAATCACTGGTTTCATGATGTGTTGGGTGATGGGACACGCCCAACCCTTGAGCTGAACTGCAGGCCACCAGGCAGCCCTGTCCTGACACTTGTAACCAAAAATAAGAGCTGCAAGGCGCCTACCCGAGCTCTGTGTTGCTGTTGACCACAGATGAGGAGGCACTGGTGAAGGTCCACTATAGCGTGCAGCCCAAGGGCAACCTGAACCATCGAGATGATACACTGACAGAGTGTCCTATGGGGATCTCACTGAACCTCGTGGAGATCAGATAAGGACAATCACCGTGGGTCACAGATTATAAGTGAACTAAGACACAATCTCAGCATAGTCACTGGCACCGAGGGTTTGAAGGCCATCAAGTTCATTAATACTGAGTTAAAATGAGCTTTCTCTGCTTAGGCTCCAACAGCTCCTTTGAAAAGGCCAGCCTCGTGAGAAAGCAAGACAAAATACTCACAGATCTGCTATTAAATGGCCTGCTTGTGGGTAATGTCAAGACAAAAACATGAAGACTAGATTACAACAATTACGGTAGCCCCATTGATGGCCTCCCCCTTACTGCCATTCCCCAAATTTTGTTAACATGAAATGAGGCAAATGGCTCTTAGAAATGCAGGTGAGAGGAGCAGATTGGCAGACACAGAAATACATCTTTGGTGGTAAATATTAACTCTCGTGGTTTGGGCCAGACTGGCCACTGAGGGGAACAACAGATACTCTCCCCACCTCCCTCTCCAAGGAGAGGGGGGAGAGAAAGAGACAAGTTTAGAAGGAACTAAACTACTTTAACGAAATACTAATAATAGAATAAAAAGAAAATAATGAAATCTATACAAAATCGTATCAAGCTCCCAGGATGAAGATCACATAACCAGCAGCCACTGGGGAAGTCCCAGACTGGACTCTGTGATGGACAGGAACTGGATTCCGGTTCTGGATTCAGGATCGGGGAAAAAAGGCAGATGAGAGGAGTCCTCCTTAGACCACAGCCATTGAAGAAAGAGGGCTGACCCTTTGGTCCCTCAGCTTTTACACTGAGCATGAGGCAGATGGGATGGAATACCCTGTTGGTCAGTTTTCGGTCACCTGTCCTGTCCACTCCTCCCCACAGTTGTGACCCCTCTGCGCTTTTCCGCTTCCAACCCTCCAACAGGGCAAATAACAAAGTTGGCTGCCCTTGGGTGTTACAGCAACAGGTATAAGCAAGGGCCTCTCTGCGTACCATGCCTTGCTATGAATTACAAACATCGGTCTTATCACTCTGAGAGCAAGCAGTTTCTGCACAACATGCCGTTAATTTCAGCAGTTAGAAGAGGCCTAGCTAGAAAGTAAAGTTACTGAACAGAAAATTGATCCTATTTTACCTCTAATCAGGACAGTAACAATTATAAAGTCCATCCATGGCCTAATTCCAGGCCCTGCCTGGGCCAGTAGTAAATTGGGGGTCACTGGCAGTGGTGGATGGGGATGCATAAACAGCCAAGTACAACAGTTTTGGTATAAAACCAAAGAAGCCCCGAGGATGTTGTCGAGGCACTTCTTTTAACGTATCGAGTTCCTTAATAATATAAAAGATAAGCAGACAAAAGCCAAGGAGGTGTTCAGAAATAAGCAGCCTGGGAGGGCACGCTGGATGGAGGGCTACATGCTCCAGTTACTGTCCCTCAAGCAACTGGCACATGAGGATAAGGAAAAGTTGCAAATATGCCAACTCAATAGTTTTCTGCATGGTCTGGAAATTGTTATGGTTGAAGTAGGGGCCACTGATACTTCAGCGATTTGTTTAAAAACAGTCCTTGAAAGAAAATTACCATAGAAAACAAGTTTGGGGTATTGTTCCTCCGAGAACAACACGAGAGCTTAATGCATTAGAAATGCAACTGCATCAGATACTGCACTAGGATGGCCCATGCTCAAGCTGCAGGTAGGAAAATTCCAGGCTGAGCCACTTCATTACAGTGCTTACAATCGAAGTGAGATCAAAAGTGGTTGCTTTGCCACTCTGACAAGTTTTTAATTACATCTAGAAATTACCTTCTACTTTAAATTTCATTCTGAGATTGTGCATAATAGAGGCTGCTCAAGACAAGTTTGTCACACTTCTAAATAATTATTATTAATGTTACATTAACATCCTTCACTGGAGTTTATGCCACCTTAAGCGTCTTTCAAAATACGTCCTTATCATTAAACTTCGTATCCAATGTGACTGAAATGCAAAATTATCTTGACCTTTTAATTCCAAGTGGCTCACCAGTCATAGTTCCTCCTTCATAAGGATGCCCATCATCTTTTCTATTTTGGTGACATTAGTAAACATCTTTCAAAGTGCAGAGGAATACCTTCCCACATCAGAGAGTGATTAACTCACACATACGCACAAGCTTAGATGATATTAATATCCAACGCAAGACTAAAGGTTATTAACAGGCTGCATTGTCTCAAGGCAATGCGGTCCACTCTGCGAGTCCCAGGATGACAAGATTTTCATGAGCATCTTCCATGACCTTTAAATGAGCTTCTACAAGCTTATTTTATGAGCTTTGCAACATATCAAGGAAAATACCACACGTGGTCCCAACGCACTTAAGGATCACCGACACTATGGCACCAGCAAAGCATGGGCTTTGGAAATACCATGCCATCAGGATCTGAAGTCACCAAGGAAGCAGGGGGTCTCTATGCAGATAGCGTCGTGAATGCAACTATCCAGAAACAGAGAAGCTTCCTGCTCCCCCCAAAGCAGAAAATAAAACTTTCCCAAAAGGACAGTCTCTGAGGAAATTGCACAGTCATGTCCTGCCAAAATTTTCTTTCCATTTTCTAAGGTGGCAAACCATCCCACAAGTTTTAAAGATCTCTAAGTGACGCTAATCCAGACACCAAAGGATTTCTGTAAATGTTAAAAAAAAAAAAAAACAAACCCCTAATGAAATGTAGCATGAAAAAACCCATGAGAGAAAAATTTTTATCAGTGTCTCCCCATGCAGTTAGTATGCAATACTTGTGTTCGGTACCTTTGTCCTGAGATGTGAAATATATATAAAGACATATGTGGCTACACCTATTGTGGAACTGACTTCAACCATCTTTGGTTTATTACCCCAGACAGCATGATGTCATCAGAATCATTTTAATGTCTTTTAAGACGTTTTACAGTTATTCTTAAATTATTGGGTGTGAATATATGCATGTGTGTGGTATTTCTTTATTTCTGCAATCATGTGATAAACTGCAGTGCCACAAGATAAATTGCATTCAGTTTACACATTTGACCTCCTCCCTTGAACTCTGCCTGTTAATCCATTTCAGCTGGGACTATTTCTAATACGCTATACTTCCGAACAGCTTTCAAACAGCTGTAGGGGCTTTTTTGTGTGTGTGCGTTAAAATGGATTTTGCATTAAAAATATTTTCTTCTTTGCACCAGAAAGTGGAACAGATTACAAACAGAAAGACCCTGGATCCTAGCAACTCCAGGATTAAGCATCAGACACATCCCAAGCCAAAAGGGAGCAAGAGCTGCTCTAGGTGTGCAGCGAACTTTTCTGATGTGGGGCAGTTGTCCCTAAAAACACCTGTCACACACCTGCAATCCCACTGAAATTCTCATGAGCTATCCTCCATCACTCTGCAAAAGTTTTAATGAAGACACTCAAGCCTAGCCTTCATGTACGTCACCCCACCTCATGTGGGTAAAGCATCACCCCACCATACAGAGAGGTCTTCTCATGGGCACACAATTAAAACAGGTAGTGTGCCGCTACTTGCTGAGCTCCAGCCAAGCAATTTGTATAATCTTCTCTTTTCAGGAAGACTTCTGGAATTAAGAATGAATGCCTCAACTGGTGCATTGCCATATAAAAAGGGTAACCAAGAATCAAAGCGACACTTTTTCCCTTTGGTATTTTAATTGTCATTGCTCTTTGTTTCTCAGAGGTAGCACATAACCAACTCTCACTAACACATGTTTTCTCTGTGTGTTTGAGAAGATCACTGCTTTTTCAACAGCTTAATTTTTTTTTATTTTTAAAATTTCCTTGCTTGGTTTCACTCTAAATTTTTTTAAAGGTAAACAATAAAGTTTTGTTTGGAGTTAGCCAGCATGAACAGATCATCTCTCCACTAGTCACCACAATCTTTCACAGAAAGGACAAGAATAAGTGTTTTAATAACTTGCTTAAATATCCGTGACAGAAGAGTCCTTCTGTTGCAAAGCTGCTGTTTGCATTTGACACACCTGGCCGAATAGCAAAAACACCGCTTTCTCAGCTTATTCTTGAATCTCTGGCAAGATGGGTGCTCCTGGTAGCACTCCTCTCGCCTTCAGTTGATGGGTACATTTACTTAACATTGCAAAGCATCTGACTGACAGTTTAGGCATATGGTTAACTCTACCTATGCTCTAAAATACCAGGATCGGCTGGCACATGCTGACACACCATCCTTAATGCAGATCTCAAACCTTAGCATTACTGCTGCAGAAGGAAAACAAGCTAGCCACCTTCTCAGCTTCAAATAACTGAGGAGTCTCAGCAGCATCCATAAAACTAATGCAGATGAAAATTAAGGATGTGGTGAAGGGCCCTGCAAGACTGGGGTCTTGCTGTATTTTTTCAAAAGAAGTTTGATGGCATCAGATATATAAACTTGACAGGCTTACGCAAATAGACCTGCATTTATTATGAACTCTGCAATCAAATATTCATTTCATTTTGCAATGTCATCAGTAGTCTGACACAAGCAAAAGGAAATTAAAAATGGAAGAAAGTATTCCAGGTAAGCGTATACTTTTTAAAGGAGCTAAATGACTTTTTTAAATTACAGAGACATACTGAATGGGATGGCTGTGAAAAAACCTATTGCAGGAACTGGCAGAGACACTGCGTTTGGGTAAATCAGAGCTTTTGTGTGGTGGTCCTTGATAACAAATGCATCAACCCACAGGGTGACATTTCTGTACCCACTCTAAGCCCACATTACAGATCCTTTTGACTTCTAGAAAACTGCACTCATTTGGAGCCAATAATTACAACTTGACTATATTCTAGCTATGTTGGTTTTGGCTGATACGTTTTTCTCAAGTCACATAGATTATTAATCTCTTCCGAATTTTTTTTTTTAAAAAAAAAAAGCCGTGAGAAAAAGTGCATTTTTCTCAGGTGATAGACTAAACTTCCTTTAAGGAAGTTTTGCACAAGGAGGTCTCAATGGATACCATGGTTTTATTCACAGTTGGCTTGGTTTTAGATGTAAGAGAGGAATCATCAACTCTTAAAATGATGAGCACTGCTCAGGCTTTCCTTAGCATGGAAAAGGAGATTTTACCAATGGTTTGACCTGAAAGGAAAGCAGATCTCTAGTAATTAAAACAAAAAAAAAATTTCTTTAAATTTCTTTTCTTTTTGCATGAACTGTTACAGAGGTCATTTGTCCAAAAAGCATCTGCTGCTGGGAAATCACAGAGAAATCTTTGTGTATCCCCATTCCTGCTGGTGCTTCTTCATTGATATGGAGAAGTATAAACAGAGAAACAGTGTGTTCAAACCATTTTGCCAGAGCAAGAACATTGGTTGAAAAAACATCAAAGAAATGACAGGGAGACTTTAATTGTTTAAACAGTATGAAAAACCCCCAGTGCTAGCCATTTAGCAGAATATTGAGAGGCGCTATGTTTTCATCCAGTATTAGATTTATCAGTAAAAATCCCAGACAGAAAAAGATAAAAAACATTTGGTAGACTTAGGATTGAGGGTTACCACTCTCTTGATTGACTGGAATTGGTGGTGATACACTAATGACTGAAACTAAAAAAGGATGGACAAACCCATTGCAGCTCCTGGATGCCAACTGTTGCTCTGCACTAGATGGCTGGGGGCGACTGTGACAGCTGACGTGAGAACCACCCTCAAAGGCAATCTGTACACATACCTGACCAGCATCACAAGTCATGTTCAACATCCTCAAATAGTAACGTATCAGGTATTTGCCAACCAGGATCTCCTAGAACACTTATGAAAGAGCTTCACAGCTATTCCCACATCTGGCACAAGTGACTCAAGTGATCACATTAGGGCAATAAAAATGATAGCGACTGGTCTGACTTGGGACATCAGCAATCCCTGGTAGCTGATATATATTTAGCATGTATTTTGAGCCACTGCAAGAGGCCCCGCTGCCCTCGGCACTAAGCAAACCCTAAGCAGTGTGTGGTCCCACGTAGCAATATGAGAAGCTGCTTGCAGGAGCCCATCTCAACCCCTTGCTCAGCACCAGCAATGCCAAGGACTTCTTTGTAACCCCTACCTTCACAACCTCTAGATCGTATTTCTGTTATTCACATGGCAGCAGCAGAGAGAGCACGGCAAGACCTGGAGTGATAAACAAAATGTAGTATATAAACCAAGCTGCCAGGAAGGTGCATTTTTGCTGAGCAGTATCGGAGAAATAAATTATAAAAAAATGTAACTGCTGCCTATTAAGAGACAGATTTATATGATAGCTAAAGCTTTCATAGTTTATGAAACAATGTCTAATAAAATGGCATAGCTGTGATTTAGTAAGGTGTTTAAATTCATCGTTACATATATTTTGTATTTCAGACTGGTCTTCACTACTAAGTCATATATTGGCTTTGGCTGATATACGCATCCTTTTTTGCATATGTAATGAGCTTATCAGCTTCCAGTAGAAAAGGCAATTTTAGAGCTATCTTCTCCTAAGGTTTGCACTTAAATATGCCAGATGACTCATTCACTATACTAATATACACAGTGAATTCAACAAGGTGAAAAATGTTAAAGGCTGAGATTCTGCGCAGCACAGTCGGAGGATGAAGAGCACAAAGAAATTAAACTGAGAGGGACTGTCTTACCCAGCAAGGCTTACTGGGAGTGGGGAAAAAAATCCAACAAATCTCCTTACATATTTTTAACATTTGATAGGACCATACAGGTTCTTGCATGTCAGACCTTGATCAGGCAGGCAGAATCCTTGCTGCTGCAAACACAGGTCTAGGCTGCTAGAAGATAAAAAACCCAGAAACACTGGCTGAGATTTCAAAAATCACTCCTGAAGCCAACTGCCTTCAGTCACCTGGCTAAAGAGGCCTCATCCTCTGGCATGCTGCGGCTCACAAACCAGCTTTTGACATGTGTGGGAGCCGCTGGGG
Source organism: Chionis minor (assembly GCA_013398295.1). NCBI lineage: Eukaryota > Metazoa > Chordata > Aves > Charadriiformes > Chionidae > Chionis > Chionis minor. The sequence goes on along the minus strand of VZSF01000963.1, from coordinate 220,144 downwards.
GCTTAGGACATCTGAGATTTGGGAGGCCACGTTTTAAAGCCTAACTTTGGGCAGTGTTCCCCTGAATCCTGGCCCATATCCTCCCATTTTCAGGCTGGAAGGGACCGATGGCTCAGCTGCTATGGGTTTCTGTGTAACACCAGCCAGAGGATTTCAGCTCACCATTCCAATCATACTGAGCATAGTCATTGCTGGTCAGTCTGTGCCCTGCTCCAAAAAGTGGGAAACTAGAGGTAACTCCTGTCACAAACATTACCCTTCTCGGTCTCATTATATACATGTGTTTACTGTAGCCACAAAAGGAAAGGAATCTGCAGGATTCAGAGCTGCAATCACAGCACAGAACTGCATATTAAGACAGTCAGTTAAATACTGCAAGATTTCCTTCCGAATGGAATCTTTTCCCCCTTTATTTTTCATAAATATTTAAATGAACAAAACCAGAAAACCACCACAAAAACTGTTTGACCAGTTGCAACATTTTGAAAATAAAGTCCAAACCAAATTTCTATTTGATTTAATTCATGCTGAAGTTCAAGTGAACATTTACACAGCATTTATAATCTTCAGAGCGCTGTGCAAATGCAAAGATTTGTCATCGTCCTCAGCACGTCTGTGGTCCCCTGATCTCTAAGCATCTACATGCTTCAGCATGATTCGAGTCCTGCACACCAGTGAGCCAAAAGCCACCCACCACCTGAGCACTGGCAAGCTGCAAGCGTTTCAGATCAACAACAGTTCTGGACACTACTCAGTAAGATCCCGCTTTGGCTCATCTCTATGTTTCATAGCAGTTTCCAAGTCAGAGTAAATTCACAGCCAAGATTTAGTTAACACAGTTCATAAAATACTATTTGGTCCAGCTAAATAGGGGGGGAAAAAAAAAAGAAAGAAAAGAAAAAAGGCAAATAAATAAAAAGTGTTTTACAGATAAGATATCTTGGACCATTTCTGCAGCTCCTTTTTTTTTCCCCAAATAACAAAGGACTTATTATGCTTATCCTCAAAGTTGGTTACAAGTCAGCTCTATCTCACAGCACTTCAGAGAGTAAATAATCTTAATTGTCTTGCACGTTGCTGACTACCTAAACAGGAATACAGCAAGGGATATGGCACAGAAAGGAGCTGGTACATCGCTCGTCATCAGTGATGACAGTGGCTGCTTTATAAGGAAAGAGGATCTAGTATTGCTGCAACATGGAAAACATAAGTTTCTGGGCAAATATTTGATTTTCATATCCATGTAGCATATAAACCTACGTCCAACTCGGTACCCAATCCAGTTGCTCCAGATGGGAGACTGGATCCCAAAATCAACCACTATTAAGCCTAGAAATGCCATCTCTCACCTCTACAAGGAATGAAGAATAACACTTTTCTTCACAAGGACATAATGACAGGATGCCTGCAAGGTAAGGCACAAGCATAGGCAACAAACAAATCAACACCAAACCAGCCAAAGTCTTCTTCTAGTAAAGCTTTGAAACATGACGCCTACCTGCAAACTAAACTGATAAACCATTCCTTAAAAGACAACAATAAAGTTCTTTTGCAGTGTTAGCCTTCTCCCTGCCAGAGGGGAGGCTGGCAGATAAGGGACACTTGGTAGTGGGCACAAAGGCCACAACAGGCCACCTTCCAGCAGGGACCATGAGCCCTCTACAGATATCAAGACCTTTTAGCCTCCTAGACTGCAGAAAAGAGAGCATTTCACTTCTAAAGCGTTTGCTCTTGGTTAGTATTTCTCAGGCTAAGGCACCCACTTGCTTGCTCTTGGTCCATGAGTTGCTCCTGGCTTGGCTTTAGCTCCTTGCTTCTCATTGCCAGACTGCGGAGGCAAGACTAAGAGTGCATTGACCATTTCCCCAACACCCCAACTTCCTAGGACACTGCCACCACCTTGAAAAGACGCAGCTGGCACATGGCACAGATTAAGGAAAGCGAGGCATCCATAGCAGGCACATACCTGCGGCAGTAGGAATTGCTGGCCCCACTCCGGCACGTTCAATACAAAGACAGCTAGCTTCAGCTTATCATCTGTTTCCCTTGCTTAAAGGCAAAAATATGCTACGCTGCATGACAAGGCCAAGGGGGAGGCTTTGATAGCTACATCATGCCTAAGTCTGGAAATGAGAAACACAGGGAACATGTATTTAAGAGGAAGGAATGAGTGTTTTAGGAGCCTTTCTCCCCTTTCTGCCTCCTCCACAATGAAAAAATTTCTCTCCGTAAATACCAGTAAGGCAGAAAAGAAAGCAATGGGACTCCAAACCACAGGCTTGCTTCCAAAGTCCACACTAACTTTTTGTTCCTTTTAGCCATTTGGTTTCCCAGGGAAGAACTCCTCAATGGCATGGGGCGTCGATGGCATTGTGCTCCTCGGCAGGGAAATCGGGCCCGTGTGACTCCTGTACACTACTAGAAGCCAGTGACACATCCTGGTGAGCTGCGTGGGGCCGGTTTGCATCTGGAACAAAACAGGCCTTCCCCTCCCAAGAGAGCCACCACGACAGGGCAAGCAGGCACTGCTCAGCCAGGCTTCCCTTCCTCTGCTGTGGCTGGAAGTCAGCCAGAGGCAGCTTAAGGCTTTGGAGAAACCAAGAACCTCAAGTGACAGTTAAATTTTTCACACGGGTAAATAAGACTAAAGTGCCTAGAGGTGATGCTTGGCCACTGAAGTTGGTGGAGCCAAGGTGTAAGGCCATTTAATTTACCCCAGCCACAGAGTCCCTGCAGATGGTTGGATGCTATTTTTGAAACCTGCAGGCAGCATCTCCTGAAGGCTGATGGCTGAATTTCTGAGGCAAGGAGCCTCACAAGGGACTTCACTGCAGGAAAATTAACTCAGCTGTGCAAGGAAAAAGCATATTCAGCAGAATATGGCAGGTCTGGGAGGCATGCAGAGCCTGGCAGGCAGAGCTGGCAGCATCCAGTGAGATGATGGAAGGTGAGCACTGGGAGGCACTGGGCACCCAGTAACACTTCAGTGGAGACCTACCAGTTTTTCCTCCAGCGCCTGGGAAAGGGAATTAAATCATGTTTGGCATTCCCAAACTGGACACTCCAGTAAGAAGGATGCTGGTTATTTTTCATGCTGCCAGATGCCTTTTCTGCTTCCCTTCCAGTCCCTCTGCATCATTCCCTCCTGCTCAATGTACACATTTTCAAGACGTTTCTGTAAAGACCTAAACTGTCTTGAGGCAGAAGACACTGACAGCATTCGTGCCTTTCCAGTCACCAACAGCATCTTTTTCTGGTTTGGGCCCCCCCATTGAACAGGAGTGAATCGGAGAAGCTGGAGTTGAACTTGCAGTAAGACAAAAATTGTTGGAGAACCGAGCATCTCCACTGCATGTAAAACCACAACTAAAGTCAGGGGAGCCCGTGCTTTGAATAAACAGAGCACAACACACACTCACTATGTGGGCAAGTCTGACCTCAAACATGCAGCCAGCAGGCAGAGTTCTCCAACCTTGACTTCCCCATCTGCAGAGCCATCCAAAAAAAGACAGACAGACAGACAGATATTTTGCAATGGTGAGGAGAAAATAAATTAATCGCAGCTTCTGGAGCACAGCAATACATCTGTGACAAACAGCACAAAGGACTCAAAATGATGTTAATAATTGTATCTTCAGCATTTCAGTACTTTGCATACAATAAAGTAAGAGGCCAACAGCTGAGGGAATACAAAATTACTGTGAAGCTGCTCACTGAACATCCATTGTCCCTCCTTGGACTGGTGGGACAGGGTTCAGGAGGTGAGGCTACACAGCAATGCAGATGTACTAAGGGACAGGGGTGAGATGCCCAACGCCCACTGATTTCCGCCTTTCTTAAACTTCTTGAGCACTTGGCTTTCAGAAAACATTTCAGAAAGCATTTACGCTCAGCTACTGAGCTGAGCAAGGTTAACCTTGCTGAGAGGGAAAGGTTTCAGGGGAGGGGAGCCCTGGTGCCTCCTTTCCCCAGGCAGGTGTTTGGTACAGATGGAAATCCCCTTTAGTCCTCTCCTTGCATGTTACAGCATGACACAGGGCTGTGTTTAACCTCTTCAAAAATATTGCAAACAGAAGTTGAGTGTGGTACTGATGTACAACCTAAAACCCTAAAGTCTTCAAAGCAACACCTTCCATGGAGGAGAAAGGAGGCTACAGGTGGCCTCGTCCCATGAAAAGCAGAAAGCAAACATGAAACCTCCCTCCTTTACCGTGGGTCAGGACACCTCCAAAGCCAGGCCCTGAGTACCCGCTCCTGCACCATCACGAGTACTAGCAGGGACGCATGGTGTGCCCCAAAGCGAACTCACAAAACGCAGCCGCTAGCAAAGCTCAAATTTCACAAAGCTCAAACATTGCCGCAGAGCTGTCTGCTCATTTCTTGCTCTCTTGTAAATGTGCCAAGGAGGGTGCAGTGAATGTTAGCTGCCTGGTACCACTGCAAGCTAAGGACCTTATTGTACATAGTCTACTTAAATTTCCTAGTGGATATGCACACATACGCGCGCCCGCATAGATACATATGTATTTGCATATAGATATGTATGTTATGTATATACAGAACACCTGGCATGCAGTGTGCTTAGGACTAGGATACACAGTGCTTGCTTAAAAGGAGGCATCACTGACTTAATATGTACTATCCTACAAAATTAAAACAGAGGAAGTTTTAGATATTCTGCTACCAAGTCTGTAACTTTGCCTTGGGATTTTCATACCCCTGACAAAATGGCTTGCTTTAGGGATTTTTGTTTGCTTGGGGGGAAATAAAGGCAGAGACAAAAAATAAAGCGACGCACAGCAAATCTTTGAAGTACAGAGAGGAAATGCAAAGTGAGCAATGTAAAAACAGATACACATACACTTTCAACCCTTCCAGTCCATATGAAGTTGCTATTCATAACAACAGTTAGTTAAGGAGAAAAAAAAAATAATTAGGCAATCAGGTCATTTTTAAGATAAAGGGTGGCCTTTTGACTACACAGTCTCCACCAGTCATTTCACCTGTCTTTGAAGGCTGCAGAGAGATCACTAAAGAGAAAGATGGCATTTGACCATTCACTCTAAATTATGCTTGTTTGCTGGATTATTTTCAAGGGCTGCAATAAAGGCATAGACTGCCTAAAGGTTTACACTGGATTTCTTTGCCATCCTTTGTTATTTAAGGCCAGAACAAAATGAAGGGGGGTTTTCCCTTTTTTTTTTTTTTTTTCCTATTTGTTACAACTCTACTCTGACAATCTGACAGCATTGCTGCATTGCCTCAGGCAAGGATAGACTTGAGTAGGTTAGGAGAAATAAACTGCACAGTAACATCTTACAGCTACCCAAGGTCAGTTTTCCTCTTCAGATCTTAATAAAAAGTAGATATAGTAAGAACTGGGATCAACATAATGATGCGGATCTGCTACAGCAGAAGATCCCAGACAATGTACCACCAAGGGCCCTCTACCTTTTTTCCTACAGGATTTCCAATAGACCTGGAAGAGGTTCAGCTATCTGACCTCCTTGTCCAAGGAGAAGGGAAACGCCATGCAACAAATGTCACCTTGATAAAGGAGCCTTCTCAATGCAGCTGGTGGGATGCATTGCCATGAGGCAGTGCTTTGGACAGCACTTGGTTATTTGAAGGAGCAGCAGCATGGCTTCACACTCCAGGAATAACAAGCCACCCAAGGTGAAGAGTATCAGCAAGGATACACCAAGAATGCCAGCACATCCAGTGCCTTTGCCTGCCTCAGGACACAGTCTGCAAACTGAACACGCACAGAGCATCCCAGCTGTTTTACCTGTGCTTACAAAACTGTCTCTGCTGTCTCTATCCTTTGCAGGCTACAATTGCTTCCTGCAGTCAAAAAATGAAGTGACATTAGGATCAGAAAAGTTGAGCCTCCAAAATTCTGACATATGGATATCAGAGTAAGATTCAAAGCATAAAAATCATTGCTGAAGCTTAATTTGACCCAAATAGCCATACATTTTCTCATACATTTATAATCCTTCCAATAAGGGGCAGGGAGAAGAAAGCAAGTTCCAGAAATGGAACCATTTCAAAAATCCATGTGATTTTTCATTACTACAATTATCTTGATCATTAATGACAAAGACATTGTTAATTCCAGGAGCAGGTAGAATAGGAATATCTACTTTTAAAAAACGTAAAAAATTAAGGAAGGTGTGTGCTAAAGCACCATTCTGAATATGAGCCATAAAGACTGAATTAAGTAAGCTCACATGATCTTATGGTTATGATTATCCTTTACAGGTATACAACAGGGATTTTCAAACTATTTCTGAGAGGCTGAAGAAAAATCAGTTGTGATTCAAAACAGGGAGTGGGGGGAGATGCTAGATTTGCTTGATGTTTGGAGAACATCATGTGTTTACAACCCTGTTTTCCACTCGCAAAAAGCACACGTTTTAGCAACGAACAGTTGGAGAAGGAGAAGTTGCCAGTGAAAGTCAAACAAAGATATGCAGAAGGCATCCTTTTTTTTTTTCTTTCTTCTTCTATGCTAAAGAAGGATCCAAGCTCCTTGTTATCAGCAAAACTGCTACCCAAGGAAACAGCGAAAGACCAAAGATAAATTTTTGGCTGTCTCTTGGAAGGGGACTGTGATCATTCCCCCTGTCCTGAGTGAAAGGTCTCTGATGCCCTAGGCAATAGCTGGACATTCCATGCTCTGCCTCACCACCAAAGTCATGAAGGGAAAAGCTGAAGAAGTTGCCAAAGAGTCAATGGGGCAGCACGCTGCCTCTGCAATATGTGGCCACACCTTTGGCCATCGCGAACATATACATCCTTTTTATTGCCAACTTACAACAAAGCAAATGTATATTTTAACTATTCCATCATATGATTAAGCTCTGTTTAATTAATCTCTAATCACTTCTAAAATGATAAATTCCTGAGAGTCACCAGAGTCCTGTTGGTCGCAGCAATTGGCAATTCTACAGAAAGCAATTCTGAGAACCAGATGAATTTGCTTTTAAAAAAATTATTTAAGAGTAACTCGGTCTAATATATTCTATAACCATTCCCCAGCAAGTCTAATTATAGATTTGCAAGCAAGCATTTTAAGGTTTTGTTCCAGTATGTCCATTCAAACCAGGATGTGACTAAGTTTGCAGAAGCTTCAACAATGATTCCTGATGGTGGAATAATACCTTAAACTTCTCAAGGGCATGCCAGGTTTCTCTTCTTTCAGGTTTTTTGCTACTCCATTGAATTTTTAATACAACTTCAGCAAATAATGAGTCTACAGACTGGGACTGTTCCCAAATCAAGGTACCTGCAACTGTAATGAAATAAAAATGCAAAATGCCCATCAGTTGTATAAGCTATGTATCACCTGTCAATTGTTGCACAGACTAATGGTCATGGGTCATTTCAAAGCCAATACAGTAGCTTTATACACAGAAAAAGGGTCAGGATGGCAACGGTGATAAACTGGGAGGAAAGCAGCGTGCAAGATATCATTCATTATTTTACTACTACCATAGTATCCAAAAATCCCAGTGGAGTCCTAAGCTCCCACACACTAAGTACTACACGGATGTATAGGAAAACCCCTTCTGCCCTGAACAATATATATTCAATACGTCTAAGGACAAAGACCATGAAAGAAGCAGTAGTGCTGTCCCTGCGGTGCAGATGGCCAACCAGGGCAGGAGGAGGTTACGCACCTTGTGCAAGGTCAGATGGAAAATCAATGGCAAGCAAGCACAGGTCACCTGAATTGCAGTCTGGAGCCCACCGCAAGGCCAGCCCTCCCCTCTCTGATGTGTGGGCCATCACTGCTAAATGCTGTAGTTAGGTACTTCGTGCATCCTCCTGGAACTCTGCTGTCACGAGCTGGTAATTCAGCAAGAAAATGGAAAGCATTCCTGTACTCTGAGCCTCTCCAAGGATTTTAGGACCCAACTGATATACAAGTTAATCAAATAGACACCAGCGTTGGAGAATATATGTTCTTTAAGGGGTGCAAAACCTTCTGATAACCTCCCTCATCAATAGCTCTCCAGTTTCAAAACTCCATGCAGCACTCAGGATTCACCCATTTTTAGCAAAACTACCTGAAAGCAGAAGAGCCCCATTTGCAGAGAAAACTGTGGCATAAGCCATTAAAGCCAGCGATCAACAGCAGAAGGAGAAAAAACCTCAATGTCGCACTGCTCTCTGGAGAAGCTCATCCTGGCTCAGCAGGATGGCTCGACAGGGGAGCAGCAGAATTAAGCCCAGCAGCATCAGCCCTGGCCCCTAAATGCGAAACCATGCTTTGTTCTCTACCCTATCAACTTCACCATTACTACTACCCTGTTCCTCTCTGAAACAGTGGAAGATGGTGAATCCTTATATTTTATGGATTGGAATATTGACACAAAATCAGTTAAGTTAAAGCCTTACCTGCTGCAAACATGCTTTGCAGTAAATGGTAAGATTTGAGCAGCACCTCTGTAGCATTTCCCTGTGCTAACTGTAGATCGATTGGGTGTTTTATTTACTTTGGTGAAAGGATTTTGCAAAACTAGACATCCCTCATTTCTTAGGATCATCATAGAAAAGAGAATACGTCTCATTTTGCTTTTCTGTCAATCAAAGCTATTTATCACAGAAGCTAAGAGCTGACGCATTAATGGGATAAGGATTCCTAATCTATCAGGAATATGTGCCAACATCTAATCATTAGATCCTCTACAAGCTTATGTGTTATTTACTTTTGACATAACGTATCATAAAGCTCTTTCTTTTACTGAAAATCATTTCTAGACTCACATTGCTCTTGAACAGATGAAGATGGCTACAGAGGGAAAAGTGTTTAACACCAGAACCACAGAGCCTGTATCAGCTTCTCAAATGAGATAAATCAACACAGCCACTGACCCGATTTCAGTAGCGCTAAGCTAATTTGCATCAGCTCAGCACCAGGCCCATGATCAATAGATTCAGAAATGAGCAAGCAGATGCAAAAAGCTTATTTGGTGTTTAAGGAATGACAGTAAGAGGCTATTATGGAGGTTTCTTACTGAGGTTTTGATCTTTAAGGCCCCACCAATGAGTACCTGGCTTCTGCACAGGGTCTGTGGATCAAATTCTTGTGGATACTATGGCATAAGGCTCTTCCAAAGCACGGCTATCAGTATGGAAAGGGGTTTTTTTACATAGATGATTTTCATGCACATGCCAAGGGACCAAGCTGGGTGGAAGGGAGAAGGACAGAAAGGGGTTAAAGAGATTATGTACTCCTCTCCCTTCACTGGGGTTAGCTATTCTACGCCCCAACATCCATCCTGAAGAGTTTCAGCCCGGAAAGGAGCTTGGTCATCCAGACTTGTTTGTTTTTGTAGTTCTAGAAAAGAGAAGATAATCCAGACTCCAGTAAGAAGATAACTTCCATATTTAAGCAGCTACACATATTTTCAGCCTATTTCAGGAGCAGAGGGAAGATAATAAGGAGCTCCACTTTCCAGGCTTACCATGCTAAGAGGATAAAAAGAGAACTCTTGTTAATGCTTGTGCCTAGATAGTAGAGCATTACGGCTTGGATTCACAAAGGGATTTAGGACTCTAAGTCTCACTGAAATCAGGAAATGAATGGGACTTAGGCTCCTAAGGGCCTTTGTGAGTCCCGGTCTAAGTGCCTCCTCCTTTTGAAGCCAATGGGAACAATGCCATGGCATTAAGCAAAGGCAGAGCCTGCCCATGAAGCTTTAACTCTATTAAAAGACTAGAGGTTATCTGGTGACAAACAGGCACAACACCCTTGGTGAAGAGACTTTGGCCTGAACACCTTTAAAGCTTCCATCGTGCTCCATCAAACGGAGCTGAAGCAAAGTCCATACCCGTCGAAGACAGCTTTGCGCTAAATTAAGATTTCAGTCCAGGTCCTCTAGTCAGAGGTGAAAGAGCTGCCACTGGGGAGAGAAACTGTGCCACTAGTAAGCCTGGACCAGCCACTGTTACTGCATAAAGCTCTTCAGGCAGGCAACAGTGCACAGCGATGTGGTTTCACCAACAAGCCTTACTTTAATTTTCTGTGATTAAAGCTTGACATCCCCTGATCCACACTAACTTTAAAAATGTTTTGTGAAGTACATACAGTTATGATCCTTGCACTTCATTCATTATCACTATTTTAAACACATTTTAATAAAGATCAGTGGCATGTGCTCCTGTAGGAGGAAGCTGTTTCCCAATACAGGTGGTATCAGCGTAACTGAAACCTCCACACCAGTAAGGCAAGAAAAAAAACTATTCTACTTTCTGTACTCCGGTACAAAGGTTAAGAGGGAAAAAAAAAGGGCATTATCTAAGCAAATGTCAAGTGTTTAAATACTACTAACTGCTAATAAACCCTTCGTTGTTCTGGTGTAATACGTCCCTTTTGCTTATAGAGCTCCGGAAAGCTTCATAACGTAAGACGAGGGTATCCCAACCAGTGACCTAATGTAAACCACATTTGCATGGTGAACCCCTCTCTAACCAGGCACTCAAAGGCTTCAGCTCCTCTTCCCTGTACCCACAGATCAAGAACCTGTGTACTGAGGCTGATACACAAACTGGTAAGTGCTCAGCTCTCTCTGTGGCATGTTTCTGTTTTACCTTCACCACAGCACATAGTCAAGAGAACCATGAGGCTGTTTTACATGCAGTAGCATTTTTGACAAATGGTCTTTCCTTTAAAAAGCAGCCCTGAAAACTTCCAGTGCACACTGCAGACAATTTGACATGGGGTCAGGAAAGATTCATCTTTGCTGCAGCAATACTATCTCAACCCCCAGAGCATATAGCTAAAGCTGCCTCTGCTCTACCTAGTCAGGAAGAGTGGAGGGAAAAAAGAAAAAGACTTTTTTTTTTTAAAAAAAAGGAATCAATAAACACCAGCACTTCATCTCTGCTCAATTTAGCGCTTTCTGGGAGCATAGATAATTCCTGATGGCAATTGTCCAAAGTGTCCAACTTCAGACAGTCTGATAGCCCTTTCAGTCGGGTCAGTCCTGACGGAGACAATAATCAGGCCTCCCACGATGAATTTCATTCAACGAGCAGCGCTGATTACGGGAGTGGTTCGAATCATCGCACAGTATTGACCAGAGATCAATTTTCAGCTTGAGGTATTGTGGAGAACATATAGTACACAGCTAAGCTAAAGGCAGCGAGTAGGAATTCAATAGCCTACCCAACCATGTCAAATAAAAGCCTGCACAGATAGATGCTACAATTGCCACCCCCTGAAGCCTGTGTTTTTAAAGGTACATGCTATGATGAAACAGAGCCCCTGAGGAACTATATTTCATCGTTACGTTTTGCTGCATCATTAGAATTACCATTTGACTTCTCCACCCCAAAATTATTTCAGCCGACGTGCTGAAAAAAAGACAACTTGCCCGAACAGCTCTTCCTTTGATCCCATTTTTTCCCTAATTAAAATTCTCTGAGTCAGGTAGTGACGGCCATTCCTGTTGCAGGTGCCTTGTCTCCCTGCACTCCACTGCTCTTCTTCACCTACACCCACACTAGGCACCATAGCTTTCAGCTCTGACCCGACACCAGCACTTTTGGAAAAGGAGAACAGCTGATTATGCTATACTCCTTGCAGACCCCATGCTGCCATGCATTCCTCCTTGCTTCTGGCCCTTCATGCTTTCAAAGAAAAAAACTAGCTTTGAGGTGAGGAAATACAACATATCCTAAAAATAGTCAAAGGGGAAAAAAGAAAGGCTCTTGAGGAGTGATTCCTTTCCCAGTTATGCTCACTGTCATGGAAATTACAGGATCATCAGTTCTTTAGAGCATTAAAAGCAGAACCCAGGCTTGATCCATATCAAGCCGCAACAGCTCTGCAGCAAATAAAAGAAGGTGAAGGTCCATTTTCGGACACACAGCTGCTGAGTACCAGCTTCCAGGAAAAGAGCTTTTCCCTGGGGACACCTGCACCAAAAGTAATTTTCTCCTTTGTGTTTCTGGCCTGCAATGTCTAGTTGTGTTCCTCAGTACACATGAGGGGATGCTGGCATTCAGCATCACTGCGACTGCAGAGGGAGGGAGCAGGGTGGGAAGAGACACGCAGAGTCCTGCACAGATGCTCATGAATCTCCACAGGCACCTTCTGGATGGGACAATCTGCTGCAGATGGAGTGGCTGTGCAAACACATGATTTGACAAGCCAACTTGGGAACATGGGGCTTCAACCTAGACAAAACATCCATTTTACTTGCAGGGGGAGAAAATGAGAACCTGGCACACACTCGATCTGTTTTGCACTGAAAATTTACGGTGACCGCTTAGGATGGTCATTTTTCAGGTGTGCAACAGTAGAGAACTTAATCTTGCAGAGATCATGAATTCTTGGCTTTTTTTAATGAAGATTTTTTTATGCATCTGCTATTTACAGAACCTATAAAGAACACTAATCATAGAATCCTAGAATGGTTTAGGCTTGAAGAGACTTTAAAGATCATCTAATTCCAACCATCCTGCCGTAGGCAAGGACACCTTCCACTAGACCTGGTTGCTCGAAGCCTCATCCAACCTGGCCTTGAACACTTGCAGGGATGGGGCTTCCACAACTTCCCTGGACAACCTGTTCCAGTGCCTCACCACCCTCAAACTGAAAAATTTCTTCGTAACATCTATTCTAAATCTACCCTCTTCCAGTTTGAAGCCATTACCCCTTGTCCTATCACTACATGCCCTTGTAAAAAGTCCCTCTCCAGATTTCTTGTAGGCCCCCTTCAGATACTGGAAGGCTGCTACAAGGTCTCCCTGGAGTCTTCTCCAAGCTGAACAACCCCAGCTCTCTCAGCCTGTCCTCACATCACTGGTGCTCTAACCCTCTGATCATCTTTGTGGCCCTCCTCTGGACTCACTCCAACAGGTCCATGTCCTTCTTATGTTGGAGTCTCCAGAGCTGGATGCAGTACTCCAGGTGGGGTCTCACAAGAGCAGAGTAGAGAGGCAGAATCACGTCCTTCGACCTGCTGGCCACACTTCTTCTGATGCAGCCCAGGATGCTGTCACAGCTTTCTCGGCTGCAAGCACACATTGCTAGCTCATGTTTAGTTTCTTATCTACCAATAACCCCGAGTCCCTCTCCTCAGGGCTGCTCTCGATCCGTTCTCTGCCCAGCCTGTATTTGTGCATGGGATTGCCCCGACCCACGTGCAGGACCTTGCACTTGGCCTTGCTGAACTTCATGAGGTTGGCATGGGCCCACCTCTTAAGCCTGTCCAGGTCCCTCTGGATGGCATCCCTTCCCTCCAGCATGTCAACCTTTCCACACAGCTTGGTGTAGTCTTGTAAAAAAAGTACAAGGCATCTTTTAAAACGGAAGACAAACTTGAAAATGATTAATCTAAAAACCACATTTAATCACATAAAATGTAAATTCAGCAACAATGAAACTGCTCACAAAGTCACTGAATAGTACTATGTTGTAACAAGCTATAGTGCAGCAAGGAGGCACAGATTTCCAAACATCTGCCTCCCCACCAAAAGACCCAGCCTATACACAAGTCTAACACAGAAAGTAATAAACTAAGAGTAACTCCCAGCTATAACAGGTGAAATTCTGACCCTTGACAAATCAACAGCTGTACTGACTTGACTTCCCACATCCACAATCAAAAAGCGGGATCTTATGCACATGGGAACATTTCAATGGTCTGCATAACATCCTCCTCTTCATCTTCTAATTTTCTGTTATCTTCTTGTTTTCTTTAAGCTATTTAAGTCCTCTTACACACTTTTTTTCCCCCCAACTGTAACAGTTCTCAAGTCTTCTTTGTGTTCTCTCCAACCTTCTTCCTGTCTTAGTAAGTTAAACATCAAATCAAACCTAATTGGGTCATCAATGTGTAAACAAATAAAAGTTTGTGCTCTAAGGAAAATGGTATTAAATGATCCCATGCAAACCTAGCTATAAGACAAGAACTACTAATACCATTTAAAAATAGGGAGCTGTCAGAGGATGCTTTTTTTTCTTTTTTGCTTTTGCCTATTTTTCAATCTGTCAAAAAGCAAATATAAGACAAGGACCAAAACAAAGTAACCACAATAAAAACAGTGCAGAATGTTTGAAACAAGACAATGAATTCAGTCTGCAAAAACTCAGCTTAGCGAAGCCCGATCTACATAAGTCTTCAAACAATGATGCAACGTAAAGTGTTAAAACGCATCTGAGTTGCAAACAGGGGATTGGTATCCTGCAGTGACAGAAAATTACTGCTGGATGACAGGGCCTGCAAAGTTAAATTGTATTGCTTTAAAGGAGAAGAAGATAAGAGTAATGTGAGGAAATGCAAGCTGCTATACAGTAGAGTATAATGTGCACACACCAGGATCAGAGGTCTCTCTTATTATTCCGCTATTGTATTGGCCAAGGCATGCCAAATGAATTAAGGAACTTCATAGCAGCTTAGAAGTAGAAATAATTTAAATTTAATAAAAAAAAAAAAACACATAAAAAAGACACAGCCTGGAGCTTTACAAATCACAGAATTCCTATTAAGTATTAAAAATATTAAATGAGAATTCTACCTGCTGGCTTTACAAGTCGTCTTCTGCCCTCAAGAACAGATGAGGCGTTCCTCCTTTTCTAACCTTAGCCAACTACACCAGGCTTTTCTGAAAATACTTCTGTGCCTTTGTTTCCAGCTCCTCTATTCTGCAGTGTTTTATTTTATTTTATAGCGTATCACTTTTCCTAGTCCTTCCCCCTAATTTTGTAACATACCACAACTTAAGATTTTTAAAGTCCTCTCTACTATAACAAGTATCTTTAATCATTTAGTTGCTTGTTTCAAAAACAACCACTCCTTTCAGCATGCAAAGCAATTTACCATCAAAATACTATTTTTTTTTTAAAATGCTGCGGACTTGCCCCTTAGAAACGAAACCTCTTTAAAAAAAGCCCCAAGTTGAACTTCTAGTAAGTGTGACCCACAAGACCTCCGGTCTGCTGGAAAATCACAGCCATGACTCCTAATTTTAATCTATTGCTTCTTATCTTCTGAAAAGTTCATCCCCAGTTGGCCAGTTCAGCTATCAAGCAATAAAATTTTAAAAATATGAATTTTCATTTCTGTAACATGAAAGTCTCCGTTAATTGAACAAATCCAATCAGCAATCCCATAGACTGGCCAAAGCTCATATTAAAACGAGAAGGGGTGAGATAAGAGGAACAATTCAACAAGACCCATGTTTTTACATGGGAATTTGGTGCCAGTCAAAACGTCAAGCACTTGGGGGCATGCAGAAACTGTGAAAAAGCTGTGATAGCTCCAGATGCACAATTTAAGCAGATTCTCCTTCTTGCTTTTACCTCTGCACCTTCCCCATGATGTGATTTATGGCTAGCCTGATGAAGCTCAGCCGGCTACAGTTAAGATAGCAAAATAATTTGGTCTGTCACTGAGAAGCGCTGAGCACCTCCAAAACCTGTTCTGCGTTAACCTCCGTGCCTACTGATGGGATTCAGTGCCCCGGGCTTCAACTGATCAAGGGTCTGTCAATACTGCCCTGGAAACAGCCTCCCACCCTGCAGCACAAGGGTTCGTTTGAAAGACCTTGTGTTGATTGCTAACATGTGTCCTCGCTTACAGTATTTTATTTCACAGTGAAATTCAGATGCAGTTATGATTTCAAGTTTTAAAACACTCTAGCAGTAGATTTGAGCAGATAAACAGACTAAGCATAGTTAAGAGTCCCACTGGGAAGTCTTAAAAAGACTAATTTATGAATATGCAAACACTTTCATGTCACTCAATCCTGATAAACTCCAGTTGCATAAGCCTGCTAGATGAAGGCAATCTGATACTAAACAAAGACATAAACTGCAAGAAAAGTAATATATAAAGAATAGTCATACTGAGGAATTTTATCCTGTGCAGAAGGTTTCCTTTCAAACATATTGCTCCTTGGGTTCACCTGCTTTTCTGAAGATCTCATGTATTGTTCTTTTGCAACCATTTTTCTCCTCAGTAGTTTTTGGCATCTGCATTAAATTAGGCTATGCATTTCCATCCTTTCCACACTGACATGGCATAAGTAGAAGAAATGGGTTTGTTTTTTTAACTGGCATACACAAAGTCACACAGCTAAAAATACTGTTACAGCTAAAAGGAAGAAATTGCTGCTTCCTTTATTTGCATGTAGAAAGCCTATCACAACTTAAAATACACCTTGCCTATTAATGCTAAAGATGTGTTGGCCGTGATGCATGGGGTTTTGCAAAATTATCTCATTCTAGCTTAATGTTGAAATCAGCAGTAAAAGTGCCATCACTGAGGGGTGATTCCAGCCGTAACCTTCATTAGGAATGAAAGCCAACAGGGAACAGTCAGAGCAACCACCCCTCTTACAGAAACATATCACTAAAGGTCAGGCACAAAACAGTTTTGGTTATTGATAGCCAGGGTGTGTGTCCTGTGTACTGCCGTGCCCAGTCAGGGCCACATCCTGACCCAGCTGCCTGCTTGGTTTGCGCAGCTCTCACAGATCTCTCATCCTTGTCCTTGCTGTCATATTATTCTAAGTACTATGAATAATAAACCAGGGGCTGGTGACTGAGTCCTTCACTCACATTAAACTATTTTCACCAGGGTCATGGGAGAAAATCATGCCTACATTATCAGACAACGTGGCAGGACGGAGGGGATAGCACAGACGTGGGAAAAGATGTCAGCTTCTCCTCCAGGTGAGAGATGCCAGAAAGCCCCATAACCCATGCAGACACTGGGAGAGGGGATGTGCCGCCAGCGTCTCGTCAGGGCAAGAGACTGGGCTAACTGCAACGCTCGCTAAAGATCAGAGTCCCTGCCAGTACAGCCATCCCTGGACGCAGGCAGATTAAGTAAGTATGGCCCTACAGGTCAGTGGGTTAAATGGAAGGGTGTTCAGCGCCCCAGACTGCGAGCATGGGGTGGGTTTGCTCCTCTGAAATCTATACATTTAATTTCTACTTCCTCTCTTGTTAGCCTGTTTTGAGACTACCACCACAGAGTATTTTCTCATTCAGCCAAATGCACATAGACCATTTTCAGAAATGGTTTTTGTCCTACAGAACAGACATACAGCATTTTTCCATGGTACCCTGCAGCTCATGGAGATCACACACAGTTTTGGGAACAACTCAAACCAACAGGTTAAGAACAAAGCAAGTACTCTTTAAGAGTCAGAACTCAGCGAAGGGTGGCCCAGCATCGACTTTGAGGACATCCTGAAATCACTGGTGACAGACAACAAAGCAGCAAGAGGAATGTGGTCAAACCAAGAGTACTGCCAAAATTAAAGCCTCCTTTATTGTGTTCTGTTGAAGAAAACTGAGACAGGGAGTTGAACCAAAATGCCTTCCAGGTGATTTATGGACAAAGTTGCTCCACTCTGGTCTGAGACAAAAGCAGTCTGAACAAGGTTTTAGTTCAGTTTTGTCCTTTGCTTGAAACAAAAAAAGTGCTTGAACTCAAATAGCTGACAGCAAAAGAAGGGGGCTGATCCTACAGGCACCTCTGAAGGCTTATGGGCTCTTGAATGTGCGCAGGAGTCCAACAGCCCTAGCTGCAGGTGCCACAGGATGCAGAAAGGCAAATTTGCTTTTTTCTAGTGTTTAGAATATATTAACCCAAATAATGACTCATTTTTCCCTTGATTACTGAAAGATGATTATTCACATTTAAGCCTTTTGTGAAGCTGCAACAATAAAAGATTATTATGATATTTTAGAGAATGTGAAACAATTATCTCTCCCCCAAACCTTTCATTTAAAAAATGTGGACTTTTCCTCAGGAAAATAACTTTCTGTCTCTGAACAAAATATTCTGCCACCTGTAAATATAACTTTATGATCAGAAGGATGTCTGAAGGCTACTGGAGCAAGGACCAGAATCTGTAAAAACAGTGATAATGGGTGAGCTCTGGTACTCGAATGTGAACATACAAAGGTGCAGACCCTAGAAAAGTCGGATGTTGCCACCTGAAAGCACAACCCCTGCCAGGCAGCTTCTAGATCATGATACAGGAGATGCTACCTCAAAATAGTGCTCTCTGTCAAAACAGAATCATAGCCAAGATGCTTGATTAACAAAGATAGTAATGGAGGTATGCCTTTCCTCCCTTGATGAAACAAGTTAGCAAAGACCACCAGTTGTGCTATGAAAAGGGGTTTCCTAATAGCCAAGAAGTTAGAAATAGAGGAAAACTAAATCCACACCTGTGTAGATGAAGTTTCTCAGCCATGGCTGAGCCATAGGAGGCACATATAAATCCAATGTAAAAGCAGATGTAGGAAACCAAAGAGAGGATCAAAGTCCGTAGGACCAAACTGCAAAAGTCACGAAGTCAAATCAGCATCCGTCAGCACTCAGCTGGTATCTAGATCCAAGACAGGTAACAGGGGAAAATATTGACTTTGGTAAGTGCAAAATGCAAGATTAAAAGGAATTTTTCCCCACTAACATGAAAATTCATACCCTGAAATAATCAAAATGCATCAGGTGTAGGAGATCTGAAGAGACAACTCAGAGCTTGTGTGTGGAAGAGCTGAGCAGAGGAAGGGAGGGGGATACCTGGTTTCATGGGTCACCCAGCACACTAAATACAACTTAAACCGGATACAAACACTGCAGAGAGGCTCACAAAAATAAGAGCAAGGCCTTTAACTCTTATGTCTTCAAAGAAAAAGAAAATAGAAATGCCTCCCTGACAAGCAAGAAGTAAGCTGAGAAGGCTGGAAGACGCACACACCATATGAGGAGGTATCAGTGAGATTCAGAGCTGGGGGAAATAGCAGAGAAAAAAGAAAGCACCAATTTAAGAGCAGCTGTTCCTCAGACAGAGTGGCAGCTCTCCGCTACCTGGAGGACTTTACCACATCTGTGCACAGAAGCAACAGCTGCTGCCTTTGTCAGGGAAAAAGGATGCTGGAGTGCAGGAAAACAGGAAAACAAGGGGATGTGCTACCAACCGTTCCTTGCCACTCTGTCCCACACTCAACCATTTCTCCAGCAGCTCTCACCTTGCTGAAATCCAAAGGATAGCTCGTGCGCCGTTCTGTGACCGAACGCGTACAGATTTTAATGCAGTCATCTTTATATATCTTTAAAGAGTGTCTTTCTTGCACGTTTATGGCGTGCCCATTCTAGTCACGGGACTGGCAGATACGCTTTGTTCCTGCATCTGTAATAAGTTCGGTTCATGGGAAAGTTGCTCCAACCTAATACTTTGCCACTCTCACACTTTGTGTGATATGTCATTGTAACCCCGGAACCTCCCAAGGAGCACTAGCTGCCCTGAACCCCAGGATGTGGACCCTGGAGGGTACGTGAATGGAGGAACCTTCTTACATGACCTGTGGGCACAGCCCTGACCATAATTTCATAATTTCAGGCTATGCTGTAAAGGTTTCAGGGTGAGCTTCCCACCAGGCAGGTTAAACGCTGAAGGAGGGGAGGTTGGCTCCACGCAGCCCACCAAGGAAGGATGGGAGGGGCTGCAATCCCCATGCCTACATGCCTTTCCACCTCCTGAGGTGGCAGGCTGGTGGAGCAGTCCCCTCTTTTCCTGGCTTTCTGACCATCACTTCCCAGCAGTTCCCAGCCTAATGAATCTTAGACAAAAGATTCAGCTGCCCAAGGGCTGGTGGCTAAAATGGAGCCATCAGTAGCCTAAATACTCACTAGGCTCCTTTTATAGTCAGCAGAGATTGAGTCAATGTAGCCAGGGGAATCCAGGGAGTTAATCATTTGACAACAGGGGTGTCCACCAACAGGTACAAGAAGCACACTGCTTGCCAAGAGGACAGGCCAGCAGAAATCATGCTTGTCCTCACAGCCTCTACACAATTTGGGTAGCTATTGCACAAAGATGTAATTATGTTTCTTCTCAGACTCTCAGACTGTTTAATTTTGCAAAGAGGGCCCCAGCAATTAAACTGAGTAACACAAATGAAGGTCTCACTCTTCATGCCCAGCCTGCATTCTCAGCTTTGAAAATGTGAGCTGAACACACGTCAGCATATGAACATTCCCCTGCCCCTGCAGACAGTGTACGCACAAGGCTCTGATCCAGCACTGTAACTGCACTAGGGCGCTGGGCAAGGCTTGGGAAGCTATGGCACAGACAGGCATCACTCCAGTTCTTTAGGAAGTTCATACCCAAAACCTGGAAAAAAACTGAGTGAAAAATCTTGCAGAGAAACTTTTCCCCATCAGGATCTACTGCCTTTTTTTTTATATATATTGAGTACATCTAGATGTAATGCAAGACGCGTTTAGATTTGCCCATGTGGACCACAGCCTATCTCATTTTGCAATATGCCCTTTGTGTCCTGAAAAAGATACGAGAGGATTTTTACATAAATTCACAAAGACTGCCTGAAAGACGAAATGCTGTAAGAACCCTTTGCCTATCTGCACTGGTGAAGCCCAACATTGACTTTCACCCAAGAAGAGTCATTGCTCACACCACCTCCCCAACTATCCTCCAAGCAAGTGCGAGGGGAAAAAGGGGCTTTTCCCACCTCAACCACAAGCACCACAGTAAAGGCACAAACAAAAAGAGAGCAAAAAAACACTCATGAAAGTGCTGGGGCCCAGGCCACCTGAAAGTCATCAAAACCATACCCTTCTGATACGCTCCAGCTATCACATGCGTAGGCTGAGCACCTTCTCTGCAGAGGTTTAAGCAGGGAGGTATGGAAATAGAAGGAATAAGACTGGGAGCCAAATTGAGGGATACGGAAGGTGTGGAAGGAGGGAGGAGAAGGCTCTTTGCTATGTGACAATTTAGGAATGTGGTTCACAAGGCTGGGACAAGCCTGTTGTCTGGGTTTAGAGTTGCACAAGGGCTTAGAAAACTCAGATTTCTACCATCCCACCTCCTTCCCCAAAAAACCACAACAGGTAAATAACTGGTAGTTGTATTGCCACAGCATCTCCAGCTAAGAGGGGGTTCCCTTGGGCTGACAGAAAGGAAAACAGTCTCTTCCAAAGGTGCAACACTTGAGGACATTTTCCTTGACTCAAAAGAAAAAAAAAAAGAAAAAGAAATAGGCAAAGAAAGGTCTTGTCCATAAAAATGAAGTGGCCACAGCATGGTCATGGTAAGAAATGGCGGAGACTGTGCAGATCAAAGCTCAGCTTCGGATTGGAAGGGCAACACCCTTGTCTGCAAGGCACAGAGGAGACAGCAGGTTACAAGGGGCTCCTGTTGCTGGCTTAATATTTAAAAACAAATTGTGTCATTTGAAAATACAAGCCCTTTGCACTTCACCAAAAAGAACAACAGCCACAAACACAATTTAAAT
The DNA here is from genome assembly GCA_013398295.1 of Chionis minor. Lineage (NCBI taxonomy): Eukaryota > Metazoa > Chordata > Aves > Charadriiformes > Chionidae > Chionis > Chionis minor. The sequence goes on along the minus strand of VZSF01000963.1, from coordinate 198,843 downwards.
GCTTTTCTTCTCCCTTTCTTTTTTTGTTACCGAGGATTTAGGAAAAAGAGTTAGGCCAGCTGGGTGGGACAAGAAACCTTTGTCCAGACCTTATATTCATGCTCAGAGAGAAAATTCTTACTGAACATTTTCAGACCCAGTCTTACAATTGGCTAATGTCAGCCTTTGAGGAACATCTGTTTGCTTCCGGATAGTCCTCATGCTCACTTTAAAAAAAAACAAAAACTAATGAACTATCAAATTTTCTTCCGTGCATCTCCCATAAACATCTAAATGACTTCCTCTAACACTGCGAGCTGCTTCCACACAATCAATAGTGGTTTTCAGCTGCATGTGGCTCTCTTTGTGCAGGTGGAAGAGTTCAGCAAAAGGTGGCAACCTCACGCATAGCCTGGCTGATGCATCAAAAGGCTATACATGCCTGAAAAGCCATAGGCAGCTTTCCTTTGCTCAGCTGAATCAGGATGTAAATTCTACTTACATGAACACGACAATGGCACAGGCAAGGTATATCACTTCAGATTTTGGGACAGCAAAACATCTGGACAAAGCCAGCTTGGATTAGTCAACTACCAGGGAGATTGCAGCACTGATTCTTTGCACTCAGATTGGACATTTATATTCGCATACACCTGCGCAGGAAGCTAACGCAAACTGTTTGCACAGGAGATGAAAGGAATAATCCCGCTGTATTTCGTAAATTACATTCCTTACCCTAATTAAAGAGGAAGAACGAAACATCACACTAACATTATCATTAGCTCCTTAGATGTACTCACTGGGAAAAATAAAACGTTTGCACCGAAAAACATAAACTCACAGTGCTGGTCACTCATCTGCAATCCTGCTTCCAGATCACAAATAACCACTTCGCTTGCTGGGCTGTTATCTCCACATCTCTATGCATATACACTAATAAACCTGCAAAGGCATGGCAGGTGAGCACCACAAATCCTCCCATCAAATGACTGGAACATAAAAAAGATGTCTGAGAAGTAAGACAACATGTTTAAAACACATCCAGAAATTGGGCAGAATTTAAGTGTTTGGCCATATCGAAACATCCTTTAGAAAATTACAATTTCCTGAATGCCCAGGTTCATTTCAGCAAAGATGCTGAGAAAAACTGATCACCAGCTTCCAGGCAGGGATATGTCAAAAAGCAGAAGGTAGCCACATTGTTCTGCACATGCAAGGACCTCTGTTTATTATTTTATTATTATTTTAATGCAGAAGCAGTTGTCCCAGTGCTTATTATTTGGCTGAATGAGCTGAAGTGAGACTCCCTGGGCAGCTGCTGACATAATGAATGATTGTGTGGTGAAGCCCAGAATGTGAATGATGAAGAATTTTGAAAGGCTCTGGAATTTGTGAATAACAAAAGTAGCTACAGTCCCCAAAATCTCACCATTTGTTCTCAGCAACAAAGGAGGACTCAAAGGCCTTTGTTTAACAAAATGATTCAAAAACAGGATACTAAAGGAATTAAGGGTTATCTCTACTGGCATAATACAGCAAGCAAATTGTGTCCCCAAGTAGAAAGAGTTATGAATGTATTCTGTCGAACATATTGTTAACTGAATTACTACAGTCCTGTTTCTTTTATCCCTTTTCCAGTACTGTTACCATGTTTCCTGTGTCAGTAATTCTCAAGGTCTTAAGGCCTTTCAACCCAGACTCTGCGAGAGGGGGAGCTGCTTATTCCATAGGAGACTTTGGTCCTGAGACATGCAAAGGGGAAGCATCCGACCATGCAACACCCCTTCCTCCCACGGCTGCAATCAGCCATGGTCCCACTTCTTCAGCAGTATTAAAAATAACCACAGTTACATTTCCCTTAAGTAAACATTCAATTGCACTAAAAAAAAAAAAAAAAAATAAAATTACAACCCTATTATTGGTGTCTCCAGTACGGGACAAGAGCTTGATGGTCCAAGGCACTATATGGGCAGAGGAAAAAAGACAGCCAAGGCCCAAAGCAGATGCCTTTCCCCTCAAGGGGAAACAAGCCTTCCAGTTTTGGGGCACTTACTGTGGGGATTATGTATGAACTTGGCTAAAGACGAGCGAACCTGATGAAGATTCATGCTGCACTGACAAGTGCTATCCAAACAAATATAAATTCAATTAAAAGACTCTGTTGTGTGAGCAACAAACCAAGACGTGTGCTGGATCAAGGAGTGGAAAGCCAGCTCACCCGTGAAGGTTGTCAAGCATGAGAAATTAGACAGCAGACAGGAGCAATGCTGATGCTGAACCCAAAGGCGGGCACCGTAAATCAGAAGGACAGCACTCCTGGGTGAGGGCAGGAGGAGGGACTGATGCCCACTGAGGGACGGATCTAGCTCTGCTCCCTCCTCCTGTTTGGGACCCTCACCTGAAGTGCTGGCAAGGGTTTAGCGCCCTGCAAGCTCCATTGCCCATGGGATGAGCTCTGCCAAAAACCTGTCTTTGACACACACTTGTAGGAATAAGTGTAAAGGACTCCTGTGCAGAACAATTACGCTGGTTACCTTTTCTTGCATTTAGGCATTCATTACACTAAGCCACATATACCCAACTGCAGCAGCTGAAGTCAATGCTGCCTGTGGTGTCTCTTTTGCCAATCACTGTAACACTAGCTGCAAGCAGTGCAATAAAAACCGCTTGTGCTATCTTGACTGCCTCGAGTCAATGAAAATTTGGCAATCCTTTCAAAGGAACCAGGGCTTCACCTTGGGATGCAACTCAGACTTGGAAGAAAAAGTCGCCCTGCCATTAATTTCTACAGGTGGCTCATCAGCTCATCCCATCTCTCTGAGGAAATACTGATTGGACTACAATAAAAATGCAGCAGGAACCTGTAGCTAAAGAGCATCTTCAGTTCCTGGCTTCCTTCAGTCCTCAGGGCAGTAGTATCACTTGGAGAACAAGAGAGATTCATCAGCATGTTTTCACAAAGATTTTAGTGCACCTTTGCTGACACTGGGTGCTAGGTTTTCTTGCTGAAAGGGGTTTTTCTTAATAAATGCTGTAATTAGCACTAAATATTCCAATTCCAGGACCTGTGCCAGAATTAAAAAAAAAATTAAACCATGCGATTTATGGTTAAAAAAATCCCAAGATACGACAGCAACATTGAGAAGCTGCTTAGAGAATATAAGATGAATAAATCTGCTATCAAATTGTCATGTCCAACATGAAATAAAGCCCCTCCAAAACAATGCAGGCTTGAAGAGGCTGGAGAAGTATGCTTTCTGAGTAGTGGCATTTCTTGAAATACGGTTTTACACCTGTTATTAATTCTGCTGCCTGGCACATTTACACCATTGCTTCTTCCGTCTCAGCTACAAATTCAAAAGATCGTGCCCAAGCCTGACATTAAACTATGGAAACATCACAGTCAGAGTTCACCCATTCTGCACATTCAAAGGAAAGCCTTCTGCTATCTACCTCTGCCTTACGTTTAAGAAAACTCTTCATTCCATTCCAAGACCTATTATCCCTCCCTGTCAACCCCATTTTAGCCTTTTGCCTTCAGCAACGGTAATTTATGGATAAAGACATATGGCATGGCAGTGACTGTATTCTAGCTGCTGATTTCCATAGCTGTTATGTATTAAGCCTCCAAAAAGGCATGTCGCTTCCCCAGTGGAGAAACAAATTTTTCACTATTTGCTTTCTAATATCACCAGAATGGTAAATAACAACACTAGAAATACTGACAGTGCACTAACCTGACACCAAGTAAAACAGCAGAACATGGGAGCAGATGCCCCCAAACAGGGCCCCTCCTTCCAGCTCAGGGTAAATTACTGCACCCCTCAAAATTCTGCATTTATTAGGGATTTCTGCACTGACACTGGGTATCATTTGGATCGCACCATCATTTTAAGCTTTTGTGGCATACCCACCCCAAAACTTAGCAGACTCCAAAGTGCTGAAGAAAAAACAGCTTTCCACTTGGTTCTGCCACATCTAAAACAAAGACCATAAAAGCTCATCCAACAAGGGTGCCACAACCTTCAAACCATGACTGCTTGCAAAGCCCTTTTATATTGTCTGAAGGAATGCTGTGAAGGAAAAAAGCATTGGGGCTACATGTTATTGGAAAGTGGGTCTGCTCTTATAATCTCAGAACCTTCAGGATCCCATCTGCACAGCAATACCAACAGGAAAATGGAGTCCCTGCCCAAAAAGCATCCCATCAATGAGAGACAGAGAAAGGCAACAGAGCCAGCAGCAGCCTGGGTAAAAATAAAGCAGAGTTGGGCTCCAAGTGGCTGCCGTGCACCGTTAGGCAGGAATGCTCCTGTGCCTTTCCCAGCATCGCCCTGCCCTCATCCCACCGACACACAAGAAGTGAGTTTGGCCTCCAAATTTTTCAGTTGCCTCTGATCTCAGTGGTCATTAATGTGTGGACAATAGGTTCAGCCCCTAGGTCCCCACTGCTGTGCCCTCCAAATGACCTTTAATTGGGGAGGGACACAATGGGAGACAAGGGCCGATTCAGAGCCGCTCCTGCCAACCATGTCACTTCTTATTTACACTCGCCAAAGCACAATCGCCGCTTCTTCTGGGCAAATAAAAAAGGTTATGAATTTACTTTGTCGGGGCTCCATAGGAGCATTCGGATGTTTTTTGGGGGTAAAATGAAGCTCCAGTTAATCTGCGTACTGCAGTGCACAAACACACTGCCCAGAGGGCAGAGGAGGGAATAGATGCTTGGCACAAAGGAATACCCTGGCAGTATGATTTTATTTCTCCAAGACGTCCAGGGAAGGTATTTTACCTTATGCAGCAGGAGTCTATTAAATTTTGTGTTGAAAGTTAGAACTCTCTCAGCAGTCTTCAGGAGCACTAAAAAAAGGAAGATCTCACTGGTTTTCCTCTCACCTCAAATTTTACAGCTAGATAAAAAAATAAAAAACCCAACAAAATGTGCTCTGCTCCCTGCTGAAAGCACTGGACTCTGCTGCACTTCCCTGTATCTGGAGCCCTACTCCCCAGGACCCCTGGCCTCTTCTAGGTCTATTCCCTTAGCACCTCTAGAGACTTGCCCTGCCCTCCCTTCATCTCTCAGGTTGAAGATATTCCACCCAATTTCATAAAGATAAAAATTCAACTCCTAAGGTGGTTGGTCCTTAGGTGGCTGTGCCTAATCTAACCTCAGCACCCTGTGACTGCATGTCCTTTAGAACAGCCATAACCTAAATGAATAAGAAGGAGCAATGCTCCTCCTGGGAGAAGCAGCATCATTTCCATGGCCCAATCACCATTTTATTATGCTGTCTGCAGAACACATTTTGAGCTTTGGTGCACGCTCCGAAAAACTGCAACATTTGTTCACACATAAAACTTTCCCAGAAGTAATACGATGCTAAATTAGCTATCATTTCTTCAAGTGGGCTGTTTTTCTTTTCTGCTGATGATTTTTATGCTCATGGTGCATATTAAAGGTAGCCTCACCAGACAAGTATAGTGCATTAAAATGGAAATGTCAATATGCTGAAACAGGATGTGTCACTTTAAACAAAATCATTTTATGTATTTATACTCCAGGAGGCAATGACCACAAGATGCAATGCAACAGCAGCTTTACCTGTACAGTATTAAAAACTTCTAGCACATCAGGTGTTATGGCAATGTGCTATTACTGGCAACAGGAAAGGTCATTTATAAAAATGTTATATTTAGAACCACGTTATATTTACATAGCAGGTCAAGAAGATACATTCTGGAAATAGCTTTTGCCTTAAAACATTGCCCATCTCATACAAATACATGCTTCGTGCTTCTTAAATTTCCATGATTCTTATTATGATAAGAATGATGCCTCAGCTATGTACACGTGGGACTTCAACACTTTAAAATGATTGAGTAAATGTTCCTTTACTGCATGTCATCTCAAGCCGCCACCAAAGAGGACATCCTGGAGCCCACAGTGGTGTCAGTCCATGCACAGCTCCAAGGTATGAAGCGTTTTGGTATCTTGTCCAGCACAGCACAATCAGTATTTCACTGGTATTTGATCTAAGTGCATGCATTTCTAGACTACTTTCTCTCTGACACAAGTTATTGCTGCTTAAGACATTAAAAAGCAGACTTCTACAACTCAGTTTTAGTCATCTAAGCTTAGAATTTGGGGAGCTATGATTTTGTTCAACAAACAAAAAACTACCTTCAAACTGGGTTTGAACAAATAAGTTTGGATGATAAATGCCACAGATCTGCAAGCAGGGAAGGGTTTATTTAACCCTCCATCAGTACCCACCAGCTCTGCCACCACCAGGAGAGGAAAAAAATACAACGTATTTCCCAGGTGTTCTGTTTCCCTGAAAACAGAAGCCGTTGCTTAGCGCTGAGATTTTTGCTTGGAGCTGGTGAAGCAGGACTGACCTTAAAATCTTGTTTCTTTGGTCTTCCCTTACCAAGATTGCTCACCCACACAGCATCATTAGCCAGCAATTAAGCTAACTGGCCATAGGAACAAGCCCTCTGTCCCTCACCTCCTCCCCATCCTCCTGGCTCACAGTACAGTTTGGTGCATGTCCTGAATATCTGTAAAAGCTGTTTTCCCAGCAGAGGAAGGAGGTTACCAACAAGCTTCACTGGGAGGTTCTGCTCAACAGTTCAGCATCTTTCAGATCGTAGCATTTCCCTCCTATGCCTCCATAATTTTCTCCTTTCCTTAGGGACTGTGTGGGCTTGCTGAAATCTCAATGACCTATTCATCTTTGCACACCAGCAAATTGCTTCCTAGAGAGCCAAGGGGTCTAAAAACCAATGAGAAGAAGGTGGCAGTATTTTTAAGTGCTTTATTAGCCCTTGGGGAAGCACAGACCAAGAGACTCTTTTTCGTTCATGTTTTTTCTCCTTGTACCCCAAGCCTTGCGAGTGGGGCAAGTCCTCAATTTCCACTCACCCAGCTCAAGTAATTATGCTATAAATTGCACAGGGCTCTTGCATCACTTTGCAATCGCACTTCCCACCACCAGCACCACACCACATTAATGTTACAACTATAGACATAATTTGCCTGGCTCAGGGGGTGCACAGCCAAGTGGGAAGGGAGCCAGATGCTCTGATGTACTCAGGGCACCTGCACAACTCAGCGTATTGACTTGCCCCAGCTCCCCAGCTGTAAAACAACATAATGGGAAGATTTTCACGTCAAGATTTGTGAGGTGCTCAGTTATGACAGCCAAGAGGGTCAAAATAAGCAAGTAGACAAGAAATGGCTCCTCCTATAGCTGGGGATGCTCAAATTCCTGTTTCAGAGGAATATTATTTCCTCATTGATTGCAAGTTAAATTTTCTGTTGATACTTCATGAGTGATGTCAGGCCATTCAGAAACATGAATAAAATACTGAACTAAAATAAAAACTAATAATTAGTATTATCAATTTAAATGATAAATAATCAGACATTTTGACAGTGATTGTACAACTGCTAATAAATCAAAACCCATCTCTCTAAAAATTGGCCAAGAAACGAACAGGCAATGAGCAGCTGTCCATGTTTCTATTTTGAGGAACGAACGAGTTTTAACAGGGTTTGTCCGACAAAACCGTCACCATCTACTATACGAAAGTGAACCAGCTTCAAACAAGACATGCCAAAATTCAGGTGTCCACCTCTTTTCACAGTAAACCAGAGGACAGTAATAAAAACAGGGCCAACTGATACTCAAATTACTAACAAGAAAGGGCTGTATTTAAACCAAATAACTGTATTACTTCTTAGTAGGGAAAATTACAAGATGAATCGCGTTATTTATCCACCAAGACGGTTAGCTTGATGCAAAAGATATGAAAATATGGCACTTTACTTGATGGTGGAGACAAATAAGAAATGCTTACCTGCAGAGCAAGCACCCTTTTACAGATTGCTCTAGCACCATCCTGATGAAGCATTGCACACAAGTTTAGAAAACTACAGACCTAAGCAAAGATTTACTCTATCAGCACTTGGGAAGCAGATTGTCACGCAAGGTGAACAGCAAAAATGAAAAGCCACCTTGGTGCAAGCATCTCTGTCTCCAAATGGACCAGAAAGCACAGCTGGTGATCTGCCAAGCCGCCAGCTCCTCCATTCACCCAGATGGGCTAATGACAACCAGAAGAACCATTGCAAAGTCAAAAGCAACCTCACTCAATAAAGTTTATGTCACTACAAACAAGGCAGCAGTACATCAAAATTAACAGATTGGTTCAAAATGCTCCATGTTGTAAAAAAGCTGGAGGAACAGCCAGTGATACCTTCTGAGACAAGAGTCTGACTGAGCAAAAACCATACACATCCCAACTCAGGAAAGCTCTTGGGTTCGTGCTCAGATCCAGAGCTTTAAGGCAGGGGAGGAAGAGTTGAATCCAACCCCAAGGGACACATTGTCTTTGGCTCCCAGGGCAAGACAGATGACATGTGAACTCGTCACCCACCTTAGTAATAAACACAATAGCCACCCTCAGGAATTTACACCAGCTTGAGATCAATTCACGCCAGAACAGGCATCTGCCCTGTTTTGTAAAGCCAGCATGTAATTTAGCCTTCATCAGTACAGCTTCATATTCATAAGAAATTCAATGGCATTTTGCTACTTTAAAACACACTTATGCTATCAGTCAAGATTTCATAGCAATCAGACTGATGCCACCAGACAGTCTGGGAGATAAACCAGAGGTGCTATAAAAATCACTCATTGAACATTTACTTGAGACTTAATAATAGCAAAGAGAGGAAATCAGGACCCTCAGCACGGCAGTAAGCAGCCTCCTATGGCAAAACGTCAAGCCATCAAATCCTTCCTAAATTAACTGTGGTTGTTTCCACCTTCAGAGCCCCTTCTTTGGGGCTGGCAGGACTCCTTCCCCAAACTTCAAAGCTGCGAGACCTCAGAGATGGTGTACTGGGTTGATACTGGCCAGCAGCCCATGGATTCTCACACCTGGCCAACAGACTCCTGGAAAAGCTAGGCTTTGCTCCAGAAGCTGCTATCTTTACAACCATTTCAAAGAAAGTATTTATTTAAATCTCTGAAAGTTTTTCCCTTTGAAGAAACCAGGCAGAGTGGCTGGCGAGGTCTGGAAGATCTCTGTAAACAGTATTGGTGAGAGGCGGAATAAGTGTGTCTGTGTTTAGGAGGGTTATGTTATCTCTTCTACATCACCTTGCATTTTTAGGCAGGAAAAACTCATCAGAAATGCTCTGAGACAGAAGCAAAGCAGAAGTCTTGAGGACTGGAGAAGAGCTAAATTGAGCAGGTGAATGCCTAAGCTTTCCTACAGCATCCCCAAGCACACTAGCTGGCAGCAGTATTCAAAAAACAAACATTTAATTCCTAAATTTAAGGTGTAACGATTGTTTCAATTCTCCTAGGAGCCAAAGCAGGCTCTCTAGGTTGAATCTTTTCTCCTTTTCAGCTTGTTCCAGCATTTATTATTACAAAGTTCTTTTAACAGCAAACAGCCAGGAAATCTCAGCGCCCGCTCTGGATGCACCACATGAAGCCAATGCCAGTATCTCATCGGTACACCTCTATTTCAGGAAAGCAATGCTTTATAAGTATTTTTACAGCCACTCAGAGCCTTCCAGTAAGTTTAAAATCGTTGTCACACTAAGGCTGTGAGGTTCAAGGAGATGGTGTGATCCAGGGTTGGCACATGCCTAGCTATAACCCTGGCTTGAGGTATCCAGATGAACCCCAATGGTCGTGGAAAATGATGGTCTTGCTCTGTACCACCACTTACAGCTGGTAAAGTTCCTCAGACATATTTTTTTAAATGCTCTAACATTACGGGCAGATTTTCAAAATGCCCATCTCCCATCCAGCCCGTCTTTAATGATTTCTCTGGCTGGACCCCGTCAGCAGACAGGGAAGCAGGTTGTATGCAAAAAAGAGACAGGAGGAGGGGATAAATGAGGACTGGTTTAGGAAGGAATAATTTTTCACCCAGGATAACTCTTAAGCAGAAAATATTCCAAATACAAGGCACCATTCCTTCTTCTGAAAGTACATCCAGCATTTCTCCAAGGAAACCCTTCTCAAACACATTGCTACAAGATTTACTGCTGCCCCAAATGTATGAAAAAATAATAATTAAAAAAAGAAGGAGAAGGAAAAAATGCATGTCAAGCTTGCAGCTCCACCCAAAATTGAAATGAGAGATTTTTCTGCATGCGAGGCTTTGCAGACATACCTTCATCCAGGCACCCAGCAGTAGCCTCTGTACATTTAAGCAGACAAGCCAGGGACAGGATCATCCATTTGCAGTGAGCAGGCTGCAACCAGCCCCGCAGAAGAGCCTTGGATCAATCTGAGTGCAAACTTATTTTGAATGTCAGATAAGAATTGATCTGCCCGCTTGTCTACGGAGTACAACATACACTGTATTAACAGTAAAATGCTTTTCTTCTCCTCGGTCTTTGTAATTAAGATTTCAGTATCACTTTAGGGAAAAGCAGCTTCTTATGTCCTGCCTTACTCTTGGCAAGATGAAAGGCCTCAATGGCTTCTTCCATGAAACAGAAAAGGCGGTGAAAAATGATCCTTGGCCAAAGGAAGGGGACTTCAGTTTGTTTTAAATAGGAAACCTGCAATCATTTCAGGTTATCAGCAGCACCTAAGCTAATCCCCCTAGCTTCCAATGGTGAGTCTGCCCCCAAAGCTGTTAAATGCGATTTTCAAAAAGTGCTGCAATGACATAAGCAGACAAATCCCACTGACTTTTAAAGTGCACTAAATGCTACCAGAAAGATTTTTGAAAGGTGTTTAGGCTCCTATTTCCCACTGAAATCAACAAGAATTAGCCACAGACCTTCAAAAATACTCCCCAAAGGCAATACAGATTAAATTTTTGTGTTAATTAAAGGAGGCTTTTTCGAAGTTCATAAATTACTGGCCCCTTCAGCTCCTATCATTTAATGTGTGAGAAAAAAAGGAAAGAAGAGATGGAAATAATAATACAAAACAAAGGCAAAAACCCCACATTTTCTCTTTTTCTAGCAATGCTTTTCTTTGCACTACTGATTTTCAGAATGGGACTGAAAATAAAGTGGAAGCAGAAAGTAAAGATAAACTAGTAGAAAGACTGAAAAACCTCACTAAGATACTTAATAAAATATCTCAATTTATAATTTCTTCTGACATTTTCATGCGCATATTCCAGGGTTTCCTTACTCAATCTCATTAACACAGAAGCCCACAATACAAGACCCCCATTGAAACAACCTCTTTTATAGCCACTAAAGAAGAAATGGAAACATTAATTTCAAAAGAGGTTGTTGGGGTTTTTTTCCAAAAAGAAAGATACCTCTGCAAAAATTCAGCATACCATAACACGTAGTATTTAAATGGGGTGCATTGTCTATGGCTGAGAGGATTTAAATACTTGGCTGGGCAGCATAACCTGTGGGTTTACAGAGAGGACTGAAAATCGGTGTATGGCACGTAGTCAGTTTTTTGCAACTGTCAGGACTGTCTGCAAATCCTCCCTAACAACTGATTGCAGCAACAAATTAATACCTCAACAACTAGTACAATAAAGTCTTTCAACTTCTGTAAAACTGATTCGGTGATTACGTGACACTGACGCAAACCAACTCAGTGCTCTTGAAACGGCAGTGGTAGATAGGGCAGGAGGGCTCTGTCTGTCTCTAAACCGGGGTGCATTCCTGGCTAAATGCTTGCTCTGTAGATATGCAGGGAGATGAGTAAGGTCAAAAGTCCAGCAAAGCTCAACTGTCTCACACCACCACCAATAACAGCCTTGAGTCAATCTGGGACCGGCACAGCCAAACTTGCACCCAGTCTCCATAGGCTTAGCGCAACGAAGTACCGGCCTGGAAAAAACAAAGCTATTTCGGAGAAAATGAATTCTGTGTTACACTGCCAACATTTCCGATTAAACAATTTATTCAAAAAGACTATTTTATGATAAAACAAAACTTTAAAAAAACCCCAACATTATTGCAAAACATATGTCTTCTGCAAAGATACTAGATGCTAGGTAGTAACTTGTACTCCATTTTACTCCTTTTAAGGTTAAACAACCTTTTTCTTTTAAGACTAAATTGAGACTCAAACTCCAAAATTACTGCTTTTAAAATGCAAGAGTACAGTAGTTTCAGATCAAAGTCCTGTACCAATTTATTCAGAATATTTTTTTTTTTACTCAAAACACACTATGTTTTCAAATCTACCACCACCAAGTAATTTTATGTATTTGTGTTCTGTACCAGGCAAGGCCATGGCTCACGCAGGAGGACCAATTTGGGGAGAGAGAAAGGCAGTATGTTTTGCTGTGTTGAAGTGAAAAGGAGGAAGAGAATTTGCCTTAGTCAGGATTTGTTGCATGAGCCCTGCTCCCAGTGAGCAAGGGATATTGCTTTATTTCTTCTTTCACCTCATATTCAACTTTTCTTTCTTCTTGTGCTTACACACCCTTGATTTTATTTTTTCTTTATGAAGAAGAGCAGCTTTCTCCCAATTTCTTCTCAGGTTTAAGCCATTTTTTTGAAAAAAACAGTAAACTTCGAACAGCTGGACATGCGCATGCAAATGCTAGTCAAGCGTTTTGGATTAATTACAACATGGCAACCAAGCCATTCATACATTTGACAACAGTTATAAGCAAAACACCTAAGAAAACAGCTAACTGTGAGCTGGACAAAATTTCTGGGGCGAGAGTGCTCCACATCAGTTTATCTGCTGGTCCACGCAAAGCACTGCTGGTGTGCAAAATGCAATGACTTTCCACCGTGCAACACATGAGGACAGAAAACATGGCTAGCTTAAGGGCTCACTGGTTAATGTGTTACATTCACCCATGTGGTATTTAAATGCAATGAAAGCAACGTGCCGTGCTTGTCAGCCAAGAAATGGAAGGATGACTAAAAGGCTTTTTGGCAGAACAAGGAGGAATCAGCACCATATCTACTCAAAGAGGGCCTTGAGGCATTGCATCTACTGCTGGTCAGGGAACACACGTTCAGAGACCCAACGTCTTACTAAACCCACCTGCAGTGCCAGACTGGGTGGAGGATGCCAAGGCAGGTATTCCTCGCTAGGGAGGACCTCTACTTCTGTGCAACCTTGCAGCAAGCTCTCTGGGAAGTCGACCCCAGCTCATGGCCACACCAGCAAGGAGAAAGCAGGCAACTCAGCAGCATTCATCTCTCACAGACAGAAATCTGATCACTCCTGGTAATTTCCTTAGGATAGATTGCAGCAGAAGCCTAGAGCAAAATTAACTGGATGTTCTGTCAAAGCCATTAGGCTGGGACTGAACTCAAAGAAAATTATGTTCACTGATGTCTTCATATTTACTTTAAAATGCAGTCATTTTGACAGGCTCATGAGGTAGGAGATCTCATTTTATGAAGGTCTTAAGGGACAAGAGGAACAGAAATATAACATGCTGCTGTCTCAGTCAGCAAAATGATCACAAAATTACTTTACAACTGACTCTCAAAACTACAAATCCAGTTATTTTGAGTAATTTCAGCCTTTTAAAAAGATACTTGGTGCTTCAGCTTGACCAAAAAAGCAACAAACTTGGTAAGTGTGACCGGGACAATTTTCCTTACTTGCAAAATAATGTTTCTGCACACAACCACCTTCATCTCCTTCAATTCAAGAGCAACTTGAGGAGCACAGCCTACCGACAACAGCACAGACTTCATTTGCAGTCAAGCCACCAACATTGCCTATCTCAGAGTCTTCAGATGGAGCAAAACCCAGGAAACTGAGAAGCAAGAGACAAAAATAACCTTCTTTTGATGCTGCAAGCAAGCACCATGTCGTCAGCTCCCCCAGCACAGTGCCCAGGAGAGTGCTACTGGGACGTGACTTGGGGTGCTACCTACCATCAACACTATGCGACATGCAATGCTACCATAAAGCACAAACCAATTAACCAGCAAGAAGGAACTGGTATAACTTTTCTCAAACTTGAGAAAAAGTAGTTTGAGATTGTCAGTGAAAATAGGATTGAAGGACAGCCACAGTATCAGCCGCATCACCTTGTAATGCGGGTTATCTAAAAGCCACTCTGCACTACGCCAGAAAACAAGCTACATCTGCCCAGAAGGCTGCAAAGGGTCTTGCCAAACTCAAGATTTACCTCAGAATCTTGTTAGTATTCACTGGGTACCAGGCTAGGTGTCCTTCACCTCCCAGTTTATGGTTTCTATACAAAATGAGAGCAAGACATCTACATTTCCAAAACCCCCAATCCACTTGTATTTAATTGCCACCAGTAGGCATCAAAGGCAAGCAGCAGCCCCTTTTTGGGATGACATGGCGAAAAGATAAAATTAGGAGAGGCCAACATTGATACCAGTGAAAGGCATAAGCGATTTTTTAGAGCTGCTCCATGAAAGCACCTTGCCAGTGATGTCAGGACGGAATTTCAGAAAGGCTCTTCTTCCCTGCAGAGCAAGTGCTCCTGCAAAAGATGTGTTGCTCATACAGGAGATGGGATATACACAGTTTACTGCCAAACACACAAACAGGGGCTTACAGAAGGCTTCTAGGAGTAACTGGCTTGGAAATAATCTCTACTCTGCAAGTCCAGTACAGTACAATTAGAAAATAACTTGGTGAAATGCCTGGATGTAATTACTGCATTCCCCAGCCCTGAAATACTGTCAAGCTCAAAGTCTTGTTTGTATGTGGGTGCTGTACTAGGGGACAATAAAACGGGGGCTGCCTTGTGCCAAGTCTTTCTGTGCGGACTTCACCCCTGCAGATAAACTTGCCATGAGCACAGCTGGGTGTGCCTGCCCTCACTGGCAAGGAGAGACTTTCAGGGGTTTTTTTAAACTATTTTCACCTATTCCCATCTTAAATATTTAAAATCTGGCTCCCTTAGAACTAAAAAAAAAAAAAAGTCCACTCTTTTCCTTCATTTAAACTGATTCATTTCTTAGCTTCTGCCTCCATTGCATTTTAATTTCATTTTCTACTCTTTGCTTATTGCTGTTGGCATTTTAAAATAAATCCTTTGCTCCAATGTAGTTCAAAATACAAAAAAAAAAATAAAAATAATTTTTTTAAAAAAGCAACAAGAAAAAAACAGGATCTTAAGGACTTCCACTGTGCTTGCTAGCATCAAATAACAACCACCCAACTAATGCAGTAAGAGCAATACTGCCCAACTGCTCATTGTAGTTAACATATTAAATCCCCAAGAAGGGCTACTTTTTCAGTCTGTCCACAACATTTGCCCTTCCTCCAGCCTTTTCAAGGGAAATCCTCCAGCATTACAAGCAGAAGATTTATCCCAGGAGAGAGGGACGGGGCTGGAGAGGGACATTGCCTGGGGTCACCCATGGTTGACAGGGTGAGTCAGAGCCACCGTCCCACCAGGGCCGGGAAGAGCTGGGGGGGAGCAGGTGCTGAGCAACCCCAGACTGGTCAGGGCGCAGACAGCAGAGATGCTGCTGGTTTATATTTGAGGCGAGAAGGAGCTATTTCTGCAAGCCCCAGCAAGCCCAGGAATTTAAATCCCTTCTCGGGAATCCATGGCACGTGCACCCCGCACTGCCCTGACATCAAGGACAGCCTGAATTAATTAGGGATGAAATAATTAGGCAAAACACATCTTGTAAAATTATCAAAGGACATCTGATATCCAAAGCGTGCACAATGTTGCAGTAACTGCAGTATCTCCATAACCTGTCAGAAGCAATAGAAATAAACTAATACTGCTGTTATTAATGCTGAAGTTGTCTTTAAACCCATTAAAATCACTGTAGCCTCAGACCCAGAAAGGAGAAAGGTGGTGTATGACATCTGTGCTGATTACAAAGAAGAGGAATCTGGTCAAGCTGGTAGATACAGCATTTCAAGCAGGCAGAGTACTCTGAAAAAGCTATTATTTCTGGGTGAAAAGGAGGAAGAGGATTGAACCGTACCAAGAAACTAAAAATAAACTGAGAAAAAAAAGAAAAATAATTTTCTTGAATCGGGATTTTGGTTTTGAGCAAAACTATATCCCCCCTCCCCCAAATAAAGATGTAATACATGTTTATCAGAGATCAGATATTTTTAAAATAAATATGAATGTGGTTCACTATGAAGGCATAAATTGGCTAAAAAATTAATAAATAAAAAGGAAACCCAATGCAAAGCTTGCTGTCAGAACAGACAATACTTGGCTTTGTGGTAATTAAGATTGACTTTAATGGATAAATGTTGATTCTGGCATCCTGTCTCTTGCCCAGAAGCAGACACTTAAAATTTCTGATTAACATTAGCATTTCAAATTGCCCAGAAAGTGAGACCGTCTTAAGCTGAGACCGTCTTAAGTTATCATCCTGGGACGTGCAAAGCAAACGGGCAAATTTGTGGTTATTACAGGGAAGACAACATCCCCAGAAGGGAGAACACAGTGCCGGTTTTGGCCGCACCCAGGTTTTGCAGACACGTATATGCAATGCACATACCCAGGTGTCTGAACAGTAATATGACCGCTGCAAGCCGGTCAAGAGGACAGTATGTATATATATAGTCTGCACTGAGTATAGGCACCAAGGTGTCAAGTAAAGGTCCGTCCCCAGACCCTGACAGGCGGTCTATCCCGAGCATCCTCCGAGCGCCGAGCCAGGGTGGGATGCTGCTGCTCCTCCCGGCTGAAGCGAGTGCTTCTCCTGCACAGCACAGCAAATCCATTCTCCAAGCACTGCGTCCTGCTGAATGCTGAACAGCACGGGAAAAACACGGCCAGCCAGGAGCACAGAGCAGGCTGTGGGATGATTTGGATAGCCCCTCTCTCTGGCCTTGAAACCAAACACTGGTTGCAATGCCTCACACTGGGATCTGAGCTGACCCTCCATGCTAGCAGGACAGCAAAGCACTAAAAGTTCCCAGATCACGAAATTTTCCCTCCATCAGAGGAGTCGAACCCAGGTAACTCCTCTCACCGATAAAAGCACCCAAAAATATTTTAAGAACGGTTGCAGCACCATGAGACTGCCAGAGCTGCACCTGTCTACAAAGCAGATACCCACAGAGCTCTATATAGGATACACCTAAAGCTGAGTTCCCGTGTAGGTGTTTATAAAACTGCAAAGGCAAAAATAAAAAGCCCAGAGGTGTACTTTCATTACCATGGATTTCTGTCCTCCATAGAGGGGATCTTGTTTTATACAGAATAAAATGGGGACAGGAGGGAGGGCAGGGGGCAAAACAGCTTTGCAGTGCCAAAGGTAATCCAAGTAATGGAGCTTTGACATGAAAAAAATGTGATTTTTTCGGAGTTCAACTCTTCGCAGCAATTCACAGCGCTGTTTCCTTCGTAGCCAGCAGCAGGCACCTGGCTCACCAGCTCTCACAAGCAAATTGGTTTGCTCCTTGGGGCAAAAGTAACTGCAGGTTCTCTTCTGAAGAAATCTTCAGGACTCAGCTTCTCAGATTGATTTAGTGTAGGGGGACTGTTTATTATTTAAATAAACTTCAGAGGGCTAAACCTCCATCTTCCCTCAGATGACCTAACTGTATTTCTACCTGCAGTGAGGATGGTTTGGGATGCATGCATGGCAAGTGAGCTTGGCAAAGACAAGTTGTTGCCCAGCATTTTATAGTTAGCGCTCCTGATTGTAGCTTGTGCCACTGCCAAGCTCTTCCTTTTAATAATGGATTTACCATTTGACGCTGCGAAGATCTTCTAGCATGTAATTAAGTCCAGGGACGTCTTGCAGGCAGCAGTAGGATGAAACTGATACAGTGCTATGTAAAGTCTAGCATGTAAGTTATACAGTTGGCGGGTATATATAAATATATGCATGTAACATCTTCATTCCTTTGCACAGCCATGCCTTCTGAACGTATTATTAATAGCAGTGGAGCTTGGAGCACTGCATATGTAGGAACACTGTTGATGTAACATTTTGCGTGTTTATTCTCAATGGATATTTGTGATTAACTCTGCAGGGCATTTCTTTTGTATCTCGGCTGAGAAAATATTATTAAATGGAAATTATCCCCCTTCTTGCAGGTGGCCTGCAGATTTTGTGTTCTGTTAAAAGATTAGTTACAAATTAATTTGGAAAACAGGGTAAGAAGGACAAGTTTTAGTAATTTAATTAGAGCTCTGATATAGCACAGTCCTCTTTTTGAAGTTTTCCTCTTTTCTAAGGAGCTTGCAGAGACAAGGAAGTGGAACACAGGAATGGCCAGAGACTGCAAAATCACTCATAAAAATCCCACTGATTTCTGTGAGGTCAGTAATTCACCCATAGCTTGAGTAACAAAGTATTTGATTCCTGACAATTGCAAGCATGATCCTGAACACAAAGGCTTCTGCATACCATTTTTCCTTAAGAATTCTCCAAAAATGAGTTTGGAGTTTACAGTGTCAAAAGTTAATGGTCAAAATGTCACTTACAGGCATTGCAATCAATGCAAAGAATAAAATCACAATCCTTATTACCACTCAATGAGACCGGTGAAGTTGACTCACCAGTGTTTATTTAAAGTTGAGCGCTAGTTTCTGATTAAAAATAATACAATATGAAGTGAGCTGAAATGTCAGCCATCATCCCACACCTCATCTATAGCATCGCGAATTAGAATTTTAAAATGCGATATAAAGATGTATCTGCCTGCGCACAGCGTGGATGCAGAAGGCATTTGGATAACAAATCAGCATTCCCAGCTTTTCCTGCAAAATTTTGTAGCTTTTTATTTAGCAAATAAATAAACAGTCATACTGTTTCCGGCAATGAAAAAGTGACCCATGGCCACCCAGATAAATACATCTACACATACATCTTTTTCTCCATCCCCAAACCAGTTATACCATCTTTCACTGACTCAACGAGAATAAATTCAAACTCCAACCTTTTACTGAAGGTCAGAAATGCCAGTTTTTGGCTGTATGCTGTGAACCACAGCACCCAACCCTGCCCACCAGGGATCCTCCACCTAGCATGACAACCCTTCTTTTCTTCCAAAAAGCTTAGCCAAGACAAGACACAATTGTTCTCCCTCCAAGGTACCTATGTGAGCTCAGCCTCAAACACAGGGTAAAACACAACTTTACCACTACTCTGCAGGGAAACTCTCAGCTGCATGTCAACTTGGACTGCCTACCACATCCTCAGCCAACACAGCCAGCTGCCAGGTTTCGGGGTTTGTGTTGTTTGCCCCTTTGCTCCATGGTTTATTCTCAACAGCAGAGGCTGGATCCACCCCATTTTGAGGCCCATCCTTCCCTAAACCACTATGTGATCTTGCACAGTTAAGCCTGTGGTGACACCCACCATCAGCTGCGTGATCAACACAGCCAGTAGCGTTGTGTGTCAGCCCATGGGTAACCGTCACGTTGGCAGGCAAAACCAAAACCTGTCGTCAAAAACTACCTGGGAACCACACCCACAGGAATGTAGGAGCACACTTGGGATCCAGGGATCCACTCACAGGAACTAAGTTATCCTGTAACTGGTGCTCCTAAGGACATCCTGCTAGGAGAAACCAAGCTACACGCAGGAACGACATCTTGGTTGTGCTGTGGACACACTCAAAGTAGATGCATTAGCGTGGCAGATGACTTCACACAGTTCACTTTATGGCCTGCTTGGGTCCACCTCCATGTCCTGCTCTGCAGACACATGTATTGATGTATTTCTACATCCAGTCCAGTGCTCAGACGTGGCTCTGCTGCTCTTACAGCATGACCTCAAATCTTATGTGCAATGGACCAGCCAATCCATGGGGAAATGAGGATGTCCAAAAGTAGCACATATAAAAAGCAAACCAGTCTCAGAGTTTTTAAAAAGCACTTGTAATGAAGGTCAAAAGTCTTCAGCCGAAACCTGTTACTCGAGCATTTTTATTTATTATCAATATTCGCCATTTACTGGAAGTTAAGTGGTCCCAGTACTGGGCTGCATTTGCTTCCCTCCAAAAGCCAACAGCAGCACATATAACTATTTATTATCATTTGAGCTAAGAATAGCTCACAAACCATAGATCTAAATTTACTCCCTACTTGACTAAAGAGGCAAAATAAAGCTTAAAAGAAAGCGGTCAGAATAAGACAGACTTTTAAGCAGCTATCCCTCCTCTGCAGTTCACTGAATTTGGTGACCAAAAGAGGACTAAAATTACATCAAAGGGGCTAAATAACTAATGAGCTTTCTATGCATTAAAATTGATACAAAGCCAGTCCTGACTTCCCACCACCCTGATGGTATCTCAGGTGTTCAGTGATTGAAGGTCACAAATCAGCCCCCAGAAGATCAGGTAAGCAATTCAAAGAATAATAGACAATTAAATACAACAACACTGGGAGTCTTTCCACTTGTACTAGGGTGCCACAATTTTTAAGATCTATAACGAAAAGTTTTCCAGGCAGTCACGAGGTGAAACAGCCAACATGCTGAGATTCCCCTAGGACCACAAAAATCCAAAGGATGGGGCCTGATGAAAAAGAGTGAATACCAGAAGACACACAGTAAAATGATGGTAAATGGGCAAGAAGGGGACTTTCACCGGTCAAAACAGCATCGTATGAAATCTTTATTTCATAATTTGCCTTTTCCTTCATTCACACTCTATCCCAGAACAGAACATATTCAAAGTATAAAGCAAGACAGTAAAACAGGCTTCCTCGGTGTTTCAGAGAGCTCCTTTCCTATGGTGGGTCTGTAAAAAACCAGTATTAATAGGGTCCTGATTCAGGTTCAGATTCTGTGAATTAGTACACTACAAATAAATAATAAAAACAGTGTGAGAGAAAGAGGAACTTACGGCCTGTCACTGCATGGAAGGAAGCATAATAAAAAAAAAATAAATAAATAATATTGCTTGCAGTACTATCTTTAAGGATAAAAGCATTACTGCTGATAGAACTGAGATCTGATGGCTGTTAGACAAAGACGGGGAGGTTTGTTCTTTGATTTGTATCATTGCTGCTCGCACCAAGATACTACCAAGTGCTGGGTAGGGTTTTGGTAAGCATCGTAATAAATCCTAAATAAAGACTGCAATAAATCTCCATCCACAGCAAGTCGGTATAATCAGAGCTGGGGCTGGATGGCCAGATCTCAGCTACATTTCACCACACACAGGCAAACGCTACCTGCTCAGAAAGGCAATGCCTACTTGTGTCTTAAACTAACTCGACTCTTAGTGAAACAAATATGAGTCAGAGCCCAGTGTCACCAAACTGGGATGGCTTCTGTGAAACTGCTGCTTTTGGTACATTATTTTTAGCTTTCTAATTATACAGTTACCAAACATACCAGTAAGGCTAGATGGGCCCTTCCCTAAGAAAGGAAAAAAAAAAAAAAAAAAAAAGGAGTGGCAGCATATGAACAAATTGAGATGGATTCAATAAAGCCAAGAAAAAAAGTGACTACCAGCATAAGGGACCATAACGCACCAAAATCTACCAGTCTGATGGAGCAATGAGGTCTGCAAGAGCACCGTTCAGGTAGGCTAAAGGGAAGACTGAGAAATCCAAGCTGGATGCAAGACTCCTGGGGCCAACTCCATGCTACTCTCCACCCATGGAGCACATGAAGACCTGAAAATTAAACCATAACCTCTCCATATACCCTGGGGCAGTAGCTGACATTTCCAAGCACCTGGTCGGCTGTCAGCAGCCAGAAGAAATTGTTATAATAGACTGTCTATCAGCAGCTACGTTGCATCATAAGCTAGTAATAATATCCTACAATGGAGTCTTTTACTTTATTTTTAGTGCTGTAACGCCCAACAGCAGAGGAAGAATACATTTCCAAATGGGTCTGCTGGCTCACAACCTCGTCACATTTCTTCTCTAAAAGGGTTATAGGCTGCTGGCTTCAGGGTATGGAGGGACTGAATACTTACAGCACAGCAATTGCTGGGGATAACCTAAGCCTCTAATCACTGTTGACAGTAGATCCATCCTTTGTCATCACAACATGAAGTTTGATCACTATTTTCTTGCAAAATTTAGCCATAAATTTTAAAAAGATGGATGTAGCACAGTTCAGATGCCTTGTGTAAGCCAGATCTACGAGAAGGTTGCTGTCTGATTTTCAGATTTCCCCTACCATGGGTTATTTCAACTTATACGTGGCAAGGCATGCCACCTCGAAGCCTAACAAACTAACTGTTGGGATTAATCACTGCAGTTTGCAACATATTCCCTTCCCTGGCTGCTGTATGTGTCCAGAGACCATGTCAGCCTAGAGTTCACGCTAAATAAAGTCATCTTTATACCAACCAAGACCACAGAAAAACATTAAGTGCTAAGCCACCCAGGTCTTTTTCTTAAAGCTCTATCATATGAGTGAATTAAAAACTCACATACAATTATAATCATATCAGCTCTATCATATGAGTGAATTAAAAACTCACTCATACCTGTCTCCCCTAGGAGGTGCCTTGTGAAACTGCACAATTTTTATTGAAAATAAAACCACGCAAACAAAAGGCAGAGACCATCCCCAGCACTGACTGCCTCTGGCCCAAGCTCCCACCTCTCCCCACCGAAGCTCCATAGCCTTTTACCTACCACCAGTTCTGTGTGAGAAGGGAAATGGGCTATTAATTACGATTTTTACTATTACTAATCCCCATTCCCAGTATTTATCAGAATGATAGAATGGCTTAGGTTGGAAGAGACCTTAAAGATCATTTAGTTGCAACAGCCCTGCCATGGGCAAGGACACCTTCCACTAGACCTGGCTGCTCAAACACTTACAGGTATCCATCCACAACTTCCCTGGACAACCTGTTCCAGTGCCTCACCACCCTCAAACTGAAAAATTTCTTCGTAACATCTATTCTAAATCTACCCTCTTCCAGTTTGAAGCCATTACCCCTTGTCCTATCACTACATGCCCTTGTAAAAAGTCCCTCTCCAGATTTCTTGTAGGCCCCCTTCAGATACTGGAAGGCTGCTACAAGGTCTCCCTGAAATCTTCTCCAGACTGAACAACCCTAACTCTCTCAGCCTCGTAGCACAGGTGCTCTAACCCTCTGATCATCTTTGTGACCCTCCTCTGGACCCACTCCAACAGGTCCATGTCTTTCTTATGTTGAGGGCTCCAGAGCTGCACACAGTACTCCGGGTGGGGTCTCACGAGAGCAGAGTAGAAGGGCAGAATCACCTCCCTCGACCTGCTGGCCATGCTTCTTTTGATCCAGCCCAGGATACGGCTGGCCTTCTGGGCTGCAAGTGCGCGTTGCTGGCTTCCACCAAGAGTCCCTCTCCTCAATCCATTCTCCTCCCAGCCTGTATTTGTGCATGGGATTGTCCCGACCCACATGCAGGACCTTGCACTTGGCCTTATTAAACTTCATGAGGTTGGCACAGACCCACCTCTCAAGCCTGTCGGGGTCCCTCTGGATGGCATCCCTTTCCTCCAGCGTATCAACCGCTCCACACAGCTTGGTGTCATCAGCAAACTCACTGAGGGTGCACTCAATCCCAACATCCATGTCACCAACAAAGATGTTAAACAGCAGCAGTCCCAGTACTGACCCCTGAGGAATACCACTTGTCACTGCTTGCCACTTAGAGCCATTGATTGCAACTCTTTTGAGTGTGACCATCCAGCCAATTCCTTTTCACCAAGTAGTCCATTGNAGCAGAGGAAGAATACATTTCCAAATGGGTCTGCTGGCTCACAACCTCGTCACATTTCTTCTCTAAAAGGGTTATAGGCTGCTGGCTTCAGGGTATGGAGGGACTGAATACTTACAGCACAGCAATTGCTGGGGATAACCTAAGCCTCTAATCACTGTTGACAGTAGATCCATCCTTTGTCATCACAACATGAAGTTTGATCACTATTTTCTTGCAAAATTTAGCCATAAATTTTAAAAAGATGGATGTAGCACAGTTCAGATGCCTTGTGTAAGCCAGATCTACGAGAAGGTTGCTGTCTGATTTTCAGATTTCCCCTACCATGGGTTATTTCAACTTATACGTGGCAAGGCATGCCACCTCGAAGCCTAACAAACTAACTGTTGGGATTAATCACTGCAGTTTGCAACATATTCCCTTCCCTGGCTGCTGTATGTGTCCAGAGACCATGTCAGCCTAGAGTTCACGCTAAATAAAGTCATCTTTATACCAACCAAGACCACAGAAAAACATTAAGTGCTAAGCCACCCAGGTCTTTTTCTTAAAGCTCTATCATATGAGTGAATTAAAAACTCACATACAATTATAATCATATCAGCTCTATCATATGAGTGAATTAAAAACTCACTCATACCTGTCTCCCCTAGGAGGTGCCTTGTGAAACTGCACAATTTTTATTGAAAATAAAACCACGCAAACAAAAGGCAGAGACCATCCCCAGCACTGACTGCCTCTGGCCCAAGCTCCCACCTCTCCCCACCGAAGCTCCATAGCCTTTTACCTACCACCAGTTCTGTGTGAGAAGGGAAATGGGCTATTAATTACGATTTTTACTATTACTAATCCCCATTCCCAGTATTTATCAGAATGATAGAATGGCTTAGGTTGGAAGAGACCTTAAAGATCATTTAGTTGCAACAGCCCTGCCATGGGCAAGGACACCTTCCACTAGACCTGGCTGCTCAAACACTTACAGGTATCCATCCACAACTTCCCTGGACAACCTGTTCCAGTGCCTCACCACCCTCAAACTGAAAAATTTCTTCGTAACATCTATTCTAAATCTACCCTCTTCCAGTTTGAAGCCATTACCCCTTGTCCTATCACTACATGCCCTTGTAAAAAGTCCCTCTCCAGATTTCTTGTAGGCCCCCTTCAGATACTGGAAGGCTGCTACAAGGTCTCCCTGAAATCTTCTCCAGACTGAACAACCCTAACTCTCTCAGCCTCGTAGCACAGGTGCTCTAACCCTCTGATCATCTTTGTGACCCTCCTCTGGACCCACTCCAACAGGTCCATGTCTTTCTTATGTTGAGGGCTCCAGAGCTGCACACAGTACTCCGGGTGGGGTCTCACGAGAGCAGAGTAGAAGGGCAGAATCACCTCCCTCGACCTGCTGGCCATGCTTCTTTTGATCCAGCCCAGGATACGGCTGGCCTTCTGGGCTGCAAGTGCGCGTTGCTGGCTTCCACCAAGAGTCCCTCTCCTCAATCCATTCTCCTCCCAGCCTGTATTTGTGCATGGGATTGTCCCGACCCACATGCAGGACCTTGCACTTGGCCTTATTAAACTTCATGAGGTTGGCACAGACCCACCTCTCAAGCCTGTCGGGGTCCCTCTGGATGGCATCCCTTTCCTCCAGCGTATCAACCGCTCCACACAGCTTGGTGTCATCAGCAAACTCACTGAGGGTGCACTCAATCCCAACATCCATGTCACCAACAAAGATGTTAAACAGCAGCAGTCCCAGTACTGACCCCTGAGGAATACCACTTGTCACTGCTTGCCACTTAGAGCCATTGATTGCAACTCTTTTGAGTGTGACCATCCAGCCAATTCCTTTTCACCAAGTAGTCCATTGGTCAAAGCCATGTCTCTCCAATTTAGAGACCAGGATGTCATGTCAGACAGTGCCAAATTTACAGGACATTTACTCCACCACGGTGCACTGATGCACTGCCTGCAGGTGAAAGCCTTGCCTATTTATAGCCCTCTGGGAAGAGGAGGAAGGACATCACTCAAGTTTACCACATTTCATTTTAAATGCTAAGGGTGTGTTTCAAGTTGTCTGCTCCAAACGTGCACATCCCAGTCCTGCGACACTCCGGGTGTTTCTTTTCTGGCCCTGCATACATAAACCATTTCTCTCCACATGCCTTCCAGATGTGCTTTTGTAAGCAGCTGCCAGCACCTTAGAAGCACTAACATGGGGCCTTATTTCTCACCTAGCTATGATGTCCAAGCAACCTCTTTCTATTGGCTTTAGGACAGACTCACACATACATATTTCCTCCCTACAGATTTTTGTCAACAGGAAAGAAAAAAACCCCACAGTTGCAGAAGGGCTTGTCTTTGAAACTCAGGGGTGAAAGGCATAGAGTATCACAGCATCCAGACAACACAGCAGCTCCTGTCCCGGTGCTCTCATCTTGCTCACCTGAAGGTCTTATTTCTTTTCTTTCTCATATTTTTTTTCCCCCTACACTTTAAGGTTACTATTTCTGCAGGCCATTGATCTCCACTCAGAGAAAAGGACTTTACAACACTGCAAGAGAAAACCAGATCTGGAAAAAGGTCACACTATTACATGTCAGGAAGCTTGTTTGGTCCAGTTAGATATTCTCTGACTGCAGGAGGTGATTTTACCTTTCCAGACAGAAGTTTACCTCAAAATAAAATAAAATGCAGCAGGTGTCACCCAAAATTGCAAACTGTCAGAGACCCCATTCATGCAGCCTCTGCAAGTAAAGGCTTATCGCACCACATGGGAGCCTGCATTTCTTAAAGCAACCACATCACTGGCAACAGATTTAAAATGCTAGCTTGCGTTCCACTTTGGTAGTGAAATCATGGGCCATCTATTCAGAAGAAAAAGTGTTTCTGAAACTTACTACTTTTATTATATGTATTTGTGTAATTTATAGCCAATTCAATGAAGTGAGAATGATCTCTAGTGTAAAAATGCATTCCACTTCCAAATCTAATGAGATTTAGTACTAGCTGGCTTGAAATGGGATGAAAAAGACACAGCTGCCATTCTTATAATATATAAAGCAGTTGAAAGGGGGTTGCTGGGAAGCTGGTTGCATTTTATCCTTCTACCCACTTCGCTAGACCAGTTTTGTAGGCACTGGGTAGACACTAACAACTAAATGTTTTATGCCAGTTCTGCTCTAAAACCTTGCAAGATCATCACAGGTAATTCAAGTATTAGATCTGCGATGGGAATCAAAGAACTGCCAGACTGGATCTCCATCCGTGTCCTCCATGGGTCTAGGTCTTCTCCCAAGGAGTCAATGCTTAAAGATACCACCAGTTAATACTTGGCTCCCATCACCACTACCTGGGCAAGGGAGGCCAAAATACTATTAATGGTCTAACAGAGATGAGCAGGATAGGAAACCTGCTCTGAATGGCAGGTGCTCTAAGGGAAAATACAGAAATAGTGGATGCATTTTAATGGCAATAGGAAGCATCTCCAGAGGACCGGCACAAGAAATCTGCCAAGCTTCTCTGTCGAGAGATTTCATCTTATTTCTTGAGGGGTCTATTTTAAGACAATTTCAGTGACCTTACTTAACAGAGATTATTCTGTGTTTCAATTAATTTTTACAGCATTATAATTAATATTTAGCTGTCTGCTGGAAAGCATGCTGAGCTGTGTAAAAATCCACATGCGCGGCAGGATGACAAGTGCTATTATTGAGGCGGAAGGAAGAAGATAAGAGCCCTCCAGCCTTGCCTGGCAGGGCAGAGCGGCACCCCTTCAGATGACTGCTCCTGTAAGGGGCCAGCACACCGAAATGCAGGAAAGGTCAGCATTCCTCCTCAAACAACTGACCCAGTATTGTTAGGGTGGGGATATTTTCTCTGGCTAATGAATTTGCACAAGCACCCACACCACAAGCAGAGTTTCTTCCCACCACCTGCTCAAATAACTGAGCCCCAGGAGGTAAAAACGGCCAAACAATTGCAGCTTGTAGGCATGCAGTTAATATCAATGCAGCTTTTTTCTGTCGCTTCCCTCTGCCCCCTTAGAGAGCTGAACCTTAGTTCATCTTGTCCGATACAGTAATTCCTCTGTACGTTGGTCACCTCTCAAGTAAAACATTCCTACATCCCTATACAGGCTTCTTTCCGCAGGGCTCATCTCTGTTTCTCTTTTATCCCTGGGCTTGCAGGAGGCCTGAAGACGTTGCATGATACCATCCCTCCAGCATGACAGTACCTGCAGGCTCTCCGCTCCTGGCACATCGCATCGCCAAGCCAAGAGATCCAGCAGATTCACCCACATTCACTCAAGCAAAAGATGGTTTCTATACACCCACATTAAAACAAGACAAAGTTGATGGGCCACTGAAATAACCCATTTAAGTCCCAGGTAGTGTTTCCCCTCAGTGCAACCTCAAGTGCTCTATCTTGATTTCTATTGCTGTCGTTTCACTGAGTCTCAGACTGCTTTTACAGAGGAGGGTCATGACACAACCGTGTAAACAGGCTCACTAGGACGCTGCTAGACAGGCATTTGTGTCTCAAATCGCGTGCTTGTCAAGGCTCAGTAGACGTGAGCGCATCAGTTGCACTTCTTAACATTTCAAACTCCTAACAAAACTTCATAAAAACTCTGAATGAAGTGAATTGTGCTCCATGAAATTCAGCAACTTTGCAACATTTGAGCACAGCTGTGAATGTGTGTTTTAATCATCTAAACCTTTGGAAGAAATTATGATAGGATGCTGCACAGGTAAGTATCACTAGCAGCATCACTAGAGGCTGTTGAAAATGTTCTTCCTGAGTTTGTAACAAATCCTAAATCAGGAGTAAGAGATGGGAGGTCATACAGGGGAGAGGAGCAAAGGAAATCCTTTTTAAAAAAAAAAAAATCTCATATTTGAGAAAGACTAACTTCCATGATCAAGGAGGCAGGAAGCAGCAGCTCACGAAGGTGCTGTTCACTGCAACATTTTAAACTCCGTTCTTGATATAACAAAGGAAGCATACTGAAGGTATAGCATTGAGTGTGATCTTCCCCCTGAAATGAATGGTCATGCAGGTCGATACTGTGCAAGGATTGCTTTTGAAGGGGAAATACTAATTGTAATGGCTCAGCAGTGGTAATTTGTGACTGAGGAATGATGTGGCACAGAGGGCAAGAGGGCATAACTACAAGAAGGGGTTAAATGGGCTGCAAGTCAGAATGCCAGGGACAGAAGGACTCCTTGCAAGGGAGAGAAGTTTCCCTGGGTGATGAGATTAAGAAACAGCCTCAGCATTGTCTTGTAGCCATCCTGGAATGGGAGTGCTCAAGGGCCTGAACTTGGGGGCCAGCTTTGGGCAGCAGAAGTGAACTGGGGGATGGACCCAAGGCCAGACTGAGGTGCCCCATGCAACCAGTCTGGAGACTGGTGCTGATGCCAGTGTATCTAAGGAATTTGCTTGTGATGCGTCTTTGCAGGCTCCATGCACTCTATATTGCAGTAGGACTGCTCAATGCATTCTTCGTTAATTTTTTTCTTTTATATTTAAGCACAAATGTGTATTTAATTTGCCTCGAGGGGTACCATAAAAATTCTGCAATACTTTTTGCACAGTTCCCTACTATAAAAAAAAAATAAATATAACAAGCTCTGATTGTACATATGAAACTGGAAATTCTCTTCCAAAACAGCCTTATCAAAAACACCATTAACAACAAACTCAAGGTTACACTCCTAATTGCAAATCACATTTGTGGTCACCTGAGTTAACAATGTTGACTCTGGGCTTGAACCCTTCCATTCACCAACCAAGAGCCATTTCCAGGACAACCCTTATCTCGTTATTTGAGTTCTTCTTCCCCAAGCCATTTACAGTATTACCTAACCTATGCAGAGCAAACGAGGTGGGGTAGCAGCTATATTTGGCACAGGTAGGGTGCCACCAACCCAAGCAGCCTGGTATTTATGCAATGACAGATTAAAAAAAATGAGATGCAGACTGATGAGCAAAGTCTTGCCACAAGCAGGTGCAGATACTTTTCATTTCTTGGGTTTTTTTCCAGAGTACAGCCCTCCTTATAACTGGAACGGTATAATAAATTGAAGTATTCAGAAAATTTCAAGGAGGAATAACATTCACTGTGAGCTCCAGCTTTATTTTCCTCCTCACTCTGAAATCAATTAGACATGCTGCTGAAAGAAAAAAAATGGCTTGCATCTCTATGAATAAGCCAAAAGGGAAAAAATAAAGTTCAGTCAAATGCAAGGACTCTAAGTTAAATATGAAGTTTCTGTCACACCGTTACAGCTATTGCTTGCTTCCTTGCCATCACATTTAGAAGCAATGTGGAATATGTCTCACATCTTAGGTTCAGAGTGACAAAGCAATCTCAGACAGAGCAAGGATCTCAGGCCAGCTCAGCAGGTCGCATAGTTGGATTGCTCCCACCGCAAGAGATTTTGTAAAACACTTGCCACAAAGCAGAAGGATGCACGTAACCACAGAACAAAGGTGGCAGTGTGAGCAAGTATGCACAAAGTAGACCATACAGTGGGGGAAAAAAATTATCATTTTTTGGTAAAAGCCATATATGAAATGGAAAGGGTCAAGCACAACTCTTGAAAGAAAGCCGGGGGGGGGGGGTGGGGGGGGGGTGGAGAAAGCAAAGAAAGCACATTGGACCCTCTTCTTTGTTGTGTGAGTTTTTTCTAAGACTCTTCAATAGCAAAAGCAGTGCTGGTATACAATCAGTTGATAG
The DNA here is from genome assembly GCA_013398295.1 of Chionis minor. Lineage (NCBI taxonomy): Eukaryota > Metazoa > Chordata > Aves > Charadriiformes > Chionidae > Chionis > Chionis minor. The sequence goes on along the minus strand of VZSF01000963.1, from coordinate 168,539 downwards.
CTATTCTGACAGCTGAGTGTAAGAGAGAAGTAACAAAGTAATAAACTTCCAACAAAATCTAAATCCTCAAAGTATTAAATCACTGTGCTGCCCTCTTAAAAATGGATTTAAAACAGGAAGGAAAGAGGGAAATGGAGAAGACAGGGAAAAAAAGGAAGGGCAGTGATGGCCTTTGAATTGCATTATTGATCCTGCCACAAGGAAGAAACAAATTTAATTTCTATATACTTCCACCTCCCTTCACATGAAACAATCTATGGTGTTGCATCTTCATGTTTCAATAGACTCTTAGAATCACAATTATTTAGGTTGGAAAAGACCTTTAAGGTCATCAAGCCCACCATCAACCTGACACTGTCAAGTCTACCACTAAACACGTCCTAAGCAACACATCTATCCGTCTTTTAAATACCTCCAGGGATGGTGACTCCACCACTTCCCTGGACAGCCTGTTCCAATGCTTGACAACCCCTTCAGCGAAGAAATTTTTCCTAATATCCAATCTAAACTTCCCCTGGTGCAACTTGAGGCCATTTCCTCTTGTCCTATCCCTTGTCACTTGGGAGAAGAGATCGATCTCCACCTCGCTACAACCTCCTTTCAGATAGTAGTAGAGAGCGATAAGGTCTCCCCTCAGCCTCCTTTTCTCCAGGCTAAACAACCCCAGTTCCCCTAGCCACTCCTTGTAAGACTTGTGCTCTAGATCCTTCACCAGCTTCATTGCTCTTCTTTGGACACAACAGAATAAGCTGGGAAAAAATATCCTTGAGAGCCAGTGTGTACAAAAGGCTTTTCTGCAATAGGACTTAAAAAAAGGGTGACATTGCTTTACAATTCACTAAACAACATATTTACTCACACAGCTGACTACATATGTTGTACTTAAGATGTCACAGCAGATTACTTGCTAATTACACTAGGAAAACCCCAAGTAATTACTGCAGACTCTTTCCTCTGGTTCAGAAGAGGTCGGAGCCCGACATTTACACGACAAATAATCGTGCCTACAACTAGCAGTGCCTGCTTTGAGCAAAAAAGGAACCCTCCCCTTCGGACACGTGTCCTTAAGGAATCCCCTTTTTTTTTCTTTTTTTTAAAATCATACTAAAAACGGGGGATACACTAGAAATGCACACACTGAAAAAAAATGAAGTGCTCTCGCTGCTAAGGAGTCAGTCTGCTCAGCTCAGGCCAATGGAACAAAAATCAAATTCTTTCCTAACATTTTATCTGATCTTTCAGGCTGATAAAAACTTCTTTTCTGCTACTGAATGAAGGAAATCATATTACCAGAGTTGATATTCATCAGAAATGTTTTGAACTGAATATGGAACTGCTTTTAAGTGAGTTTAAATCGATAACTCCACTACTGTGGTTAGTTTTATTGAATTGTACACTGGAATAATATCATTTCAATTATGTTATGATGAGAGTATTACCCTCCACTATGAGCTGTATTTATTCAGCTGGAAGGTGAGATGTACTACTTCTTCATTTGACAAATCAGACACACCATTGCTTTTAATGCTATTTTATTGTGTAAAACACTGAGTGTTTACACTGCTATGCATGTACCATGCTCTCCCCTCAGATGGTCAACACCTTGAAAAACCGTCATCTTTGACAGCATTTCTTTTTCCTTTCAGAAATAAAGAACTGGAAGAAGTTCAAACACAATCATATAAACCCACCCAAAACAACGTACATTAAGTGCCTAGGATCTTTCATGGCTGTTTCCACACATCCAAGCAGGGGGTTGGAGGCAAGGGAAGGCTGGTTTGAGATGTGTGTGGGGAGTGGTTATGCATACATGGAGATGACAGCTAAGTCTTTATCACTTCTCCCTGGTGGAAATGCAAGAGGGGAACAGACTGTCATCTGCTATAAACATCTGAAATTTTTGTTACCTGTAAACATTCAATTTTAAAGAGGGAGAGGAAAAAAAAAGGATTTGAGACTCGATTCTATGTTGTATCCCAAAAGATTTTCATTTTTAAAGCATCATTTCATAGCTTGACATACATAACATTTGTCTTTTTCTTTGTCCTGTTTGTCTCCAATAGAGATTAAAACAACAAAGTGGCAACCAGAAACAACTCATCATCCTAATACAGAATGGAGTTCACATGTAATAAGGAAACCAAAACCAGAAAGAATGACCCACGCACACAATCCAGTAATAGGATCCTCCTCTCCTATGCAGCACAGGGAACACCGCAAACTCATTTTATATTATAACATTATGACCATTATCATAGATGTGCTGTCAAGAAGGCTCCTTTTTCCTCCAAGCACGAAAACTGCAAACTAAACCTCCATTCCTGAACTGCCTATAATGAAGTAGCTTTTTTTTATTATTTCTGCTTTGGTGTATCAAAAAGCAGCCACTGAGCTTTGTCTAATTGTTTAACTAACGGTCACAGAAATCACCAGTCTTCAGTTAACTTGGCAGCATTAAAAAAGTACTATTTTTCTTTTACATGGATAAAATGCTACTGAATAGATTTCTCCACAATAACCAACAATCATCTTTTAAGTCCCACATTAGTAAATGATGGTCTCTTTCCATTGACTTGGGATGATATGATGCTGATTTTTCATCAGCAAGAGAGGAAAAGTCTCCTTCCTTGGAGATATCTAGATTTCATTACTTTCTGCATCAGGGTCCCTCTGTATGTCCCTGACCCAGTGATAAAAGCACTGCCTCTTGCATCCTCCTATGATCACATACGGCCCCATTCACACAAACAGTCACTTCTGTAAATAGGAGCATAAAACCAACATACATTTGTTCTATAAATTAATCTGAAGTGGGACTCAAATGTCACCTGCTTCAATTAGGTCTCCTCTACTCACAAAATACCATTCCCAGAGACTTCCATGTCTATGTATGCCGCTGCTGCAGTCTAGCCAAGAAACTATTACCACTTTGCAGCCTTCAATTTAAGAGCATCAGTGTGTGACAATTAGATATATTAAATTCTGTTAGACAACAAAACTTATGACAACTAGCAGAACACATACCAATAATTTATATGCATTTTTTCTATCAGCAATTAATCCGCTAGACTTCACGCCTTGATCATGATACTTGTGGGTTTCACTTTTCAAAAAAAACCAAAACATTACAGATACGCAGGAAAGCACCAAGTTAAAACACTACCTATAATTTAATTCTCCTTGCTGCCAAGCTGAGCCCGGGCCTTTTGCTATGCGTACAAATGCTAATTACAGCTCAACACTAATGCTAATCCTGACATCTGCTAATTAAAAGATCACATCTTCTGCAGAGTCAGCAGTGCTATTCGAATGAAAACATTAATCAATTTAAAATTAAAAAAAATAATCAATCAACAAAGCAGGAATTTCAGTCCTTGGTTCAATTAATATCAAAGTGCAAACTGGGAGTACTCAAGAGCAAGTGTCAGTATGTTCTCTGAGAATATGTGATACCTGGTAAAAAGGGCATTTTTCAGCACTGTGTGATTTCTCTGTTCTCAGTAATTGTCTACTTTCTCTCTTACTCCTTCTTTAATCCTTGCTTCTCTATAATCACAGTACCTCTGAAACTCCAGACGAGCCCTAACCAACATAAGGGGGTAAAACCAAGGCAAGCATATTAAGTTATGAGCGTACATTTAAATAACTAAGATGTCCCACTTAAGCCAAATGGGTCTGCTCTTTTCTGCAGCTAACACATGCACCTACAGGATCAGGACCGTCATGGGCAATTAGAACCCATTTACATCCTTTACTGTCAATCACTTCTTGGAGAGGACAGTCAGATCGGCTTCCCATTTCAGCCCACATAGTCGGCAGGGAAAAAGGATCAAAAGCAGGATACAAACCTGAATGCAAAAAGCATCTGCCCCACGAATTAAATATTGAGATCATAAAACCCCACCAAATAGCCTGCACATGCCTAGACCTAATACACAGGGCTCCCTGATTAACCCCTTCCTGCCTCAACCTCTGTTGCTTTGTACCTTGTCTCTAGTCGTCAGTTTTCCTTTGAAGGATTTCCCTCTGCCCAGCACCTCCACCCATTCATGCTGGAAGAGCCCTGCACAGCAGCTTCACTCTCTCCATGAAAGGCCAATTTCAGACTGCTTCCCACACCCTGCTTGCCAGTTGCTTCTTCACTTAGTTTCTTCAGCACTTGCAAAACCATGGTACAGGTGCTCCACAGATAGAGTAGCTCTGAATAGACAAGGACCCTCTTGAATTTGGTAGTCTTCTCCCCCTCTTTCTGGAAAGGCAGGTGCTACACATATTTTTGTTTGGTCTGCAGCTTGGCTATCTTCCCCTGGTTATTTTTGGCCACCAGACACCTTGGGGTATGTCTTCAATGGTTCTTGTTAAGTTTTGGACGCAGATTCTGTGAGCTGCTCCATTCTGGTGAAATATATGCACATTTCTGGGTGAAGGAGGAGATGGAGGTGTTGGAAGTAGCTCTATCTTCACCCAGCCTTCACTCCAGAGACATTGTGAAGGTGGGCCAGGAGCTCCTGGAAGTCCACCCAAGTTCCAAAAGCACCAAACCCAGCCACTGTTATGAGAAAGTCAACTCTGAACAGGGCCAAGTCCCACATAATACATCCAGAGAGTGAGCTTGGGCCCCATACAGTTTTTTTACTCTTCCTGGTCTTTACTAGAAACAGGATTATTTGGTTATCAGGGAATCAGACAGACTGCTCTAGTTTCCAAGTAAATGAGAAGAAACTGGTAGTAACTGTATATTTTGAGTAAATGAAGAGAAAATGCAAGCCAATGGTACCCCAATAGCAACAGCCTCCTATGAAGCCACCTTTTAAAAATCATGCTTCCTATGTGCCAGAAGGACGTCTATTGGTAAACAAGGCACAGGAAGTCACCTCAAAAACAAAACAACAACAGAAAAAACAGTTAACTTGTCTTAGTGGGACAATACTCCTACAACCTTCCAAAAGAAAGAAACAATCCCAGCAAAATGAAAAAGCCCATGAGCAACAGCAGCTTCTAAGATAGCATTGCTGGACCAGCAGCAAAATAAGGCTTTTCACTCATTTAGTATGCTACTGTTTAAAATAGTCTGCATTTATTGTTTTGCTACAGCAGAGCAGGAAAAAAAAAAAAAAGAAAAGAAAACTGCTTTGAACTTGTTATACCAGTTAATACTTTTATTTATAAGGAAACAACAAATCAACTTTACTGCCTTTTTAACAATGCTAATATGAAAATGCTCTTTTGATGTAAGGTGCCAAGGGTTTTTTCCTTCGTCTTCTCAGCCACATCCCCTGCAATTGCCATCTTACGTGCACTTCAAAATTTCCACTCTGGGGAAGTCTTACACTGTAATATACCTCTGGCTAATAATACACTGCGGCCAGTTATAAATTAGTCATGTTGATAAAAGGTCTAACAAAGTTACCAGTACCGTGCTGTAACGCACAAGCAATATTACCAAGTCTGATTTAAATAGAATAGGCAATTCAATCAAGCAAAAAATGTGACAGAGCCTTCCAAGTGCAAAAGAATCTTAAATCATTAATGAAACTAAGAATTTAATGTATGCAAATTAAATTATATATGCATATTTCAATGGGCTAAAAGTTTATGTGCATACTTTACTCAGGAATCTGTCTTATGATACAATTAGAAAGAAATGGTGACAATTCAGATTTTTTATTACTTTGGACTGTAAAGCATTCATATAATTTATGTTCACTTAAAAAGGTACAAAAATCCATCAATTAAAGCCAGAATTCTGATGGTATAAATGGACTGCAGCCCTGTTAAAGGTGCTATAAGCACTGTCTCAATGTATCAATTGACGATCAGGTCTCACCAGTCACCACTTGTAAAAAAAACAACAATCAAAAACCAAAAGGAAACTGAGGTTATGAAAACGTGGGCACCAGCTTTTGCAGAATTTGAAGACAATAGTTTGAGACTTCTCCTCCTCTGGTAATCAAATCTGGCGACAGATTCAAAAGTTACCAAGGCATGACACAGGGCACACCAACCTGTACAACTATTAAATAAGCTTTCTTTCACGGCAAAAACAATTTTTAAAGGTGGGAACAGAATATGTGATAAAATACTAATCTTATCAACTCTGGTCTTAAAAAAAAAACCAAGTTACAAGCCAATATTACATTTCATGGCTACTAAACATATCTTAAAAATTAGTATGTTGAAGCTTTTCCCCTTTTTAGTATATCAGGCCAAAGAAACACACCCCCCCCCCCCACCCCCCGAAATGTCTAGGGTTTTTTGACTTCTGAAATCTAATCCAGTATTTCCTGCCATTCACTCGGAAGACATGAAAATCCACGCAGTCAATAGGCCCTTTCGGAAACTTCTTTTTTTCCCCCCAGCACAGAGAATTGGTGCATTATATTGATAAAAATACATACGTTGCCACAGTGAAAGCATCCATTGAAGCTCAGGGCAGGAAATGAGAAACAAGACGTTATTTTCCAGTTTGAGGTACAATTTACTAATTTACCTACTTTTTTTCCTTTTTTTTTTTTTTCTTTTTTTCCTTCCCTCCTCCACTCCCCCTGCAACAAATTAACAACACTCCCAATGAAGAAATCACAGCAAAGGGGAAGTACAAAGGCACACGTTCCCAATACGCAGCACCACTTCCAGCTAACAGAAATAGTGCCCGGGGAACCAAAACTCACCAGCTTCCCCAGCTGTGCTGCACCAGCAACGTCTGCCAAGATGCAAAGCCCTCCCCGTTTGAGGTGGAAATCTGTTTCAGGCTCAAACCCAGCAAAGCCTATGCTCAACTGCAAGGGAGGATTTAAGCCTTATTAGTACATCTGCATAAATGCTTTGTTGCATTAAGACTCTGCCCATTTACACCTCTTCCTGTTATCATTTCTCTCTGGGCAATCTCTAAATGACATAGAATCTAATGACCTAATTAAAACATTTCTTAATGTTCACAGCATTCGTGATGCCAGCTTTCAACACAACTAATGGCAAATGAAGGTTAGTAATGGGTAATTATCATACTCCTTTTAAGATTTTGTTTTTAAACCAAAGAGTGAAAATATGAAGAATAAATCACTGCAAGAAAAAAGCAAGTGTGTATGCCATTCCTGAACAGCATTAAACACTATTCACAGGAATACACAAGCTATAAAGGAATTATATTAAAAACATACAAGGTATTCTAGCAGTATGAATACTAACAGATTGCACATACTCAGAATTCCAGCTTTAGAAAAAGAGCCACCAGTAGAAAAAGCTAACAAAATAGTACCTTACCAATCTATGTAAGACTGAGGTCTTGCTAAGATACAATTATTGAAGTGTATCCTCTAACTTTTCATTCCTCTGTAAACAAGCTTATTCTTTGCTATGACTGTCCTTTCACATTGTCCCCATTCACAAGCGGTCCCCATGCCCCATTTTTACTAAAAGAGCTTCAAATTTACATACTTTCAAAAAAAAAAAAAAAGACAAAACTTTAAAAAATCGACACTAGAGAGAGTCAGAACTGTTTGTATTAACAGCTGCTGTAAAACCGGAGGGAACACAAGCCTACATTAAAATAACATTTAAGATTCTCACAACAAGAGACTAGCAGATTTGCAGAAATACAGAATGATATTCAGGAAGAAGCCAGTGCTTGGACTTGTCCATTCAAGTGTGTCCTTCAGTAGGAAAGGCTGGTCATAATGCAACACCTCAATGCTGATCGAGCTCAACCAGCTCATTTTCAGGGGCAGATGCTAAACCTGTATTGACCAGAGCCTCTAGCGTACCACAAACTCTAAGCAGAAACCTAGTTTTCTCCAATAAAAGGAGGATTTGTTCAGATTTCAAATTTGCAAATATTAGGAAAATTACTGAAATGAAGATTCAACTAAGATATCATTAAAATATCACTTTTACATCCCTTGGACACTTGCTCTGCCTGCACGTGCTGTCCAGTGACAGATTTTGAACTCACGCTTAGGAGCTTTACAAAGTTACAGCCTTCACGTTGCTCAAAGGGGTTTTTAAATGCAAATTACTTTTATTCAAAAATGAGTGCATGTGTTTTCATGACTTTGAGAAATTTACAGGAACAGGTCTGTGCAAAAGCATTTCACTTAGCCACTGTAGAAGATAACGCTCATCTGAAAGTAAATAAAGATGTTTGATGCACTGATAAATCCCCTGCAGTTGGAGCAAATCAATGGGACTACGCTGTAAACAGACACAAACAAATCCTAAAAAATGTCCTAAATCTGAGAGAGATCATTGTAATGAAACACGCACATAGTTGAAGCAAAATTACCAAGTCCAAGCGCTACCAAGCAACCCTGAAGAGAACATTCTCAATTCCCTGAACCAGAATTTGTCATCTCCAGCAAGGTGGCTAAAATTTTCAAGTTATGTTAACCCTTTTTTTTTTTCCCTTTTTTTGAGTCATACGAACTCCTTCATTGGATCTAACCCCACATGAATTCCCATCAGTTTAGCTTGATCTGACAATTATGACTGTAAAGCACAAATTGAATTTTCAAGCCACACTGAAGTAAACATCTGCTTTGATTTCACTGTTCATTTAAAACTCCATCATTAGCCGACATTCTGTATTTAAACACTTCTACCAGCTCTCCTTTTATTTAAAGTAACATACTTCATTTTACATAAAGACTAAAGAACAAAGAAATCTTCCCTTAGTCCTCTAATGAGGGCAAAATCATCCAAACAATGGCATCACAGAAATGATACCAGCTGTTAAAAAACAAAACAAAACACCACCAACTCAGCCACCTGTGTGTTCCTACTATAGTACAGTCCTAAAAAATCCCCATATCCATCTAATTCAAAACAAAGGGCTGTTCAAGGATCGTCGTCTGCTTAAAAAAATAAAAACCAACAGTGCAGAGAAGAAACCAGCACCAAATAATCAGAAAGGGGGTGAGTGAATTTAGTGCCATGTGTCTGCAATATTGATGGATTCAGGCATGTGCTATGCATATATAGCTACACTTTCAAGATCAGAGAAAGACACGAGAGCAAACTGCATCTCTCAAGTTCAGTGCAGGTTGTAAAATGAGTTTGCACAATGCTGAGGTTCAATTCTGTCTAGTTTTATTGCCATGTATTAGAAACAGTGGGAAGGAAAAGAACAGAACACACCTTGTTTAGCAAGTTATCATACATATACATACACACATATATACACATGCATCTGCACGTTTATATGCATGTACACTTTCCTACACACACATATACTTTTTTTTATATATATATATACACCTATATATATATGCACAATGTTCAGTGCTCCCTAAAGCAAGAGACTTAGCCAACACACTGGGGACTGACCTTCAAGGCACCTGCAGTTCAAAACATGAAGGTTTGGAGAGCCACCAACACCTCAGAAAAAAGCTCATACACATTTTGAGCAGCTCAGCACTCCCTACAGCGTCCCACAGCCTGTGTTACCACCGCACAGCTACACAAAAATCAGACGTAAACCAGCCAGGGAACCAATCCCAGGCAAAAACAACCCATCAAGAGCTACAAACCCAACGTAGATTTTAAAATTAGAGCTTCATTTCCCAGCCTGGTTCCCCATACAGCCACAGAAACAGATGGCAAAATGAAGGGATTTGTTTGAGGGTGGAGAGGAAGCAGCCAAAACTTGCACTGAAACATCTGTCCAAACTGCAGCTCTTGGGAACTCAAGAAAGGAAGGTAGAAAAAATAGAGGCAGACATATCTCCCAGCATCTGCCTTTTCAGTGTCTTCACAGATTTCTGAATTTCAGCCCTTGAAAGAAAAACGGAGAATTGAGGTGTAATTGCTCAGGTTTGCAGGTTACTACATGTTCTTGGGGAAAAAAGCCATGGAGGTACAAAAGTACACAATGGGAGTTCCCTCTCCTCTAAACATACAGGACTGCACAAAAACTAACAGGAGGGAATCACTCGTATTCCACCACGCTTGCATTTATTTTTGTGATATTTAAGGTACACCAATTGGATTTTGGCAGTCCTCCTGTGAGTGAGAGCTCCTCCTGGGCATAAGCTCTGTGAAGACCAGGAGCCATCTCAATTCCTTCCCATGCACTTCCTGCTGGATAAGCTTTGCTGCACCAGGTACTGGCTTATCATGCAGATTCACATTTAAATTGGAAATACACTGCAAGCCAAGAAGAGTAATTTCCTCCATCTTAAGGTATCTGCAATGTAAATGTCTCTATCTGAGTTTGTCACCTTAGGCTTCCTTTACAGTCAGTGGAGAGAGATAAGCTTTTTAGGGCGCAATTCATCTGACCTATTTTAAACGTCTACATGAGAAGGAAGAAATCATGCCTCAGAAGTGCCTGAATCTTTCCATTAGCTAGAAGGCCAGTTTAAATTATTAGCTTGCATACAGACATTTCTGTTCAGGCAGACAAACTAAACCTACCTCATACTTCTCCTTTTAAAAAACAAAAAAACCCCAAAAATCCACCCAAAAACCCCACAAAAATCAAAACAAAATACCACAAAAGCCACACACGCTAACTCCACAACAAAAGTGGGGTGCAGAATAAAAGAATAAAATTACAAAAATATCAATTAGCTAAACAAACAAGCCAGAACAATGCCTGCTTCCTGTGCACCACACTTCAGCACTGCAATAAAAGCTTGCTAATGAGCCTATTAGCTATCCCAGGCTTATCCGCTAGCAGCCTACAGCAGCGACCAGAAGGCTGACCATCAAAGATGCCCTGGTGGATGCTCTCCAGCTGCGGCAGCATCTCGCTCTGCACAGCTCTGCTCAACTCAGTGACCAGGCAGGTACCAGGAGAACAGGCAGGCTGTTCACTGGAATGCTCTTCTAGATACTTGACCAGCTCAAATAATTTTGTTTACATATTTCAGGGAGAAGAGAAAAAGGTAAACTTGCAAGAACGCCATACTCATCAAAAAGCAACTAGCAGAAGTTCAATCAATTTGGAGCCAAGGTTAGTTGTAAGAAAAAGCTAAGCATTTGCCAGTACAAAAACATACACAAGTAGGATCAAAGCATCATCCACTATTTCTGCACAAAGTAATGAATAAAAAGAAGTTTTTTATCTTTGTTCCTTTCATATCCATCATATAACAGGTGCTATTTCTGGAACAGCAGCAACTTCTAAAGTATCTCCAAAATTTGTACGCTTGGGAATATCATGATTTTGGTGAAGTCACTGTACTTATGCAACTTCCCACTGCAGTGTTCAAGTATCATTTTCAACTAGTGGCACAGGTAGAGCTATCTAAAGAGAAAAGACACGGAACGCTAAAGGTCAGCACAGGAACCGAAGGAAGTTCAGCAAAGAGATCATGTGGCATGAGGGGATTTTAATAGTGCCACACTCCTACAACTAATTCAGTACTTCTGCTGCTGGTGCCTGCAGGCGATGGCCCTATTAATCATATGTAAGTCATATGTAACCTGTAAGTTATTACTTATAGGTAAAATAAAGTGACAAGATGTTGCACTTTTAAAATAAACTTCTATTTCCCCACACATTTTAGTAATATTATGAGTCATCACTAAATTACTTTTCAAATGTGTCTCCAAATTGAACGAAGCATATTTGCAAGACTCTTCAAGCAGATTCACTCTTTACTTTTCCAGGAAAACTCTTATCTGAGCTAACATGCAGGAAAATTCAAGTCCACAATATTCAGCTCTCAATTAGCAGCTATTTTTAATTAGCTGCAAACACTATATCCAAAGACTGTATCAGCAGCAACTGGCCTGAATCAACACACAGTTTTTGAGGAAAACAAACAAAGCAAGCCCACACAAGGAAACCTCTGCTGGCCTTCATCCAAGCACACAAACTAAGGACATTTCCACATCACTTCGAAGACTTCAAAGCATTGGCCAAAGCCAAATTAATAAGGGAAGGACAGCTTCTTCTCAGTTTAAAAGCAAAGCCTGACTCTTCACCGTACACTTATCTGACAAGACCAGTACAGAGACAAGGACAAGAAAATCATACTAATATGAAAAAACAGGAAATACATTTTTCATTAGCCTGATATCCTAAAACGTACATAAGATGAGAACTGATATGCAAGGTGGTGAGGGGAGACAAGAAAAAAAGGAAAAAAAAAAAAAAAAAAAGAGAGATATATTCCCTTTCGCAAGCTCCTTGCAGCCAGAAAATGGAGGTAACTGCAAGGCTATCTGCTCATCCTCCTCCATCGGCACATGCCAGTATCTTTTTTTGGCATGATGTAACATCAGCACTTAGAGGTGAACACTACAGTGCAAACACTCTAAGGCAACGTCAAGATACCGCAAGGTGATTAATTTCTGGCTCCCAGCAGGTCTTCCCAGATGATGAAGTGTCTTGCCAGCTGCTGAAATCTCGGTACCGAGACCACAGACCTGCATTAAACAAAGCAGTGCTCCTGCTATTATTTTATCTCATCCTTTTGATGAAAGATGTCCTCTTGCTTAATTTAAATAATTGTTCCATGTTACAGTAGCATCAGTAGATACACATAGATCATCTTTACATACCCTGGATGCCTGACGTAATGAGTCTGGAAATGGAAGTGAAGAAACTGTAAGAAAACAGAGTAGCCGTCTGGCTAGGTAAAGGCTGGGGTAGCCAGGCATCTGCCCCTGCTTTGCTGTAAGGGAAGACACTCATCAGGCCACAAAGAGATCCTTCATTTCTCCCTTCAATCAGCAGAAAATTAGCAAGGAGGCTGGAAACTTAACATAATTACACAGCCACCTTTGAACCTTATTACTGCACAAACACAAGTTTAACTGCATGGTTTTGATCAGTCACTTACTTATTGACATGCCAAAAATTAAGCGTATTAGGCAAAATTAGGCAAAAATTCAACAGTAGAAAGTAAGCAACATTTCCAAGTGGAATAATTAGAATGCACTGCCGCAAGACACCTTGTGCTGCCACCAGCATGAGCACTATCCCCTTATCATAGGTTTTGCCTAACACCTGGACAGGTGGGTTCCCTTGAGTCCTGAGGTTATGTTATAAAGAGGAACTTTCCCTTCCTTGTGGCATTGGCGTAGCATTACTTTTTGCCGCTGAGAGCACCGGCGCATGTGGGACCTTCAGCAGAGACTGCAGCCCCAAAGTCTACACAACTGCACAAAGTCCTCAAGTTCTACACGGGTGACTTCCAGATGGGAAAATGGGACCATAAAATACCTCTTGGTACAGGAGCAGCAGTGCTCCCATGCACCTTTGCTAAGTGCCACCACGTCTCTCAGGAAGGGAAGCATATCAGTGCCAACCAGCACACCCAGCATGTGTGGCAAGGTTTGTTTGTTTTTTTTTTTCAATTAAAAACATTGGCTTAGCTTTAGGAGCAAGAGAATGCTAGTAAAAAAATCCTTCCTCCCTTTTTAGATGACCACCCTAGAAATTTATCTGTGATGGATTTTTCTTTTCTTTTTTGAGTCCCATTTAGAGTTCAAAATTAGGTGAAATGCTATAGCTCTGCAGCATTTACGTACAAAAAAGAAGAAAAAAATTAAAACGTTACCATTCCCAGTTCAGAAACAAATTACTAAACTCAGCTCAGAAACCACTACGTATGGAGTTACTTAGACCAAGCTGCTTCTAAAGAAGAGTAGATGTCAAGTAGACTTCAGTCCAGTGAATTTTCCATCTTCATTTTCCTGACTGACTTCTAGTTTAAGTAGATCATAATGGGACCATTACTTTTTCTAGCAGGCTGCGCTTTTCTGTGCAAGTTCCATCTGTAGAAAGAATAATTTTTAAATGTTTGTCTTTTTTCTTTTTTTTTTTTTTAAGGCTGGATTATAACCTGGCTTCCATGTGGGTACCCAGATGAGAGTGGCCTGTCTGAGCACTGAGCTCACACCAGAGCCAAGAGCACCTGTCATCCTTGTGCAACCAACAAAGAGGTTATAGAGGCAGCTCAACCCTTCCCATTGTCTTCCACCATCCCACAAGGATGATTTCATGGCAGGCAGCTTCACCATCCTCAGCACCAAACCAACCCGGGGGACACCATCTAGGATGCTCAAGAGGATCATGCTTGCTGTCGGACTCATGGCTCTGGGCTTGCTGTCTCTGCTACAAAGATCACTAGTATCCAGCTGCAGATCTATGGAAGAGCCCCTTAAAATATGCCTGTAAGCTACATGTTTACAGGTTGTATTCCTCAGAACACCACATATGCAAAACACCTCACAAGCAGAAATTATCCCCCAAGCTCAGGCAAGCACTGAGGCAAAATACACAGGGCTCCCAGACACATGAACTCCTGTACTTTACACCCAGCCTTGCAAATCTACATTGGGCATTTGGTGGGATTCACTGTGCACCAGGAAAGAAAAATGCCTCCATAATTAAAAGCTATCAAAAAGTCCTGAGAGCCGTACAGCTTTTAAGGAAAACCACCACATTAACCAAAGAGTAGGGAAGACAAGCAGCTCAAGTATCAAATGCTGGAGGACTCCTAAGTTGGCACCTTGACATATCATTAAGGCATGGAGCTCACATCTCCTGACTCCTCTAAGGGAAGGCTTTGGTTTTACCTCTAGAAGGAGAAACCACTTAATCACCATCTAACCTGACGTTAAACCAGCTGCTGTACAATGCAGGGGAGCAGCAGGGCAGATGGGGATTGATCAAAATGCGGTTTTACAGCAAAGGCACTCTAGGACTCCCTTCCCTCAAAAGCAAACTTTCTATATTAAAGAGGCCCTTTTGCAGAGGAAGAGTAAGCCACTCAGAAAGTTCAAGTCTCTGACCCTCAGAGACGACCACAGTATATTCTTGTAAGTCCGCCATCGAAAAAAAAAATTAAAAAAAAACCCAAAACAAAAACATTTCCAGGCATTATTCATGTTTCTCCTCAGCTTCATCTTGGGAAAAGCGTGTGTCAACAGCCAAAAACCCTGTGCAGTCCACACATTCAATGAAATCTTATCCCTGTGTGCTGTATGGACTATCATGAAGTTGACTGTTTTGCTGGAAAACAACAGATACATAGCATTGCATCTCTGATAATGCTTCAAAATTGGAAGCCCCATTTAGGATATTTATTGCTCTGGTGGAGGGTCCCACAGTAGCTGTACCTAATAAGAAAGCACTGTGCATCCAACGAAAACAAAAAAAAACCCAAGGAAGACAAGAATATTTACCCACATTTCACATTTTCACATTGCTGGACACAATACAAGAGGTGAACACCTTCTGGTGAAGCCTGCCTTCCTTATGCATGGACTAGCCTCCCTCCCTTAGTCTCACTGATTTGATGGGACTATGATAAACCAAAGAACTGCTTAAGGACATCAGCACTGACCCAAAGAGTCAACTACCATGCTTCTCTGGTTTGCTGTTTGTGGGTTTTTGTGTCTGGGTTGAGTTTTTTTTATTTCCACAAAAACATAAGCATCTTAAAAGCTTGAGCTAAAGGATAAGACTATCGATACAGAGCTAGATACATACGTGCATCACTTGATATGCCAAACAACATGCCAAGAGGGAGGTCCCGAAGCTTACAAACTCAACCCAAAAATAACTTTCAGCAGAATCGGGGCCTGATTATGCAACATAAGATAATTTCCCTACATATCCATTCTGTTGTCACTCCTGTGCACTTGTGTTATCTTCTCACATTGCAGCTCCCTACACAAAAAAAAAAAAAAAGCCCAAACCCCAAAACACATTGCACAGCCATCTCACTGTCACATCTATTATTCAAGAAAGATCTCATTGAATAAATGTCTGTTCAGAGGCTCTAAACAAATTTCATTTCTGAACACCACTGTCTGCAGCCCAGCGGGCCATTTCACCAAGATAAGATCACACATTTAATCAAATGCTTCAAAAAAGAAATACACACCGAGTTTGCTTAATAACGTCAAATAATAAAAGTACAGCACTGGCAGCATACTAATTTTTAGTGCTCTTTCTTCTTTGAGGGTTGCGTCAATAGTCAAGGTCAACCGTACATGGGATTTCTTCTAATTAGGGTTTCTGGTAAAGGCTAGACCTGCTTACTCTCACCACTTAGCCATGGTTTTCCCTAAAATGAAGACATCTCTCTTTCATTCTAAATTAAATCATCGCAGTATCCCACCCAAGTGTGACAGACAAAACTGTGTAACTCCGCTCATTCAATAGAGAGCGTAAATGAAAGACAACAAAAAAATGCATCTTTGTGGTCAATGGGGAACCACCTACACAAACGTCCATGGTACAAAAGGAAAAGTGATTTACAGGGGGAAAAAAATAAAAAACAAACAATGCAATTATCTGATTGGTGTTTAACTGCAGCTCCTACTGCAGCCCAGCAGAGACCTATTTGAGTTAGAAATTAGGAATGGACTTGGCACCCCAAGTCAACAAATGCTTTGCCATTTATTTTATCACAGTATTAAGAGGAGGAACCAGCTCAAAGAAGCAGCATGATATTACTACTCCTGCAAAATACATCTATATTACTACAGACCAGACTTCAATGATATTCTTCACTAACTTGCCTATTACTTTGGCTATTAATTGTTATTTAAGTCACCAGCTTTACCTCAATGACTACTGCTGGAATAGGCTTTGCCCTCCAATTACATGAACTTCGGAGGAACCCTGGACCCTTGCTGTGCTTAAGCCCAGAGACTGAAAAGGGTCAAACAAAAGCTGGCATCCTCACCCTTACAGCCTGGCCCATGGGTTATGCTGGTCTGCCCTTCGCTCACATGGGATGAGGGAGCAATCAAGCGTACAGGCATT
Organism: Chionis minor; assembly: GCA_013398295.1. Taxonomy (NCBI): domain Eukaryota; kingdom Metazoa; phylum Chordata; class Aves; order Charadriiformes; family Chionidae; genus Chionis; species Chionis minor. The sequence goes on along the minus strand of VZSF01000963.1, from coordinate 151,810 downwards.
GGAGAAGATAACCCCCCATCTGCTGCTTCCAAAGCTGGAGGAGACAAACAGCGAGGCAGCTCTTCGATGTATTTCCCACCATACCCCATTCTCCCTGCCGCAAACATCCCGACAGACATGGCAGAGGTCCAGATTCTCCCCCTGAATGGGAAAGTTACAACTTCTTAGTTTAGGGTGGCGTACACAACTGATTGAGTCTACTAGCTAATATCTTTCTAGAGGTGGCTGAGTTTTACCCGGCACCTCAGATCCATTGCAAACACAAAGCTGTTCAGGTGGGAATACCCTCATGTGCTCAGTGATGTGTGCCTGTATTCCTCATCAAAACAAGGATACTTGTACAGATATAATTCCCTTTACACATTTCAGACTGCCCCTGGAAAATCAGAGAAGTGCTCCCCACTCCCACCATCTAAATGCATCACACAGACTTTAGAAAGACTCATTGCAAATTGGTGACCTACTTAAGGAGATCTATAAAGTGCATTGCAATTGTAATTGCGGATCGCTTGTCAAAAGGTCACAAGTTATCACTCTATGCAGCGTAATCACTATATTTCAAATACCTATCAGGATGAATTTTACACAAGGAGACATACATCATTTTGGAGCGGTACTAAATAAAGCTGCAATTGTAATATTCCTGTCCTTCTTTAAAAAAAAATAAAGGAAAAGAGAGGGGGAAAAAGACACACAGCCATTCCATACACCTGCATCCATTAAAGATAATCTAAAATGACATTTCCTTAAAGAAGTGTGTGCTGTTGGAACTGCAAGTGCAGTAGTCATATCATAACTTCCCCCAGAAGAAAGTGGGATACATACACCACATTTCCAAATGATTGAAGGCCTTGATTGCAATATCCTAAATCCAAAGGAATAACACTTTAGATCATATACACAGTTCCAGTGAGGTCACACTGAGACACAATGCCCAATATAGCATTCTGTGGCATACTGGAACAAGAACGGCTGTTCTCTGGATACTCTGGATAAGCTACCTACTACAGGATTATGGACCAGTTTTGTGTACATCCAGATAGCCTCAAATAAAAAGTCATTCATGGCAGAATCCAAAAGCCTTTTCTCACTGTGGAAAAAAGNGAATAGAAGGAGGACGGGGGGGGGGGGGGGGGAGAGAACCAAACCAAAAGATGCAAAAGAACACCCAGACAAAAGTGGCAAATAAGGATTCACATTACATGGTGGATATTTCTGGAACAAAACCTGCAGCTTACATCTTACTGAAAAAAAATCCCACAACAAACCACCAAACAACAAAACCTTGTCCCTTTTGAAGTGAGTGATGGGAAATTGCACCATTTCAAAATGACGATGTGTCAGACAGTAACACACATGTGCAAAGGCAGCATGAAAGAAAAGGAGTTAACATGATCCCTGAAATTCTCCCCAACTTGTTCCAACAGTGAGACCTATTCAAAGAGATGGCTAGGATGGGTGCTTTCCCCTCCCTCTCTCCTTTCCCCCAGCAGTCTTTGTAATGGGGAGGAGGGGGAGAAAGGAAAAAAAAAAGGAAAAAAAGAAAAAGAAAAAAAGAAAAGGGTGGGGAAAAAGAAAAAGGAGGAAAAAAATTAAGAAAAAACCAAACCAGAGAGCTATTGAAAATCTCCTTACAGGCTCAGCTGTCATTGGAATGCATTTGAGTATTCAGGGTACCCACCCATGCAGAACATCAAAAACTGGGCTTGGGTCCCTCCCCTATTCTCATGGGCTTAACCCAAGGCTTGCTTTGCAACACAGCACTGAATAGCAAGGCGAATAGAAGGCAGTGCAGTGCCTCTGCAGGGCTTGTAAACAGCAAGAGCCAGCGATCAAACAGAACGAGGGTGTCGCTTCTGCTTAACGCCTGCTTCCCTTTTCTCCCGGTGTCCTCCAACACAACACACCGGGTATGTTAAAAGGAAACAGTCAACATCTCAGCAGCTCCTGGTGCTGGGCTCTTTTGAGCTAAATTCCCCACCTAACCTAGATCAGCCCAAAGTTAGCTAGTATACTTATTTCTAGCATACCCCTACTCCTCGCTTGCAGGAAAATTTTGACATCCCCAAGAAAGCTGCACTTCTGTAACACAGTGATGCTTCCCTTGTGCACACTGAAGACAGTGAAAAAAAAATATCTCATTAAGGCAGGCTTGGGATCATCAGCTTCAGAATGGGAACTGCCTGCTACAACAAATAAGCAATGACCAGCACCAACTCTGGCAAAATGTGTTGTTTTATTTTGGTGTCTCTTTATTTACTTTTGGTGTCTGTTTACTTTTTGAGCAACTCACTTAAAATTTTAAAACTGCAGGCCTGCGCACAAGTATTTTGTTGTTATTGTTCATCACCCCACCTACATCTCAAGAAATCAAAAAAGAATGAGAAAATCAATAGGGAAGTAAGTTTTTCCAGCAACAGAATTTTAAAAACCTCTATCCATCAGCACCATCACTTCACAAACAAAACCCATGTATGGGCACACACAGATATACAGATGCAGGTACATATGTTTTGGGTATAGGTGCATTTCTTAGATACCTCTTTTCCACTTCCCCAAGCTTGACAAAAAAAATCAGAACTGCATCTGTTGCCCAATCATGGTATTTACAAGTCTATATATGTGTCTGCATATAATAAATGGATGCACTGAGACTGCATTAGTCAGGATATTTCTATCCCTCCAATTTTAAACAGTGTCCATTCATTCAGCATCCTCACCTCTAACTAGATTCTTGGTTCCCACGGAGTGGGAAAGGGACTTACTGTAAAAACTCACAGGCATTGTACGCGATGACTGTTACAAGTGAATTACTTGTTGTTGGTATAAAACCACTTATCCAAAGGTGCCAGGTTTAGACCAGACCTCTTTTCAGAACAGAGCTATTCAGTGCTGGCACCTTTGCGCAGGACTTTATAGTAGGGCAATTCATGATTACATTTTAAGCATCACTTCTACAAAAGCACAGAGAGTGCTACTTCACTTCATTTTAACTTTGCATTGCTGTAAGAAAACATTCATGTTGATCCATTGTATTTATGACATTTCACTATATGTTTTAGAAATGCATAGCTCCACCATGAAGTTCAAAATCCGTGACCTTATCTGGTACAAATCAATGCAACTGCAATCAAGTCAGTAAAGCTATTACAATTAATAGTAGCAAAGCTAGGATCCAACCTACTTAAAACATCGTGCAAAATACTTCAGAGCTGTTCCCTGTCAGGTATCCACTGCAATGAATTGGAGTTGTGCTACAGACTGCTGAAGCATTAGGTTTATAACCACCAAAATAATTCCTATGTAATTACTCACATGTTGACCACGATGCTTTAAGAAAAATGATAAAAAGAAGAAACACCTGGTAGTGTGAGGCCATACGTCAATGGATACTCTGGAAAAGTTTATTGCTATTTGGCATTTAAATGAAATATATAACTTCTTATAGACTAATTAGGACAGCTTCCAAACACTCCTTTGCTTCCTCCAGAATGGTATCTGTTTGGTATCATGACCCTTGAAACTGAAAGCTGTCCAGTCTCAAACAGCAGTGTCTTGATTTTAATTTTCAACTGTTTTCATAAGCAGATTTTAGAAGCTTGCACAGATTTCAAGTCTTCACCTGCATACACAGCTTTGTTCAGCCTGAAATACCACCTCTGGCAAAGACATTACAACATAATTAGTGGAAACATGATGCCGAAGTGGGGGAATGTTTTTGAAAAGGTATCCCATCTGAGATCCTGGAGCATCTTTTGAGAAGATACCACATCTGAGATTCTTGAGCATCTTCCGCTCACAGGGAAGCCAACAGAAGTGCTCCATTGACTACAGCAGGAACCACATCGCAGATGCAGTGATACCTCCCTTAGACAGGAGTGGGCCTGAAGAAGTAGAGATGAAGAGTTTAAAAATGGAGGAAAAAAAGAAAAAAAAAAGACAGAAAGAAAAAGGACATTTAAAAATGGTTCAATCCTCATTTCTCCGACAGCGGAAAATAGAAGATTCAGACAGGACAGGAAAAAAAATCCCTCGTTGAGCACTGCTTATTAAGTAAAAGAGTGGCCCACAACACAATCAAAATGAAGTTTTTACTGCCTGAAAAGACTAGCTACCTTGCCGTAGCTGCAGATGCTTGGTGCAATGACTGATAAACACATCTGCCTTACAGGCAAAAATCAGAAAGCTCTCTGAAAAGACCGCTGAAGTAAATGTTATAGTGTCAAGGTGTCCTTAGAGAAGTCATCTTAAAAATGAAGGCTTAGCTTGCACCCAAGAGACACATGCGTTTCAGACTGCACGCTGCAGAGATTATCTAGTGAAGAACGTAATGCAAGCATTAGACCACAAACTTGGAGGCTAAAAACAGGCAATGGGATAACATCTTAGATAGAATCACATCATAGATTTGAGTACGATGGTTTCCTTGTCATTAAAGTAGCTAAGAATTAAAAGTAGATGCTTAAAAGCAAGCTCTTTTGTCTTCTACTTCAGCAGCCTGCTCTGGGAGCTTCCACTGCCTGCAGGCACCAGGATGAGATCAGGGAGTGCTGAGGCATCTCAGCACCTACAAAAATGAGGACATAGTCACACACATCCCAAGCAGGGATTAAAGAGCCTGATATTAAGTGCTAGTGAGGATCGTGACCCTAGGAGACGACACAGTCAGAGGCCAGTATGCCAGACTGCCTTGTCTGGGACAGTCATGTTCCTACAAATACACAAGACAGAGTGAACTGTTACAAATAACATGTTTTCTAGTGCTCCATCCTATAGACACCTGAAAGTATTGCCTATAGACACAGCAGAGACTGAAGCCCGTACGTACACTCAAAATTCAGCATCATAGTGCATTTCTAGTATTCACCTCCCAGCAGGGGGGCATCTATTGAATGAAAAAGGGACCAGCAGGGAAGAACTGGGAGTCCACGTGAACTATGGTAACCATCTCTTCAAAACTTCAATGGTCACCAAGTGCATCCCACCCCAATAAGCAACCCATCAGCAAAAGTGGCAGGAAAATATTTCCTTATTTTGCAGGGTGTCTCAGTATTGTCCCAAGCAATACATCAATATTATGAAGCCTAGCGCTTAGATCATTGCCACTCCAAAACAGTAATTCTTGAGATGTTCTTCCAAACCTCTCTTCTGACGTGGAAGAATGCTCTAAGGAGTAAGATGTTTTATCAAAATCACTCCAATCACAGTGCTGGGCTGTTTCCACAAGCACCAAGTAACACAATTGGGGGGGGGGGGGGGGGCGAAAACTGATTTAAAGCATGAAAGCCTCATGCTCATCCTCCGTGTTTTAGCTTTTCCCTGATCCATTCTTACTCCCCGAATTCCATCTTTCATCAATCTTCAGCCCATCCTTTATACCGTGTCACACATGAAATAGCTTCCTAGTCAATCTACACCAGTCCCAACACTATTAGTATTAAAACCTGTAATAATATATCAGCCATTCCCAGGACTACTCCATTTACAAAGACTTCACTCTCCTGTATGCATCTCATTCACTGGTGTGGATGATGCAGACGCTCATGCTCTGAATGTGAAGACCCTGACAGCAGCATCAGGCCCTCCAACTGACATGTTGCCCAAAGCTAAAGGTCCTGCATATTCCTCTCCAGTCCTGGCCGATAATTTGGTCCACCTGCCTCTAAATATTTATTTATTTTTTGTAACAGCTCTGCAACACTGTACAGCACGCAGACACCCAGCTGGCTCGATGCGTGTGCCTGTATCTTTACCTACAAACCTGCTTGCATTTCCCTCCCACCCAGCAAAGGCTTCATCTTTGCATTGGCATGCAGGGCAATTTGTTTGCTGCTGCGGGACAAAAAAGTCTTTTCTGCAATTAATGCCAGGATAGGCACACCTCCACCACATCACCCCTGGTGGGGAGGGATGCAGTCCCCATGGCATCCCAACCTGTGGGACACACGGCCAAGCCCTGGCTGCGGCAAACAAAGGAGGGGGATTGATCCAGCAGGAGCTGAGGGACAAATTTCCTAGGTTTAGGCACAAGGTGCTCCACCATCTCCAGAGGGCACCGAGACACAGAAAACCCAGCTCCTACTTCCATCAAACAGAACATCCAAGCAAGGACTTGCTAGCCTTAAACTTAATAAATATCATTAAAATCTCATTGCCCCACAAAGCAGGACTCGGTGTTTTCACTGTCATCACTCTCCACTGCCATTTAGCTTGCTCTGGAATTAAATGCGAAATTAAACACATCCTCTCCTAACAGCCCCCAGAAGAAAAGAGAAAATTCATATTTTATTGAATAATAAAAAACATACGGAACTCACGGACCAACACTAGTTTTATAAAAACTTCAGTCCTTTCAGAAACAGACACACCAGAGATCTGTATCCACTTTATCTTTTGCTAGCAGGTAACAAGACAACAGTCACAATAGTAAATCAAGCCTAAATAAGGAAAAAGTACTCTTAAGGAGCTGGAAGAGGAGCAGCCTCAACCACAACAAGGGGGACTGACTCCTGCCATTTGAAAGCAGTTGTTTTACCTTTGGAAAAATATACAGCTTTACAGCAGAGCCCTAACCCACACGTTGTCACCCAACATCGGCATGGGTGCACAGATTTTCTCCCTTCCTGGTCTGGCATTCTTAAGTGACAACTGCAGACTTTTTGACAGCAGCCTGTTTTAACCTGCAACACCTGGTTTACTCCCATAAAAAACTCCATGGAAGGATTTTTCCTAATGAATACACAGTAGAAGCCTGTTCCTATCACAAACCCCTGGAAATGATGATAAATTGCACACGCTACTACTCAATAGCAAGCAGGCAGCACTGGCTGCACTCTTTACAGAGACGGCATTCCACAAAAAAATGGAATTTATTTATTTTTAACTCCAGGGAAGATTTTTTTCATTTTTTTTGGTCAGCTTTGAAAATCTTGATCCAACGCTCTGGAATAATCAGTACTACAATACAGAAAGAAACTGCAACTAGCAGACTACATACCTGCCTTATATCAAGACACAGATGGCATTTCACCCCCCTCTTTTTTTTTTTTTTTTAATGCATCTCAGCCTCCTCCTGAGCAGCTAGCTGCCTGGAACCAGGACTGGGAGAGTGGAAATGCTAATATGTCCTAATGAGTGATCCAAACAGGAAAGTAAATACAACAGACATGAGTTGTTTTGGCTAAAGCGACCAATGCTACAGTGACAAGCAGACAACAATCAATTGCTTTTGGCCATATACAAGTTGTTTGAACTGCTGAAGAGAAGAATCACATGCTTACCAGGAAAGGGAAAGAAAGAGAGGCTCCTCTCCTACCTCGCCATCTCTCCTGCAAAACTAAACATCTGCCTGTCTATAGGGGAAAGGATGGGG
>VZSF01000963.1:0-142214 GCA_013398295.1 Chionis minor | reverse complement strand
CGGACCCATTCCACTCTGGATTCCAGACTGCCCAATTGGCCACTTGGGCGCTTGTCCCCAACCTAGTAGCCAATCGCAGCCTGCCTTTGCGGCACAGAACTGCCACCATATGGTTTCCCACCTCCTGATTGCGCCACTCCCGGAGAGCCAATCACAGCCTGCCTTTCCAGCACAGACCCCCCCCCCATTCCCCACCCCCCCCACTGGATTCTCCACCTGCTGATTGGCCGCTTGGCCAGCTTGGTCAGGAACAGGGCCGTTCCCCAGCGTGTTCCCCACTCCCTGACTGGCCGCTTGGCCTGTTGCACTAAGCCAGGCAGCCAGCTGGCACCGCAAACCGTGCCATGGCACAGTGAATCACAGCCCCTCGCCCGGCTGCCCAGCCCAAGGTTGGGGCTCAGGGCAGCCCCGCAGCATCCTGGAGCCAGGGGGACACACTCTGTTCCTGCCCCACGGCCCCCAGGGGGTGGGAAATGTGAATCCCCTGACCTCTGGAGAGCCGAGGGGACAAGGACTCTACTGTTGTTTTAATATTTGTTATCTTAGATGCTGACAAGGGACCTCTGGAAATAACGGTGCTTGGCTGGAACACGATAAAGACTTTTCTCCCAGACCACATTGTCCATTTGCTTTTAGTTTTGTAGAGGACACCCCAAACAAATCAAACCTTTAACCACACATACACACACAAATGCAAACTATTTTCCAAGTGAAAATAGTGCTGTGTGTTGCGTGTTGCATGTGTTAGCTGTGAGTGCTGACACATGTGAAGTGCCACACTTTATCCCACTGACTAGACCTATTTGGGGAGGCACTGCTTTGAACATAAAAAAGCCTGTAGCCAAGAGAGCTGGAAGGCCCCAAAAGAGGCCACCCGATCCACCCCAGTGGCAGACCCACTCCATTTATTATCTTGGAAGCTGCTTCTTAAACAAGCTCTTAAGGATCTCCAGTGATGGAGACCTTGCAAGACCATCCTTTTCAGTGGGATAAAGGAATTAATTAATCTTGTTTGTTAACTCGGGCCACAAGTCAGGAAGATGCTCACACGTGTTCCTAGCTGCATTGCTAGTTAGGCACCGAAATGTGTATTTTAGGTTAAGAACTGTTATTCTGGATGCAGTGATGTGCTGTGGAAAATTAAGACTGAAAACCATAAACGCTGTTTTCCTTATAGTAAAATAAGGTCCCATCTCACTGACACTGCAAAAATAAAGGAAGAATGTCGACTGTGGTTGAATTCAGGGGAGAGGGGTGTGGGAAGAATCTAAAAGTTATAACAGATCTATCTCAACCATTTCCATTTCCAGTAGACCTCTGCAAAGTCATGTTAAAGAACACCTGGCCTTTCCCACAAGGCTGCAAAATACCCCCAGAAGTCCAAGTGACTGAGGCACAGCCTTCAACAAATGTTTACTTTAAGAAAAAATACATTTAAAAGCAATTAAAAAGCCATTGTATTTCAGGCCTTGTATTTAGCTCACCAAACTTATTCTCCTCAGTGGGAAAAGCCCTTGGAGAATCTACCACTCCATGCCTGGGAAAGTCCTTTTCTGCAACACCCCTTCTTTCAGGGGCAACACAGAGAAAAAAGAAGAAAGAAACCACCAAATGCCCCAAATCTTTAATACTGCCTCTGCTGGGATGCTCAGAGAGATGAGATTCTCCAAGATACAATTAACTCTCTGATGATATCCACCACACGTGCTCTGGGAAGAAACAGCCCTACAAGTTGAAATTGGATTTACTATATAAATTTAAGCTCTGTTTTAATGTAGAGGTGAGAATGAAATCAATGTTTAGTCAGTGAGTGGAAAAAAGATAAAGTACCACTAGGATTAAAGCATGGTGGGTTTGGGGATTTTTTCTCTCATAGCATTACGTATAACGAAGATGGAAAAAAGCTAATGAATTGTGGGGGGAGGCAAGAAAGAGCTTTGGAAGGCCACCAGCCTGTCATTGCTCATTAAAATTGTGTCTCAGACTTAATGCTGCAAGTCAGCCCAGAAAAACTTAGTGACAGAAAAGTTGGGTTAGGTTGTGCAGTTGTAGTCTCCAGAGGCAACAGCAAGATTATTCCCCAAAGGATATTTTCCTAGTACTTTGTCCAGCAAAACTTGAAAGGCGTCCAGGGATGAAGTTTCCACCAATTCCCTTAAGTGATGACTCCCCAGCCTCATATATTTCACCATTTGGAAGATTTTCCCGCTGTTCAGTCTACATTTTTCTGTTTCTTAATTTCATGCCATTACTTGTGGTTAAGACCCCAATTAATCAAAGTACTTCAATGCATGCTTAAATTTAGGTATGTGCTTAAGCTCCATTGAAATCACGTGTGTTGGTGTTTTGCAGGACTGATGGATATGCGCATGTGTTTAAGCGCTGTGCTGAATTGGGACCATGCATCAGCCAAAATAATTATCCTTCTCTTACATATTTTTAAACCATTATCCTTCCCCTGCTTAATTATTGATTAGATAAGCTATATATTTAAGCTACCTAATCTCTCCTTCCGTATCAGTCTTTCCAAGAGTCTGATAATATTTCTCTTCAGATCTGAATTCCCTCAAATTCTTTCGTGTTTTGTAAGGATGGGTAACGAGGTATTGCAATTTAATGCTATATCCCAGGTGTCATTACATGAAGAGCAGTTATTCTTTGCAGTTGAAGGATATAACTTAACTGCACCAGCAACCCCAAAGTGCATTGATTTGTTGTGCTGCTCTATCATTTTATAAGACTCTCTATAATCTACTCCTATTCTTTTCTGTATCCATCACCCCAGCATTCAGGTATTTTTGCTTGCAGAGGTGGCTGGCCCTTAGGCCTTCAAATTCAGGGCAGTGTTTCACACCAGGGAACCTGTAACGGAACCAAACTACAACATTAGGGGTTTCCAGAATGCTTTCTCCCATGGGGGAAAAAAAGTTTCAGGTTGTATTATTTGAATGTGTTCACCCAGTATTTCTGGTTCCCAATCAGTTTTCTTTTTCAGGAGGATTTGTCACACATACCACCCTGGCACCGCAGTGCCTGCATCATTTGCTGCTCATTATTCCATTATCCCCCAGGTAGATGCAGAGTTTTAATGATCATTTCATTATTTTACGATGGACTAAAATTAGGTTTAGTAAATTGTAATTGCCTGTGATTCTGATTCTTTTATGTTTGGTTTTTTTTCCCTTCTTTTTCTGAAGATCTGTGTCCTATTTGCTTTCTGGCTTTCTCTCAGGTTTCCATGAACTTCCATAAACAACTGTCACTGAGCCATTACATTCTGTAATGAATTAACTTATTCTCAGAGATGCATGTCATCTGGACCAGTTCATTGGTACACATTTATGTTTTTCAGGCTTGCACTTTTTTTTTTAACCAGTTCTCCCACAAAAAATATATTTCACAGTGTTTTCTTTACTTCGTGATTGAGTATTATGTGGCTTGTTTCATTTTCACCTTTTTTCCCCAATGTAAAGTATTGTCATGACAAAAATACATGAATTTTGAAAAACAAATGCTATAAAATTATACAAAGAAACATCATGGGCTTCCTGCTATAAATCCAGCAAAACTCGACTCATCTCTCATAAACCTACATTTCCATCATAAAATCCCCACAACTGGAGTTCACTGATTTCTTTAAAAACTAATGATAGGTAGTAACACTGAATTAGACCCTGACAGCCACCAGTTTCTGTGTTTTCGTCTTCCTCATCATCATCTCCACTGCAGCCCTGGTTTAGGAAAGGAGTCTGAAATCCCTCCCTACCAGGCAAGCACCTCATGGTTTTGCATGCTGCTTTTTCTCACACTCATTTTTAGGCATAAACCTCAGCAAAATCATTTGCAGTGGGCTCAAGCAAAATTACAAAATACAGAGTAGTTCAGAAGCAGAAATCAGCACCAAGGCACAAACTTAGCCTGACTTTGCGATATCTACCTCTACATGTGTCTGAAAGCTAGCAGTTTCCCTTGGTAAAACCCCCGAGTGAATAAATTCTACATCAACAGAGCGAGCACATTGCATGCGGACAGATGTGTTTCTGTCCCACTGCTTGCTCTGGCTACAAACCTGCTGGAGAATTTAGTCACCCAGGAGTTTTACCATGGGAAACCTCAGCATTGCTAGTTTTAAGATGCATATAGAGGTAAATATCCAAAAGTCAGGCTGGGCAGAGGCAGCTATTGCTTGGTGCCAAAGACAAGCAGGAGACATTTCTTCAAACCTGAATTAACTCCTCATGGCTCCAGGCAGGACTACCTAAAACTGGGATTGATGGTGTGATGCTTCTCTCATCCCAGCATCGTCATAAGCTACATGGTTTGTGCCAGCAGCTGTGCTGGGTAGACTGAGCATGCCAAAGCCATTTGCTTCCACCCCGGTTAGGGACAGAAGATTCCTTCCCATCCCATCCCATCCTGCTTCTCCCTGCATGTGCCTCGTGGCCCAGCATTCAGCTTCAATTTGGGGAGTTTGACATCTGGGGCTAGCTTGGGTAGTCAGGCCAGCCATTATGCTGCCATTTTGTATGAAACCATGAAGACCCTTTGGCAAGTGGAAGAAAAAAACTAGTGCACGATGGCTTTTAATATTCAAGAGTCATGGTGATAATTCTTTTCAGTTGCTGTAGAGAGACATCTTGCCATAACTGCATAATTTGGTTAAAATATTTTAGTCTTTGCAGGTTCAGTCAGAGTTAAACCATTTTTAAAAGACACCTTGCATTTTTCTCATGAATTTTTGCTTCCATAAGGATCAATGTCCTGGTTTGAGGTAAAACAGGACCAATTTTGTTCAGTAACTCTGCTTTCTTACTAGGCCTCTTCTAACTGCTGAAATTAACAGCATATTGTGCAGAAAACTGCTCTTTCTCAGAGTGATAAGACCCATGTTTATACCTAATGCCAAGGCAGAGCATGCGGAGAGGCCCTTGCTTATCCTTATTGAGATAACGACCAAGGCCAGACAACTTTGTTATTTGCCCCGTTGGAGGGTTGGAAGCAGAGAGGCGTAGAGGGGTCCCATCTGTGGGTAGGAGCAGACAGGACAGGTGACCCAAAACTGACCAAACAGTGTATTCCATCCCATCTGCATCATGCTCAGTATAAAAGCTGAGGGATCAAAGGGTCAGCATCCATTTTTCCGGTTTTATCCATTTTATTCCGTAGTTTCGGTCTGTTTTCTGTTTTATGGCTTCCAGCTCCTTCTTCTCCAACTTGCTCAGGCTTTTGCTCTTGCTGGGACTCTTGTTTTTCTTCTTCAATGGCCGGCGTCCGAGGAGGACTCCATCGGTTCATCTGCCTTTGATCCTGACCCGTGTGTTCCTGGATCCAGTTCCCTTCTGTCGCTGAGTCCAGTCTGGGACTTCCCCAGTGCCTGCTGGTGACGTGATTGTCATCCTGGGAGCTTGATACGGTTTTGTATATATTTCATTATTTTCTTTTTGTTATTTTATTCTTTATATTTCATCAAAGTAGTTTAATTCTTACTAAACTAGTCTCTCGTCTTCTCTCTCTCCTGCTCGGCAGGAGAGAGAGGGAACATCTGTCGCTCGGCTTGCTCGGGCCAATCTGGCCCAAACCCACGACAATCAAGTACAGATCAGAGGTAAGACACTTTTGCTACTTTAACGGTGCATTTCTTACATTAATGTTCAGTTTTCTTTCTATGACAAGTGACATTCTAGGGATTTATAATGATTGGCTTGTGGACAATTAGTACATGTTTTTTCTTCTTTTGTAGTCTCTTCCTGCTCATATGTACCTTCACCTTCATTTGAATACCATTTGTCTAGGTGTGAGAATAGCCTCAAAAACTAACAAAAGACCCTCTTTCATATTACCAAGGAAATGTAAAAAATAATTATTTTTTATTATTTTGAAAACAGGGAATGTCAAAAAATTCTTTTCCACTTAAAGGGTAGGTTAGTCCATGTCACACTGGCCAGTTAAAGTAGGTTTGCAGTAGCTTGGCACCATCAGAGCAGCACAAAGCAGAGAAAGTGCCATGGGGCATCTGGTCCCTAACTTGCATTTGATGTGTTTCCTCAGCCCAATGCCTTGCAGAGCAGCAGACAGATTCCCAGTCTCTCAATAGCAGAAATACTCCTGCTGCACTCCTCTTTTGGTAGGCAAAGTGCTTTTGCAATTCTTCCAGAAGCATAGGCAGTAGGGACATGGGAATACTTTCTGGCACAGATGCTCAAGATAGGGTGTTGCCCTGAAAAGTGTGGTGTTCAGTCCAAGCAAACTGCCATTCTTGACGTGCATGCCCAGATCCACCCTGCTCACCATGCAAACATGCTGCAGAATACTGGTGGTGACTGGTGGCTTAGATGTGGATTGCCCTGCATAAGAATTATCTGAACAGCTGACCTGAATCTGTCTGTAGTCAAGGTAATAAGGCAATTAGACACAAAAATCATTAATAATTTAGCTTAATTGAAACCTAACAGTACACCCTTCCTGTACGATTTCAAGTGATTTCAACTGTTTGGAAAGCATGACCTGTCTCTGTTGTTCCAATACTTAAATAATGTGGGAGAAAATAAAAGTTGTCACTAGAATGTCACTTTAAAGAACTTGGTTTAGTTTTTTTCTCATTAATCTGAACTCACAAATTCTTAGAGCTGGCTCTGGTTATATTTTCAAATACAGGCTGAAGCTTCTCTTTGTATGTGGATGTTAGGCTGGAAGATGTAACTGGGTATTGTAAAAGAGGAGGCTTTGATCTAGAAGCCACGTTAAAACAGATGGGTATGCTGAGTATGCTTCAGCCAGGCTAAACCAAAAGAGCAATTAAATGCTCCTCCACATGGTTATTGCTGAAACAACAGGAAGCAGAAATAGCAGAGGTAAATAAGCCATCCTACCAAAGAGATTTCCCTGGGACTGGGGAGAAAATTTGGAGGCAAGGGTATATATTGGTAGCAGCTGCTGGTAAAAGTCAGAAAAGTTCAGGGAAACCAGGAGAAATCCAATAAACAGCAAAAACAGTGGCTGGAATTGACTAGGAGAAGAGGCAGGATGACTTTTAAGACCAAAGACTTGGACAGTAATCTCTCAGCTGCTGGTTGATTTACTCTTGTGACATTCAAGAAAATAAGATGTTCTTCATAAATGAGCAACAAAACATCACATGGATACTAGGTGCCCATGCTCCTTAGGAAACCAATGTATTGGCCATAATCTATAGGGCACTTGAAGCTATCCATATGCTGCATACTGAGTGTGAGCATTAGTCATCAGCAGGAACCATGGAGCCCCTTTACATGCTTCAAGAAAACAAACTCTGCCATGAAGAAGAGGAGGAAATCCACCCCTGGCACCCATCACAGCGTTAGCATGCGGGATGAATTATGCTGACATCCAGAAGTGTAAGACTCCAGTTCACAATGCTTGCTGGGCTTGAGAGAAATTTGAGCTACTGGCAGAAATATTGTATTGTCCCTCAGGGACTGCAGGGCATGGTGCTTTTGCAGTACTCTTAGCGATCTATCCTATAATGCTCATATCATCTGTAACTACTTATCTCACCTATCTCCTGGCAGGCAGGATCGAGAGAAGAAACCGAGGGAAAATACCACTCTTCTTGCAACACTATGAGAGGATTTAAAGCCCGTAGTGAAACAAAAGTAGGAAATGATCACAGCTAAGAAGTCGATGTTTTAAAGGTGCTTTCTGAGGACTTTGACCACAGCGGTATAAATTTAGTATTCATGGTATTGATGGTGAAATTCTAAACTGAATAGGAAATTAACTTTCTCACTTGAGGTTATACTGCAGTGGTAAAGTGATCCTAATTATTTTGAAGACTAAATGCTATGGGTAGAGGTTCCAAAAAGAAAGAAATTAATAATGCAAATACAAATTTTGAAGATTTCAAATAATAAAATCAGGTAAAATGGTTTGTACCAAATAGAACCGAAGCTCCCTTTGGTGAAACATGCATAAGGTGAAGTCTTGAGTGGGTACCTCATGCATAATATTTAGTGAGAAAAAAACATAAATCAAATAAGACTGGGTCACAACATTGCCAAAAGGATTATACCAAAAAATCGGGGCTTTAAGAAATGGGTTGTTGTGCAGATACATGCAATTGATCTTTTTGGTCTCCTCCATGATCTTTCTGCCTCCTGGGCTCTGTTTCAGAAATCAGTAGAATGATTTTTTATTAAGTTCAGTTTTCTTTTAACTCGTATCAGCAGTCACTGAAATAATGTTTTTACCCCCTTCTGTACAGTTCATTGACACATCCTTGTTTCACACATTCATTTTATAAATCTTTTAATGCTTCCTCTGACAGGGTCACAGGGAAATGATCCCAGACAAATGGGAGATCTAATCTTCAGATAGTTAGCGTAGTTTCTGGCAGCCAAAGAGAAAGCAAACAAAACACTGAGATGTACCAGCAGAGGCACAGAACAAATCAGAAGAGATGATTGAAATGCAGAAGGAGCCAGAGGACCCACACCTGAGGGCTGTGTGAAACGCTGAGTGCCCCATTACCAAGGTATTGATATGGTAACAGTGCAAAAAGGGCAACTCAAGTGCTGGATAGTCTTGGATGTTCAAAAGTATGGTTATAGATTAACCCAATTAGTTTTGTGCTCATTAAGCTGGGGAAAAGCTGAGAAAGCCTTGCTGAAACAAATTCTTAAAGGGAAAGAAGAGCAAGCAAGAAGTACCTAACGTCTTGCTTGAAGGGTAAGAGCCTGGACTATAAAATGTTATCAACTGGCACACCAGAAAAGGGGGTCAGGGACCTTTCAGAACACCTATTCAGCCAAATGGAAATCTGACAGCAATCAATATCTGGAGCAGATTTCAAAAGAGGTTTTGAAGTGCATAATCTCACCATAGGCCAGTGGGAATTGTGCTCTTAAATCCCTTACACACTAATCCCTATTTCTTTGTGGCTATTAAGAAAAATAACAAACGTAGCAAGGACTGTAGGTAGCCTAATATTAGTGTGTATAAAATGTGTAGTGGTAGCATCTCTTTGAGCTTGAACTCATCAATTGGTAGCTTTGGCTGAGCAGAAGTTTATTATTCATAACTCTAAAATCCACCCCATCTCATTTCATCTTCTGAGCTGTACAATCAATAATTCAAGTATGCATTTTAAGAAGATTTTCAAATTAATCCAGACATCCTAATGTATAGGACATACCACACAGATTAGTATACACAACAGCCTCTCGGCAAGCCAAGATGAGAGCAGCATAGTGATTTGCAGAATATGAATATCATTATACTGAAGAGATGCTTAAAGCAATAGATGGGAAATAAGGTCCAAACATTGGAATTGCTTTTCAGATGTGACAGTCAATATATTTTGGAGGTTTTTATCCAATACCAGGGCCCTATAAATTGACTGACAAATTAATGTGTCCTGTATCACCAGGCTCTTTTACCAGTCACAGTCAAACCCCCAAATACAATGATAGAAGTTAAGTCTGATTTTCAAAACAAACTGCTATGGGTATTTTTCCTTTCATTCATCTTTTGTGTTCTTCAGTACTACACATTATGGAGAATTGCAGTCTATGAAGACACTCAGATGGAAGAACAAACAGAGGAAGCAAATTCCTGTTTCAGCACTCAACCACTGAGCTACAAATGAGTTGGTGATGGTGTCAGTTCTGTCCTCAAAGCAAAATCTAGGCAGCTGACAGCAGGTTCTCACCATTTAAGAGCACAGTTTCTTCTGAAAACTGAGGACAACCACAAAGATGAGCTTTCTTTCCAAAAGAATGTGTCATTGGACTCAATCCTCAGCTAACTTCAGCTGATGAGTCTGCAGTGCTTTGAGCTCAGAACACTGACATGCACAGAGGATCCAGCTACTTGTGTTATCCAGTACACCCTTTTCCTTTGGTATGTCTTACTTAGCTTCAACTTGCTCAAGTGATCTGCCCAGCAAAGGAACTGCAGTACAGGTGTTTTTTCCAGTGTTGCTTTCCTGATGCCACATGCTTTTTCTTGACAGTTTCTGGGAACAGGACACCCTGGATGTGGCAGTGGCAAACAGCATCAAATCTGATGCAAACAGCAAAACATCTACTTTGTGATCATCCATCCAGGATGCCCATCATAAATTCAAATCTAGGTTATAAGTTACCTGCCTTCTACTTTTTGAAACTCTGCAATAGAATGGCTATTTTTAATAGAGCCCATAAAACTTCTTGTAGTTTATGTCTACATGCATATTGAAGAAGGTAAGCATTTGTGTGCAAAGAAGAGAAGGAATCAGTGCTACCCATGAAATTTGTGATCAGTCTAAGGGCAGTGGAACACCACTAGCCCCTGCAATGCTCTGCTGAAGTCAAAACATGACTTCACTGTGATGTATGCTTTTTTGGGGTTTGTTTTGTTTGGGGTTTTTTTATTGTTTTGGTGATTTTTGGTTGGTTGGTTTTTGGTTGGTTGGTTTTGGGGAGTTGGGTTTGCTTTTTTTTTAAAAAAAAAAATTACTTCCACTGCTTGCCTTGTTACCTCTGCTAAATACTAATTGCTCACACTCATACTTTTCTGTGCTAAAGATCTTGGACTAAGGATTCCTGCTGGACTGCTGACCTTATTGATGGGCTAGTTGAGGTGTTGCTTTTTTGTTTTAATCAGGGAAGTGGCTGTTCTCTAGCTCAGAGGGTTCAAAGCTCTAGTGTTGCCTGCTCCTTGGTGTCCTTCCAAGGACTGACATACACATGGATAAGTTTTAGGTTGGCTGCATGATCAAACGCCTGCAGACTGCTAGCTTTTCTTTGTCTGACATTGAACATCCCCCGCTTGCAAATCCCTGGGTCTCATTTACGCCTTTGAAGAAAAGCATGTTTACTTTTACACCTGGATCGAAAGAGAAAGGTCTTCCCTAAAGAAATGAAGATATCATTTAATTCAGTGAGGGCAGTAAGATCCCTTCCAGTGGGGATTCTCATTTGGTTCTTTGGCAGCCCAGGCCTATGTGTCCCAGCCCCTGGGTTAAACATATGTTGAAGCTGAATTGTCCACTCTGGCTGCAGAGCTGATCCTGTGCACAGAAGCTGGAGGGAACAGAGTGGGCAAGGTAGAAATGTGCAATTCAGTTCTTCAGGCCATACCCGTACTTAGCTGCCCTTCATGCATAGCTTTCCTGTGCAAAAAATATTGGGCAAGGAGAGGCCACCTGCTTCATCAAGTTGGATCTCTTTCTGTTGAGAAAGCTACATCTCAATGTTCATGAAAACCAGCCAGGATTTTATCTCTGGTATATAAACACTAAACATGAGTATACATTTCTATAGATACGTTAGTAATAACCACAGAGCACAGTAACGGCTGCTGTTACTGGTTTTTTGCTCCACCATTCAAGCTTTCAAGGGGTCCAATTCAGATCCAGTTATCAATGAGTTTTGAATGCTATTTCCAAGTTTTAGACTTGTTTTTGGGAAGGTGCATGGTTTATGTTTCTAGTGTACACAGTACTGTATTGGTTTTCCCAAATTATGTTTAAGTAATTGCAATTACACTTTCTGTGCCATTGCTGATCATGTACATTTGTCTTCTGTGTTCTCAGTCTGGCATTCTCATGAAGTGAAAAAGCAGTGTCCGTGATGATACAGTCTCCTTCCTTCCGTTCTAAGGCCACCATGCTGGATGAACTAGCATATACTTAGTGGCCAGTAACAGAAAAAAAAGTCATAAAGGGATTTTTCTACATCAGTGTTTCTCACTTGGACTAAGATTGCAACACATTCTTTATTGCTATCCTATTGTATGGAAACCACTTGTATTCTGTGGCTCTTGCAGAATGCATGGTGCACAACTTGGCAGCCTTTTAGGCAGCACCTTTTAAAAATCTCTGGTTGTATTGGTATGATCATAAACAGAACAGCTAATAGTCTCCAAAACCTGACTGCAATTCCTATGCTCTGTACTTCCCTCTATCTTCATTTTATCATGGCTTGTACAATGAGACCATTCCTTTGCAGCCATAATTAAGCTCTCAGTTTCTTTTTCCAGTCCTTCTCTGACAGTGATTATCATGTCTATTTTTTTTAGCTGCCAACGCTGTCAATCCACAATGCTTCCCAAAAGCCATGTTCAGGTTTGCAGAAGCAGGAAGCGAGCACAAAAGGAAGCTGCAGAAGTCAGTCATCATTTTAAAGATCAGGTCTGATCAGGGAGACAAGGCTGCTCAGTTTCCCAAGATTTAAAATCAACATACGGTTCATGTTCTGGATGCAGACAGCTTACACACACAGCCCCCACCACCACACAAGTGTCCCAGCTGTACACCTAAAGCACATACCTAAGGAGGAACAAGAACAGCATAAACACTCATGGTACTTTCTCCCAAGTACTCTTCCACCCATTTTAATTTCAGGGATTTTCTCAATTGCACATGGAGGGTTTTTTCCACATTTAATAATGCTCTCTGGATTTCTGCCACACAATCTGGTGTGGCATGGCCCCTGAGGCCATGCAGATGTTGAGCACCCATAAAAGCAGCCCTCATACAGCCTTGATGAGGCTGCAGCCCACCAGCTCCATGGGTTTCTTCTGCATTTGGCTCCTCCTAGTATTGTGGCCCCCAGAAACTAGCCTGTCTCCTCTCAGTCAAATTTGACCCATAGCAAGAGTCATAGCTTGCTTGCTCATTTATCATGGAGAAACTGCCCCACACCTTTCATCATCTTTGTTACTCTGCCCTGAATGTTTCAACATATTTTGTTTGCAGGTGAAGGGGCCAGAGAAGCATGCAGCATTCAAAATGGGGATGAACTATGGTTTTGTACCAGGGTTTAACACTATTTTCTGCTTGTTCTCTATCTCTTCCCTACAACCTCCTACAATTTTATTCAGCGTTTTCAGGCACTAAGCTGATGTTTTCATGGTCTTGCTCCTGGCAGTTACAGCCAGCTCAGTGCTTATTTTGTTCACCTTTTCCAAGGTGCATCACTTTACATTTGCTTCCACTGGGTTTCACCTGCTGTTTTATTACCCATCCTCTCCATCTTAAAAAATAATTAGGTAAATCTTGAGTCAACCCTTATTTTCACTAGCCTGACAAACTTTTTTGTAATTATCAGGCCTTTTCATTTTAAACAGCCTGAAAAAGGACTGATTGTTATAAACCTGTTGAACAGCACAGCTCCTAGCACACAGCTTTTAGGGACTCCATCAGCGAGCTCCATCCACATTGAGACCAGATGGTAACTCCTACTACTTGCTTTCTGTCTTTGACTAATAACATATCCAGGCCCGTCCCCTTAGAAGGGCAAGTTTTTCCAGCTAAATTGATCCATCATTCCCATTTGTCCCCAATCTACTTCTACTTTTAAAGAATCAATGCAGGTGTCTCCCCCTCTACACTTCCCGCAGTAGGACAATGTGTAGGGCACCAAACAGCAAAAATACCAAAACCAACTGTGTGAGATGAGTTTTGTGTTCAAAATAAACACAGCACCATTGCATTGTCACGTAAATGATTACTGTGCTACCAAGAAATATTTCAGTATTCTCTAAGAACAATTAACTACACAAAGTTTACAATACTAGAAGGCAGTCACTGACAATGCAGAACAATTTGCAGACGAGGTTGATTACACTGGCAGGCTTTAACTGAAAAATAAAACGGAGATAAACATTGATTGAAGCTATCTAAATAAAACATGAATAGCTTCTAATGAAAACAACAGGCAAAACAGCAGTTTGAGGCCACAGCAACAACGTTTTTCTCAGTATGTGGTGTGGGACAGCCAGGGCAAGTAACGTTCTGTGAGTCATTTGCTAATATACCACCTTTAGGTACATCATTTCAAGTCTACAGATTTATGAAAATACATTCACCCCCCTCAACTCTAAGCATTTCAAATGGTAATTTCTCAGATTTTTAAAAGTACTGGTAGTATAATCAATGGGGTGGCTTACAGAGGATGATGATTTGCTGTAGGTTATGTCAGAACAGCTGCTGCCTCTCTGCAATGCAAGTGATGCACCTTACCATGCAGCACCAAAGACCTCGTTTTGTTCTCTCTGCCACTTTCCTTAACAAGGGGGTGCTCATCACCTTTTGAAAACACATCCATGCTTCCTTGAGTCTTCACTAGTGGCTACACTGACTTTTATGGAGCTACTCTGATTATAACCTGGCCATCAGTGCCTTGCAATTAATGGAAAATTAATCTGAGACATGTCTGTGGTTCTTCGCTTAAGTATGCATGGAATATTTTTCTATATTCGATTTTTAGCATGCAGTGTTATTTTATTTGACATCCATTCATCTTGTTTCTTTTGTATTATTCCTCTTTCTTTGACACTGGCATGCATGATTCCTCCAAACTATCCACAGATTTCATTATGTTTCTGTTTACTCCTGCTTTAGGATCATTAATGAGGATGTTGACTAAGTCAGGACCTGCCACTAATCTCTATGTTATGCTACCTGATAGTGCCTCTCTGTTTTATGTGCTGTTATTTAGCATTACCCTTTGCCGTGGACTTTTTGCCAGCTCTCAATACACTTGAGAGCAGAGATGGTGAATAATTTACTAATGAATTTGCATCTTATTTTCCTTCATGAAGTGCATACAAACAGTCTGATTGTTACTGATTTGTTTCTTACTTGACAATTTTCAAAAAACACTTTACGTAAACATCGTTTAGTGTGTGGGTTGCTAGCAAATTTCATTAATATGTTCCAGACTAATACTTTTTATGATGTGATCTGTTACTTAAATGGTACAGTACTCTTTCACCTCTCTTACATGCTAAGTGAGTATTTTAAGAATGCTAATAAAGAAAACTTAAAATGGCAAAAGTGTAGCATTTATGAGACTGTTACTAAGCTTTACCAGAAAAAGTATCTTGCAGAAAAATTTCAGGAGAACAAAGTAAAAGAGTTTGTCAGTGCTTGAGAGCTGATTTCCTTCTAATGACTGATCACAAACACCTGCCTTCTGTATTATGCATAACTCTTCTTTAGACTTTGTGAATCAGTTTATACTTTAAAATAGGGGTCCATGAAAAAAAAATCTTACGATACCACATTTACCAAATGCCTTTTAGTCATCGATTTCATAATTCTGTTTATTATATACATAGATACATAGATATAGCTTTCTATAGAGATTTATTCTTTATGAGATGTGCCAGAGATGCTACATTTCTTTTACCTTTACATGTTCCGTGGTAACTCCACTGATATTGGCTCTTTCATTTTTTGTAAGGATTTATTTTGCTATGAACCACTTCCACCTCTTACTTTTGTTTTCCTTCTGAAAATCAAGACCATGTCTACCTTTCACTGATATATTCATGGGTCCCTGGTTGGTTTTGAGTTTTCAGTAGTAATTGCTGTGCTATAGTAGAAAATCAGGATGATTTTTTTTATTGAAATACTTCTCATAGAGAAGTTGATTTTTTTATTACTTTTTTAAAAGAAAATATGTATTCTGTTATTAATGGTTTTGTTCTTGTCAGAAGGCTGATTTTAGTTGATCAGGCAAAATGTATTTTTCAAGGATTCTTGTGAAAAAATTACAACATTATAAACAGCTGGGGGAAGGTAGGAGGGAAATCAGTTTAACACCTTGAGATCATCCAGAACTAGTGATTTGTATATGCCCATATTTCTCTCATATTAATACATGCATTTCTTAGTTCCCAGGACTCTTTCTTGAAGCCTATTTTCTCCTTCCTGTTTCTTTTAGTAAACTCATGCCCTACCAGCAGAAAGGCAAGATTTTTCAGTAGGTTTTCTGTTCCATCTCTGCCTGGGTCCCTCTCCATGCAACCCAGGTGCTGTTTGCCCATATATGCATGTATATTTATACACATATACACACACGCGTATTTATAGATACATATATATATGCATACATATGCATATATATATACACACACACATTTGGAGCTCACTGTTCTCCTACTTTATCTTTGCACTCACTGGTTCTGAGAGGACAAGCAGTCATCCCATCACAGATACATCTTCTATAGGCCTTTCCTATATGCAGCAGCTGAGATAGATACTTTCATGCCTCTTTTTGGGGTGCTGCTGTGCTGGTGCATAGGCACTGGATTGGTTTATTTTTGCAGCAGAAGAGGGTAAGAAGAGAGAAACCGTATGAAGTTCAACAAAATTTCAGTAGTACCCAGTGATAGGACAAGGGGCAATGGATGTAAAATCAAATATAGGAAGTTCCATCTGAACATGAGGAGGAACTTCTTTCCTTTGAGGGTGGCAGAGCACTGGAAGAGGCTGCCCAGAGAGGCGGTGGAGTCTCCTACTCTGGAGACATTCAAAACCCGCCTGGACGCCATCCTGTGCAACCTGCTGTAGGTGGACCTGCTCTGGCAGGGGGGTTGGACCAGATGATCTCCAGAGGTCCCTTCCAACCCCTAACATTCTGTGATCCTGTGATTCTGTGTAAGTGCTATGAATCCACACACACTGTCATAAGGGTCGAATGCGGCTGAGCACTCACGCTTTTGGCAATAGAATCCACCATTTCCAAAGGGAATCCCAGCAATACAGATACAAAAATTAAAAGTGAAACTGGAAGTCAGCTCCTCAGTGAACTGAAAAATCTGAAGCCACTGTGATATAAACTGACACAATGCACACAGGGAAAAATAAATCTTGGTTTGAACTGTATTGCACTCAACTGATTTGGACTTAGCCTGCACTTTCAGCTTGATATAATATTTTTATTTTATCACCCTAGTGTCACATGCTGCTAAACAGTGGCCCTGCCATGCCCCAGAAAGAGGTGCCTCTCAAAGTCCTGTATGCCAGCCAGTAGCTGAAATCCAGACTTCTGCTGAGAGGTTGTTTTATTTCAAGTGCCTAAGAAGCAGCAGTATCGGTGCAAAAGCTTGCTTTACAGTGGCAGATGCTTCACCACCAGATCATTGAAAGAGAATGAAAATGGGTGGGAATGCAATAAATAAAAAAACACCAAAAACCTACCCCAGACTTGAAGCACAACTGTTACACTACTTCAGCATATGTTCTGTTTTCAGAAGATGCTAAAGGAGCTGAAACACAATGGGCAATGATTTCTTACATTGTTCACAACAGAAAGTATTTGTACAGTAATGCAAATACACCATGGAGGCCTGCAGGGCTGTTGTTGAAAGGAAATGTTTACAGGGATGCTGGGTGTGAATCACTGAGGCTCTGCAACAGACCAAGCTGGGATGCAGCTGGGGATCTGGACCACAAGCAAAGCACAAATAACTGTTCTCCCGCTCTGCTGACAGGCTGGTGGTGGGGTGCTTCACTGGGCGTGTGGAGGACCGCAGCCACCTTTGTCCTTCTGTGTGCTGCTACATGAGGACTTTTCTTCACATTGTCCCCTTTCCTTAATCTGGAAGGCAGTGCAGCTACCAACAGGGTAAAATACTACCCAGTGTGAGGGGCAGTAAGATGCTGCTTCTAGCACCTCTGCGTTTGACTCTCCAGAGCCCACTCAGGTTCTTGGACACAGCAAATGCCAATTCTTGGCATTTGATTATGCACTTGAAGAAACTGGAAGGCAGCTGTGCTTTGATAAACACTGGATGTAGGAACAGAAAAGCCAAGAGAACCCAATTTTTCATGACTATGGCAAAGACATTTCTATTTTCCATTGATAACTTATTTGCTTAAACCTAGAGACCTTAACAGGAGAGTCACCACGGTATTACTATGTTCCATTCTTACTGACAGAGGTGGTTTTATTCCCTTGAGCTTTTTACAAGCTAAAGCAAAGCTCCTTTCGCTGGCATGGGGCAGAGGTCTAGGAACAGGGACACTCCCTCAGGTTTTCTTTAAGGTTCTTTCAGGACTTAAAAATACTCCATTACTGCTCTTAGAAAAATATAAGTTTAGAAACTGCCTTCTTCGGGGCTAGATCCTTGGCTTGTGCAAACTGTCAGACCTGAGTTGAAATCAATGGTGTAGTATGGCATTTTGCTTCAGCTCCCTGCTAGAAGCTAAACTTCTAATGTGAATGGTCATGTCAAAACCCTCCAACTGCTTGTTTGGCTAGAAAAGCAGCAACGTCTAAGGATTTAGTCATCTTAGATGCACACATGAAGATAATGCTGGGAAAATAAAATCCTGTGGTGAGACTTGGATGAATTTGTGCATTTTGATTCTGAGAAGTATTTATATTAAAAAGAGGGCATATAAATTATTTAGGTGTACAAGTGTGCAAGACCCATTGCCTTTCAGTTCAGCTGGGCTCACCACATATCATAAATAGTCATGAAAATACTCCCTAGCTGCTGTAAAGTCCTCTGTACATGCAACCTTATAGTATAGCTGTGGGTAACAAAAAGCGTCCTAGAAAAGTGCATCTTTTTATTTTTCTGGTTTGCCTTAGGACCATAAAATCACCAGAAGGAATGGAGAACAGGAACAGTCCCCTGTCTCTTCCAAGTTGAGAACTAGAAGGCATCAAATGAAACCAGGCAAGGCTAGGTTCAAAACAAAGAAAGGAAGTGCTCGTTCATAGAATCATAGAATCACTTGGGTTGGAAGAGACCTTCAAGATCATCGAGTCCAACCATAAACCTAACACTGCCAAAACCACCCCTAAACCATGTCCCTCAGCACCACATCTACCCATCTTTTAAATACCTCCAGGGACAGCGATTCCACCACCTCCCTGGGCAGCCTGTTCCAATGCTTGATAACCCTTTCGGTAAAGAAGTTTTTCCTAATCTCCAACCTAAACCTCCCCTGGCACAACTTGAGGCCATTTCCTCTTGTCCTATTGCTTGTTACTTGGGAGAAGAGATTGACCCCCACCTCGCTACAACCTCCTTTCAGGTAGTAGTAGAGAGTGATAAGGTCTCCCCTCAACCTTCTCTTCTCCAGGCTAATGGCACATAGTGTTAGACTTAGAGACTCATGGCCACAGAGCAGCGTAGTTGCTGATGACTTAGGTGCATGTGAAAAAGCGGTGGGACACACTCAAAGAAAAGAAATGCTCTAAGAGATATTAAATGCCAAGTCACCCATTCCCAGGTCTAGCAATGCACCCTGCATCATCTGTGAGAGCACTCTGGGGAAGCACGGTATCGTACTTGCCCTATACATATTTAATTGGGGAGGATACTGGAGGGATGGGCAGATCCACTACAGCATTTTCTTATACTCTGGTTCTTCTATACTACAGTTCTTCTGTGATATGATTCTTACATTCTTACATATGGTAAATGGTTTGTATAGTGGATAGACCAAAACACTGGATTCTCTGAGAACCAGATTACAACAGATATCTTCACGATCTTCTAGTTCTCTAACTTGCACTTAAGTTTTTCCTCTTTGCATTCAGTTGTCTCTGTTCACTGAATTTACGCAGAGTCACAAGTAGTCTTGGTTTGATGGAAGCTGCAATTTTCCGTGAATAAATTATTTATGACAGGGGAAAAAAACCCTTCAGATTGTTCTAATTTGAGGACTTTCTAAAAATAAATAGAAAGAAAAGCATGCCAAGAGTTAGCCTAAAAACAAAAGATTAAATAATCAGAATAAAGACACCTAAAGGAACAAGACATTAAAAATGCATCCATAAGCATCCCTATATTAGCAAACTTGAGGCAATATATTTCTGTGGGAGGCTAATGTAAAGAAGTGTGTTTCCCTTGTAAAAAATCTATGATAATACCTGCTTGTTTTACCATTTTGCAACCACTTTTTAAAACATATTGTTCCTTATGGCAATTATATCTTGCAGGAATTAGATTTTTATTATATTTTTATTTATATATACTTCTCTTCTCTTCTCTTCTCTTCTCTTCTCTTCTCTTCTCTTCTCTTCTCTTCTCTNCCCCTCCCCTCCCCTCTCTTCATTTATCATACACTTATATAATATAGCAGGAATTAGATGATCCTCATCTTGCTGGTGTTTACCACAGTTTATGACTGTCCCCAAAGGTTGCAGGGCAGAATGTCACCTGATGTGTGAAGCCATTGCTTAGGTGGTAACAGAGACTTTGTCAACTTCTGGTTCAGCCTCAATGGTTTGAAGGCTGTCTTACTTGTTTTATGCAACACGACTTTTGCTTATAGGCATTACACCTTTTTTCCCTAGTGCCAATAACTCTCAATTGCTTTATTCTCAAGCAATCCCGCAAACTTTCCTACTCCCCTGCATTTTCCCAAAAGTGGCACACAACCACACTTTCTCAGACAGGGAAATTAATTCTGCATGCCATCCATTCCTGGGCTTTCTGAGGAGAAATTTGAGGATTAGCACTATTAAAGTAGGGTTGTCAGATAGGTCAATATCTGCCCTCTAAGAATTAGAGGGAGCCCAAGCTGTTTGACTTAGCCCACCAATGGTAACGACTTTTGATTACTGCAGATAAAATACACACCACATATAATAATTCACAGTCCTGATAGTAGAAAGCTATTTCTTTGTGTTGCGATGAACTAGCTGGGGAAACAAGTCAGGAGAGTCACAAAACAGGTATGGCAACAAAGAACTGTAGCCAAGTTGAGGTCAAGCGGTGTTTAGTTTGTTCTCTTCAAAATAAAGCTAACACTTGCCTCTTAGGGGTAATCAGACTGACAAATAATGGACTGTAAAAAAGGTAAATAGACAAATTAATGGGAGGTGATCACTAAGACCTGAGATTTGTAAGAATTATAAGGGGAGGACCTGTCTCACACCAGCTTTTGGCTTAAATCTTTCCTTTTCTGAAGTTAGGCTGGGCTGGCTTAAGTGGGAATTGAGAAAATTGAAACTGAGTATTTTGCAAAAATCTGAGGGTCCGTACACACAGGCAAAATTTTACAGTACCAGGTCTATGGCTAAAATGATGCATTTCATCATGCCAAGCTCCATTCTTCAGGAAGCCTTGGGAAGGTAGTTGTACCCAGCAGATTAAAATCCCAAGGAGACATGGGACCAGAGTGAGTTATGGTTTGCAACTCAACTGGAGCCCATGCTCTTCCTTGCTCTTCGGGGTGTTCCCTCCTATGAAGACTGAGGACTTTGGAGGTTCTTTCACCAGGATTCAGAGCCCCATTTGTCCCATGCCCTGTCTTAGCCCTTTCTTTGAAAGGCCATGATAAAGTCTCTGAAGACTTTTTACCATGGTGTTTACCATCTATGCCATCTAATATACAGAGAATATAGGGGGGTTTTACCTCATTTCCTGTTTTTTAGAGTACCCCTCTGCTCTACTTGGCCAGCAAACTGCTTAAATTTTATTTAAAGTAAAGGTTTGCCTGTTCCTGTTACTGCCTTAGACTAACACCACTGGTTAGTAGTGACCACTGTGAGTCTGTATTATGGTCCATGTATTTTTCAAGACACTGACAAGGAATGTCTGTCCAGGCAGAAAAAAAGCTGTGCAAAAAAGTGATGGGGGTTAAGTTTCCTTCATTTTACATTATAATGATATTTCCAATCACTTGAGAACTGCATGATTGCCGTTCATACCTCCTGGGAATCTTGACTCAGTGAGTGAGAAATGTACTCTCAAATAATGGCACTCATTCTAGATTTTCTCCTTAAAAATACACCAGACCCTGATGAATCAACTTCTTTGCGCAATCCCAATCATTGTGTAGGTCTGCCCTCTGACACTGTCCACATGCAAATACTTCAAGCACTCTTCGTAGCAAACCAAAGCCTTTTGGTGAAAAGTCTGTGGGTAGTTGGCATTTTCAGTAACTCTCCTAGCCTGTGAGATCACTGCCATTTTTGTTGCTTTTTATTTTGTTTATTTTTTCTCTTGATCCTGCTTTTTTGTCTTTCTGATACCATGACCTTCTTACCCAACCAACAGCAATTATAGTCCTCACAACCCTGGGAAAACCAGCTCCTGAAACTAGGGAGAGGAGAGGAAATATGACAATGGTCATTCAAACAGTGCCTTCTGTCTTTTACTTTAAAATATTAATACACATTGACATGCGACCCACAGGCAGGTCTGAGCCTTATGAACCTTGCTAACCTTATGGTTGATCATGTCTCTTACTGGAGGTTGTACTGTGTAGCTGAGGCACAAAGGTGACGTTGGCTTTGTAAGAGTATCTGGAAGAAATCTCTTCTTGCTGTTGGGGGAACTGCCAGGGATAAGCCGCTTTGAAAACGTGGTTGTCTAGAGGCTGAAATAGGGCTACCAGGTTTTTGGAAAATCTAAACCAAGTTATTGCATCATGCTGGTACAAAGAGGCAGCTAAAAGCTAGCACTAAATTAGTATTTAAATCAGCTATAAAATCACAGAAATGCAAGGTGTAGTCTTTGAAGTTTAACGATGAGAAACATCTGATACCTACTTTTATTTCGTAGTTTTTAGACAGCAGGCTGAAATTTTATATGAGTTTGTTATCCCATTACACATTACTGCTACTGCACATCTCCCACCTCCCCAAGCAGTGTTCATACTTCCACGCTGCTAAATCCACCAGAATACTGAGAACATGTGTCTGGAACTCAGAATAATCTACTAATAATTAATAATTAATTTTTGCAAACAATTGCACTTAAGAAGCGCATGTATTTATTATGAATTGTTATGTTTTCCTTTATGCATACATAATGAATTTATTACAGTTGGGCAATTTAATACAACATTGTTTTCAATTTTAATTGGATTCTTTTTAATGCCATACTTAACCCGCAAGCTGAAAAGTTTGATATTCCTTTACGACTTGTATTTTTGTTCTTTCATTTTACACCTTTATATCTCTGTCTTCATTTTGAAAGATTTAGATGTTCCTGGTGGTTATGAGGTTAAAAAGCAACTAATCTTTGCATGTAATCAGACTTATTATAAAAGCTTGTCAATAACATAGAACTAAAGTCAATGTTTTTTTTGAACTTTGAAAATTACTTTTCTATGAAAAAGATTTTTTAATTTTAGCTAAATGTGAAGTAATTTTAAAAAAAGTCAGTTCTAAAGATGGGAAATTTGACTACTTTTATTTCTAAAAAGAAGAAATTGTTGATATCAACTTTCTAAAGACAACACTACAGCAGTTTGAGATAAAGCTGGAAATGTTTAGATCAAAATTTTAAGGGGAAGCAGAATTACTATTAGTGTGCTGAACCAAATAATTTTCAAAAAGAATTGCAACTAGTTAGTAAATTGTACTTTTATATTATTAAAATGACTATTTTTTTTCAACTAAATATTTTTAAATTTCTTGGAATATATGGAATTTATAAATGCTAGGTTCAATGCACACTGAATGGAACAATAAGTTATTCTATTGTTTCAATGCCTTCATCTACATCTGACTATATGCCCATACTGATCGTGATGGGAACTTCTTCCTACATCCTCAACTACACTTGGTTGTTCCTGCTGAAATCGTCTGGAGCTGGTTACCAAAGTACCTTGGAGAATGTGGTCCTTAGTCATGAACGTGGTGTTCACATCAAGCAGCACCAGGAAAATAATTGTGGTGACTTGCTGGAGACTAGGCTTCTTTGATTCTGCAGGTCCTTGGGAGAGCAAAGAGCAAACTTGGGCATGTTATCGTGAGTCTAACTCGTAGTTAATGGTGACTTCTACATTGTTCCCTGGAGGTGGCTCTCTTCCCATGCCAGGAGACCAGTTTCTATAGCATTGTCATGAGCACTCCCCTGTGTTTACTTGGGAGAGTAAACACCATGGCGTCACAAGCCCTGAATGCAGTGGCGTGATCCTCCTCAGTGCCAAACCCTCTCCTTGAAAGCAGCAAAACCTCAAGCAACAAGACCTCATGCTTTGCAGCAGCTCTGATGAAAGCAATGGGCCTGCTAGTGGAGTAAAGCACACCTCAGCAGCAGGAAGGGCATCAGAGTCTGCCCCTCAAAGTCAGGGGTAACCCCATTTTCAGAGCAAGTCTATTTTGAATCTTTCTGACATCTTCCTTCAGATCTATCTATGTTTGGTTAATTTATTAAATAAATATTTTTTCTTTTAATTTTATTTATAAAATAAATATTTTTTAATATTATGTTCCTGTCACCTCTTTGGTGATTCTGTCATGGATCCTTCTGAGTTATGTTTCGATAGGAATATTAAATAATTTGGGTTTATTTAGTTTTTATTAGACTCTAGATACAAAGAACATAAAATATAAAGGAAACAGTCATAAAATTAAGTCAAAAGCTTCATATGATCTTGTTGATTCTGTGTTTCTTCTCTTTTCATGATCAAGTCTACAGCATTTCAGTCAGGAAACCTACCAGCTGCTGTTCATATTTTCAGCAAGAGGTTTTCAGAGACAAAACTTAAGAGTTTAGGAGGTGGCAGGCCTGTTCAGCTTAGTTGTGTCATTACATGCAAATGCCTACATTAGTACAGCATTAAAGTTCAAAATTCAAACACACATAATTCACGAAAGCTGAAAGCTAAGGTTCCTGCACTGATATTAAATCAATTCTAGTGCTCAAATTATGTACATTAAAGTGTATATTTAATTGCACAAACCAAGCTGTCGAAGTAACAGCTGCACACCATGGCCAGCTTAACTTCAGCACAGAGCATTGGCACCTAGATGAACCATCCCTTTTTCTTTGACACGTGAGCGTGGACCTAGGGGAGGAGACACAGGGAAGAAGGATCCACAGGTGCAGGGGACTGGGAGTCACATCTGACTTTCCGTTTCTACCCACCCTGAAAACTCAAGGAAATGTTTCCCATACATTTCTCCACATCTTTGCTGAAAGGTCATGTCCTCCCTCCCGCTTAGACAACGAAGCAGTTCAGACAGACAAACAAACAAGCTTGTTGTAACATAATGCCCGAGAGATGCATTTGGAGACAGGAGTTTTATTTCCTTAGTCTTGAGCTGGCAACATAAGTCTGTCTAAGCATTTCAATACATGACCTCTGCTATGGCCTGAGGGCACTAGCCACGCTGCTTGAATCTAAATGACAGACTGACTTATGCTGCTGACTTAAATCACATCAGAAAGCAGCTAAAGAGTTAAGATTCTGACATCATCTGGGGGTAATGCTATTTTGAGTCCCCCAATTTTATCCCACCCTTTCATGTCTATTTATTACTACTCTGTCCTCCAGTCCTGCGGCTTCCTCCAAAATTTAAACATGCTGAATTCTGAATATAAACAAGAAGAAATACAATGTTTTATTTCCTTACCAGAAACTGTCGCTTTTGGTGGGAGGATTAGCGAAGCTTCAGCCAACTTCCACTGCCAACCAGAAGACTCTGTCTTTTGCTTAAATGCTGTACAAAAGTCTACTAGGTTTTTGGCTTGTACTGAGGATTTATTAGTGGGCCTCCTTATGCTCTCCTTTATACCTGCATAATCCTACTGTTGTAAGGAAGGCAAGATTTGTCTTGTGAATCCACTGTTTCTAGTGATGAAGCATGAGCAGGAAGAAACTTGGCCTGACTTTGCAAGCATCCCATGAAACACAACACAGCAATGAGTGACACTCAGTGAAGACTCCACTTTTACTGTCATCTTTTCCCAAGCTAGACTTGGTCTCCATGTTTTTGTCTGTTCTGGGCATCCCAGAAGGGTAACACACCCCAGCTCCTACTTACAGCCTCCAACTCTGTGAAGACTTGAGTGCCAAATCAACAAGAGTATTCACAAGCCATTTGGTACTTGCAGGACTTGAGATGCATAGGATAAGGAGAAACAAAAAACAGACCAGACAAACCCATAGTGTAATATTGCCCAAGAGATAGTGACGTCAGCCTGTTTAGCTTCTTGCACAATTTTGTAAATGAACATTTTTGTCCTTTTAAAACTGGGTTAATTTTTTTCTGGATTACATATTCCCCACTGTTTTTTATAAAGTTGGAATTTCATTTTTGGGGCTAATTTCTGACTATTCAAACTTTGCTTTAACCTGCATCAATCCAAGGACTGTTCTTGTTTGACAAATTCCTATTTCATTTTAACTTGACAGGAATGGGGCTTTCCCTGAAAATTATTTTACATTATGAAACATTAAACAAATACAGAAGTAAGAATATGTGTGTATGATACACACATACCACATGTTACCAAAATGAAATCTCCAATTATTATATACTCAAGTAACTCTATGTTTTGTTTTGCAAAGTATTTCTTATTTTTAGGTGTGTTCCCCCCCCCGTCAAAATGCCACAAATTCCTGTAGAAAGGAGATGTATTAACTCTATGATTTTCAACTGATGTACAATGGATAAAATCAGTGAATCATCTGTGAATAAGGCCAATAGTTGATAAAGTTAAATTTAACATATTTAACTTGCAATTTTCTACTCATGTTGAGAAATTTTGTGTTTGGTTACCCAGGCAAATTTAACTATATTACACTACTTCTATCAAAGCTATGGCCAATGTTCATACTTCCACTGTCAAGTGAGGCTCAGTGCAGAATGCAGTTTTCTTCTCTTGAATGTTCTCTTAAATTCGAAAGCAAATTTGTTTTACTCTTGGCCTACTAAGAGTTTGCTTTTCACTACTTCGATACCAGCTGGAAAAACACATACATTTGCATAGGCGTAAATATAATTTTGCATTTCCACACATGTTTTCCAAACCAAATATTTCCAGTTTTGCCCCATGGCTGGGATGATATACTCTGTGATTGGGCTGCTTAGCTATGATGACCGCTCCCTTCCAGTCCTGGGTGTCCAAGGAGGAACTGGAAGAGCTGTGACACCCTCAGTGTTGCTGGAAGCTGGTGAGGGCAGTATCCTGAAACATGGCCACAACCCCACCACAAGGTAAAGGAGTGTTCACTAACATCATGCAACCTAATCACAAGAAGGAGAAAAGAGCAATTAATTATAATGCCCTATGAAACTTGGATTGAATTATGCAGGGTGCCTTGTTACTGTCCTTGCCCCTCTCTGCTTTAAGCCATAGAGGAGGATGCACTGGGAAGTCTAGAGAGGTCAACTCAAGCTCCAGAGCCTCAGAAAAACAGGTAAATCAAAACTCTTAAAAGAGTTGAGTGATCAGCCTACATAACTTGTTGACATGTGACAGCCAGCACGAACAGGGTGAGATGGTTACACATGATGTCAAACAAACAAAAAAAACCCCTAAAACCTTTCTGCTTGAGGGCAGGAATCCATGCCTACTGAATGAGGAAAATTTTCCCAGGTGACACATTTTCACTGTGCATTTTCTTTTTGTCCTTGTATCTATCTGATTCTGACCACTGTTGGAGACGGGAATATGGGACTAGTTTGATCCAGTCTGGTAATTTATGACATTATTTCAGCTAAAATCCTTTCCTTCGTTAGTTTTCTAAAAAATCTTTACTTTCATCTGTGCCTTGGTATATCCAGGAAAGTCATTTTCATGCACACGCTTCCGTATGTTCTTGTTTCATGGAGGTCATACAGAAACAATATTCTCGGGGTTATATAAAAATAGTAGTCTCATACAAAGGGGTGGGATATACATTTCAGGAGGTCAATTTTTGAAGACAGAAGATGGATGTTGAATGAGCAATAAACAAATACTTGAGCAAAGCAGCACACTGAGGGCTTCACAACAACCCAGAGAGTAAAACCCCTTAAGCTCCTCCAGAAGGTATTTATAGACAATTTAGGCAAGAACGCTTTTCTGTTTTGCATTCAAGTTCAACAGCAGTGTTCCATAAATAGGCTATACACACAAAAGAAAAGCATAGCTGAAGCCTAAAGATAGAAAGCTGTTCTTTCAGAGTTGCAGATTTATCATTAGCTCAGTTACAGGAAAGCTTATTTGGATGACTTGCAGTGGCAGAGAGGTGACAAAGGTAAACTACTTGATGTTCAATACCTCCAGAGCACTCATGTAGGTAACCCACTTTAATTCTCTACTTTATGCTGTGTTTATTGGAGTTTAAAAAATAGAAAAAAAGAGATGCAGTAAAAGATGCATTGACACTAGGTTTTTTGCAAGGAAATTTTGTAAAAACAAGACAAAAAGCAGCAATCATAGTCCTTTCAGTTCTAACAGTATTAATGTGGCATTCAAGGGTTAATTCAATCAACTTAATCTTTGCTCAGAGAAGAACAAATGTTGGCCTAGATACCCATAGCACCTTTATAGAGTAATGCAGGTAGTCTTACCAAAGCAGGTTTCACTGATAATTACGTTGTGGTGGGTTGATGCTGGCTGGCCGCCAGGTGCCCACCAAGCAGCTCTATCATGCCCCCTCGTTGGTTGGATAGGGGGAGAAAATATGACGAAAATCTTGTGGGTCGAGATAAGGGCAGGGTGATCATTCAGCAATTACTGTCATGGGCAAAACAGACTCAACTTGGGGAAATTAATTTCCCCAAGCCCACTGATGGGCTCAGCTTTGACCCTCAGCGTCAGGGTCCATCTTGGACCCAGCTGGAACTATTTCTGTCTGTCTTCTCACAGAAGCCACCCCTGCAGCCCCTCTGCTACCAAAACCTTGCCACGTAAACCCAGTACATCCATGAAAATCCATCTGGTCCCAGTCAAAAAAATATCCAACTTGCATCACAAAAGACCTGGATTTCTTCTGGTACCTGATTTTTAAAATGGCTAACAACATGTTTAGTGGGGAGGGTAGGAGGACATGAGGCAATGAGCTGGGCATTTTCCAGGAGATGTCCTGGAAAGAAGATGCATAAGAGTCAGTCAGGACCTCAAAAGCAGCAGACTGCAGTGTCTAATGGGTCTGGTGCTGGAGGTAGTTTGTTTGTGAAAGACTTGAGTTTAAGTCCTTAATCTTCCACAAGCAGTCCTGTGTGACCTTAGGCAAGTGTCTGTATCTTAGCTGTCCAACCGGAACATGGGATGCATAGCACTTCTCTGCTTGATGCTGGTGCACTGACATTAAAGGTCAGGCAAGCCAACACTACAGTAAAAGGGGACCTACATATAGAAGACTGGAAATACTGAAGGTAAGAAAGAGTTTCCTGGTACCGTATTTCCTCTCTAATGCAAGAGTTAGAGCAAAATTTTAGCTAACATCTATTCTAGAAGATACAGCATAACACAAAGGATGATTTGTGTTGCAGAGATGACACAGCAGACAGTGGCATCAGAGAAAAAAGCTTTATTGTCTCAGTGATTTTTCTATGGACTCAAACTCTTTAAAAATCTTTATATAAGCATATATCAAAATGTTAGAAAAGAAATACAAAAGAATGCAGAATACTGCAAATCAAATGCATTAACTGAACAGTAAAAAATAGTAAACAAAGCATAAGATAAGCAAAGGTACATTTTATTAGAAGAGATTGATAAATAGCCAGCTGAAAACTAGCCTTTGTTAATAAGATATTGGGAAAATCTCTATAAAATGCCCACCTAGGATTCCTGAGTGTGCACAGTGAAACCAGTGCTCCATCATACGTAAATTAGTGCTAAAAAACAAGTGTGTGGTTTTGTTTATTTCTTGGTAATCATTAAAAACTGAGTCATGTGGAAAAGTGGGAGTCAAAGTGCCTAAACTTTACTCCCTAACATTGCTTATAGCAACTAGCTTAATTTCTCTCCATCATACTCTATAGAGCTGTAAAACAGCCATGGTGGATTTCTCTCACAAGAAAGGCTGCAACTCCACATTAAATAGTCATGGACTTTGTGGGAAAGGCACTTTGTCCACACCAGAATAAATGTGCTTAAAACAGAGCCCTCCTAATTTAAGGCTTCCTTCTTTTTTTCCATGTGAATCTGAAGATGACAGCTTGCCTTTCTCTGAAGTCAGCGGGAGTTTTGCTATGAATTTTGGTGAGGCTAGGATTATGGCTGTGATGCATCACAGAATCACTTAGGTTGGAAAGGACCTTTAAGAGCATTAAGTCCAACCATAACACTGCCAAAACCACCCCTAAACTATGTCCCTCAGCACCACATCTACCCATCTTTTAAATACCTCCAGGGATGGCAATTCCACCACTTCCCTGGGCAGCCTGTTCTAATGCTTGATAACCCTTTTGGTGAAGAAATTTTTCCTAATATCCAATCTAAACCTCCCCTGGTGTAACTTGAGGCCATTTCCTCTTGTCCTACCGCTTGGCACTTGGGAGAAGAGACCAGCCCCCATCCTCTACAACCTCCTTTCAGGTCTTTGTAGAGAGTGATAAGGTCTCCCCTCAGAAATGCAGGTAATGTACCTGCATTATTATTCTTTGCAGCTCATTCAGATAATACTGAGCATAAACCTTAGCGTGGTAAGCTCCAGAAATGGAAAGCAAAGGAAAAATGACTGAGGTAACCCCATCATATAGATCAGTCACTAGCCCTTGAAAAGGGCACAGTACCTGCAGGGAAAACAAGATGCAAGGATTAGCAGCTGCCCCTGAGCTGCTTTTACGTAGGTGAGCTGGAAGAAGGCTGAGCAGCAAGCATCCTGACTCTTGTCCACAACTGCCTCCAATCCCAACTTTCCCCACAGTCTTGATCTAACTAAAGTGTCATCATACTATTAAAGTAATGCTTCCTGGGCTTTTTATGGAGCTTGGATGAAGTGGAAAGGGGTAAAATTCATTGAGTCCATGACGCAAGGCCTCACACACTTCTATGTTGGTATCTAATACCTCCGTAAATGTGAAACAGATTTAGAATGAGATGAGGAAGGGAAAAAAAAGAATGTTTTTCATGATGATTTAGTTGCCTGACCTGTTTTTATAGGGGGCCACAGTGAAGCTTGAAATTATGGTTTTGAATCTTTTTGTGCTTAACAAGGAAGAGGTGTATCAACTCAGAGAGAGAGAAACCATGACTGTTCGTCCCAGCAGTGCCGCAGGAGCCATTTCCTTCATAGGTGCCAGGACCAAGGGGTTTCCTGGGGGAGAGATGAGCGTGCAGAGGAGCCATGGCAGTGCTTGCCTCCCAGGCTCTCCTATACCTCTACCACTAGAAAGGGTATGCATGCACGCACATGTGTATGAGACAGCTTGCTCCCCCCATTCTAAAAGAAATACATAAGGAAACTGAGTTTTACCTTTTTCCCTTGGCTGCATTGCTTTCCTCTTGCTACCTGTAATTTCCTTATTTATTTCTGGCTTGATGAAAAGAATGTGTGCAAACACCTCAGTGCCAGCCAAAGCTTCAACTATGCATTTTGCTGTTTTCCTACCCCAGTGGCTTCTTCTATGCTGTTTTTTTTATTTATTTTAGGCTTTGAAGATTCAAGCTGTTTCCAGTGCTTAGCATGTAGGCTTCAGGAGCCAGTTCTCATCACAAAGTAAACTCCATTCTTTTATTTCCATTGCTGTCCTTCAGTTCACTTCAGCATATGTGTTTGTACTATGTGTTAGTACAGTAGGAAGCACCCAGCAGTTGCATGGCAGAGAAGAAGGCTTGCAATTTTATTTTCACAAAGCTGTTTTCATGATCCCAAAGGCTTTCTAATCATACAGATAGCAAATATCTGCCATCATGCTCCCAGGAACAGTGCTTATTTTTGTTAAAGGCCCAACATCTCCTGAAGAGAGCAGGGAGCCTGGTGATGCTTAATTAGCTTTCTAGTTTGTGTTTTGCATGTAGCAAAACTCCCTGTTGCAAAATTCCCCAGCTTTCATCTGCTGCATCTGTGACACAGCTCAAACCCCAGGGCAGCAATCCATGTGCAGCACACAAAAAATCAGCCAGCTCCTGCAACTATAAAGGACAGGGCTCTACCTTGCATGTAGTGAAAGTGAAAAATCCCTTGTGCGTACACCATGGAGAAAGAAGAATTTATAAAGGATTGTGGTGGCTTGACCCTGGCTGGATACCAGGTGCCCACCAAAGCTGCTCCATCTCTCACCCTCCTCAGATGGACAGGGGGAGAGAAAATAGAATGAAGAGCTCGTGGGTCAAGATAAGGATGGGGAGACCACTCAATAATTACTGTCACAGGCAAAACAGACTCATCTTGGGAAAAATTAGTTTAATTTCTTACCAATCCAATCAGAATAGGGTAATGAAAATAAAAACTAAACCTTAAAACACCTTTTCCCCCACCCCTCCCTTCTTCCCGGGCTCAACTTCACTCCTGGTTTTCTCTACCTTCTCCCCTGAAGCAGTGCAGGGGACAGGGAATGGGGGTTGCAGACAGTTCATCACATGATGTCTCTGACACTTGTTCCTCCTCAGGGGGAGGTCTCCTCACACTCTTCCCCTGCTCCAGTGTGGGATCCCTCTCAGAGGGGACATAAACTCCATAAAATTCTCCAGTGTGAGTTCCTCCCATGGGCTTCAGTTCTTCATGAACTGCTCCAGCGTGGGTGCCCCACAGGGTCCCAAGTCCTGACAGCAAACCTGCTCCATTGTGGGCTCTTCTTCCCATGGGTCCACAAGCCCTGTCAGGAGCCTGCTGCAGCACAGGCTTCCCACAGGGTCACAGCCTCCTTCAGGCATCCCCCTGCTCTGGTGTGGGATACTCCACGGCCTGCAAGTGGATACCTGCTCCACCATTAAGTGTAAACTTAAACTCCGTACAAAGATCATCACATGTCTTGAGACCCTGGGCAGTGCTAGTGGCCAGTGCTCTGGTTGCTACTGTGATTTAATTTTTTTTTTTACATCTCCGAGTTATTAGTAACTGTACATTTTCTACATGATAGCTCCATGGAGCTTTTAAACGTGTAAAACACCATAGCTGAAGAACTCAAGGGTGCTCCCACAAGCTTCTCATCCAAGTTGCACTTCTGACAATTCAGACTTGAAATGGCTGCAAATAAAAGCAGCAGGAGAGAAGCAAATCCAAAAGCAAACCCACTTCCATTCATGGGAACAAAGGTATTTTCTGTCAGATAGTTTTGAAAAAGCTGAAGCGATCCCTTATGGATTGAATAGAATACACCTTTAAGACATATATATTCGCTTTCAGTCTCAGTGTAATGGTGGCAGTCAAGCCATCACAACAAGCTACCTGTTGTTAATGACCACTCCTGCAAATCATCACAGCCACCTGATGTGCCTATGTGTATTCTTTTAATTCATACTGCTGCAGTGTCTTGTTACTTAAAAGAAAGCCACTGAAGGGAATATGACTGCCAGAAAAATAACACACGCTTGCTTCTATTCCAATTACCATGGTGTGCAAAAAAAAATCATTGTATTAAAAAAAGCAAGAAAAAAACCTAATAACATGAAGCACAAGCTGGAATATTTCCAACAAAACCTTTCATTGTCAAAAGATAAGGCTTAGCTAAAATCAAAATAAACTTTGGAAATGTGTCAATACTGATAACGTTTTTTTCAGAGGTTGGTTAACTCTCCAGTAATTCCTGGAATTGAAATAGCATGGATTTTTTCATACTCTGTTCCTATTGATTTCAAAAGTTGATTCAGCCTGTGTAACTCATTTATAAGCATGCCTCTGGTATGAAATGCTACTGAACTATTGCTGTTGTTTAACACAAATAGAAACATGGCTTAGCTTCCCTATATGCTCTTCCATTAACTATTCTGGTCCAGTGCTTTGCACCTTGTATATGTATTTACCCTGAAATAAAACAAATGAGTAACAAAACCCCACATTTAGTTCACTGATTAATTAGCTTGTTTACTAAAGTTTGCAGAGGACAAAGGAGCTCCTGTTCAAATCACTCCGGAATTAGAAAGGAGCAAGTCAGAGCAGAGACTGTCCCCTGAGGGCTAATCCAAAGATGCTTGAACCTAATGGGAGGCTTTAAACTTTTGTTCCATATTTGTTGTGGGTGGGATTTTTAATTGTACCTATTCTTTTTTCTGTCACTCAGAGAAACAGAGATTCTTTGAAAGACTTTTTAATAAAATATACTTGCTGCTTCAAATAAATGAAACTCTGAAATACTGGGGTGAATTTTAATTTCAGTGAAAATTATTTTTTTAAATTAAAGACATGACAATGATGCAAAGGAGCAAAAAGTATTTGGCTCATTCAATGTCTTTGCATAAAATATGCAATCGTTTTTCAGTTCACTGTGACATACACTTTTTAGGGAGAAGTATGGTCTTGGTTTAGCTAATTGGCTTAACTTCCAAAAAAAGAAAAGAAAATTGTGTTGAAGTCAGAGATTTACCTAAATACAATACCATTA
The DNA here is from genome assembly GCA_013398295.1 of Chionis minor. Lineage (NCBI taxonomy): Eukaryota > Metazoa > Chordata > Aves > Charadriiformes > Chionidae > Chionis > Chionis minor. The sequence goes on along the minus strand of VZSF01000963.1, from coordinate 108,282 downwards.
ACGACTTTGGCATTACTGTAACAGGAGGGGATTTGTGTTGGTGTGGCCAGACTGGTTTACAGGAAAACCTGATGCTATCTTTAGGTTTTCTATTTAGCAAATGCATGAAGTAATATTCTGAATATGTATCTAATGTCTTTTACAATCTTTCACAAACTAATTAGAGAACAACCCCTAGATGGGCTTACATAGTCATAACTAAGCTGGTGAAAGGCAGGTGTGCACTGACTGTACTCAGACAATGATGTGTTGTCATTTGACACTGACATTTTAGCTTTTTGTGTTCCACTTTGTGCTTATGTTGTCTATTGTAGCATGAGCAGTGCAGGCTGAACCCTAGGTGCTGAACCCACCTCCAGTAAGCAAGCCCAGCCTCCAAGCAGAAAAAGCTTTCAGTTGCCTGTCCCACTGTGGCTTTGGTACAGCAAACCCCTAGGCCAATGCACAGAAGGAAATACAACAGCGTGGAAATTGTCCTTAGGATTAGATTTAAGCGGGCTCTAGCTGCTCAGGAAGCCATGCATACTGTTTGCTCTTTAGGGAAAACAGGATGCCGTCCATCTGAATCAAACCCAAATTCATCGAAGGGTAATTATTATTATATGTTATTTAAATTAATGATACAGTAATTACTAGGCATTACTGTATCATTAATTTAATTAATGTATTAAAATTATTCTAACATGTTAAACTATTATGATATGTTATTTAAGTAAATTATTACATATTATTTAAATAATCGTGTACTAAGAAAATATTTTTAAGTAGCGGACCCCAACAGCTGATGCTCTGGCTGGCTGCTGCATCGGCAGCATCCGTGTAGGACGCGGTAGTCCGAAGACTGTTTCTTTCCTGGGCACTGTGTCTGCGTGGCTCAGTGGCCACTAACGCACGCTGACCCACAGACGGGATCGCAGAGAAACACTTCAGGATTTCTTGGACCGAGGAAGCCTTTCTGAGTGCTTCTGCAAACCTTCGGCGTCCACAGGCAGCAGATAGACAGTGCTCCCTCTGCTCCCTCTGCTGGGCAACACGTTTGAGCATCTGAAAATAATCACCGAGTCCAAACTTGGCCTCGTGGCAAAGGAATCATTAAAAGCACACATTAAAACCTCCTTCCTTTAAATTCAAAGGGAAGTTTGCTGAAACGTTTCTGGTAATGAAAGAGAAACTTGCCTGCTGCCAGCAGACGCACGAGCATAGGAAACTGCTCTCAAGTTTTCACCGTGCAGGAAAGGGAGAGGGCTGAGCCACCGCCTTGAAGAACAGCTGCTGCTCAGATCCTGTTTCCACGGCTGTGGGGGTAAGGTTAAGTTTTTCTGCTATCCTCATTAGCAGGAGGATGCAAAACGCAGCCCACTCTGTATGCGCAGGGGATGTAATAGAGTTCCTGGGAAACTGAGAAAAAGAGACTGGACAGGGGAAGCTGAGAAGGGTCCCTCTCTTCCCCACCAAATTCCTTCCCTCTGCTGTGGCCAACAACAGGACTTGGAAAGTTGCTTTTGAAAATCACAGCTGTAGTCTCCCTGGCAATATCAGGGACAAGGGTGAAACAGTATAGGCGATCTACCTTAAAAGTGAATGTAAGCGTAAGATGGTAGGAAGCCACTTAAATTCTTCCCAGAGGCATTATGGTTTAAACAGTGCTACTTAGAAGAGAAATAGCACTTTAAATTGTCTTGTAATCTGGCAAGTGTATAATTAATCTTTGCAGTATCCCTGATAGGCAGGAAGCTGTTATCAGCCTGGGGCTATGGAAGAGAAAATTCAGGCAAGGATTTTAGGAAGTGGATGGTGTGATTTCAGACATCTTCATCTGCTGCGAACTTTACAAAAACCAGGTGACAGCTCATTCGGCCTTTATTTATGAGGGCTACGACGTTTTCCAAAGTGACAAGACTACATTGCAGTAGGTGCCCTTTTTCCAGCAGTTTAGGATGTGGTGTTATTACAAAGACTCACTGCCCTTTAAAACCACACAGCTAAGGGGCAGCGTTAAAGCATTGCCAACAGCATTAAGTTGAAGTCAAAGCCTTGCAGCCTCCCTGTAACCCGTCTCCCTGCTCAAGCATTGCAGCCCATCTGTTCCATTTATCACACATTAATGGGAGACGTACCGGTGCCTGTGAAAAACAGGACACATTAAGGCCAAGGTGACACCTCGGATTCAGAATTTCCTCTCTGAGATTCAAGATGTGTCTTCGGAGCTCTGGTAACCTTGAAGTTAGGCAGGGACTACCACAAATTACTCTCCTCACTTTCTTCTCCAAGTAAACCACAAATATTTTAGTGATCCATTTTGAGTCTGTAAGCTATGGCATGTACAAAGTTTTAACTGAGTCGTTTTTGAGTCACAAGCTTACCATCACTAACAGTTTCTGACGGGCAACAGATCAGGAGGCACACAGTAATCTGTGTATTCAAGCTTCAGTTTCAGAGGAAGGGATGCAGCAGGACTGTGGACTCAGTGGTGGCCACTGGGACTTCCCTAAGACCCATGTCTGGCCTTGCAGCCGTGTCCCTTCACCACCACCCTGCTCTCTTTATAGAGTTAGAGTCATCCCCAGATCCTATTTTAATAACTATAGGTAGAAGATACACAAAGGGTATTAATGTCTCTACTACAATAACAATGAAGTCTTATTATAACAAAATGATCCAATCAAAACCACTGCCTCAAACCAAACACTCACTGAAGAGGAGAATCAGTGCAGGGGCAGGAAGGTAGAAATGGGAACAGCAAAGAAAATGCTGTGAATCTCAGGAGCAAAGTTACAGCATTACTTATGTGGGAGGAGCCGAGGTGCCAGATGGGTGAAAAGGGATGGAAAGAGGTTACCCTGGAGTCTCCCACTGGGAGATTATTCCCCATCTCATGTTGGGGTGGAGCCACTGCCCCTCCCAGTGCCACCATCAGCCTGGTTCCTCATCACCTCGCACTTGTGTCATGTCTGTCTGGTGGGTTTTGCAGTCTTGCTGAAGGTTTTTTTTCAGGATGAGATCTCCTTCAAAAGGAGCACTCAGTGCTAGGCTCTCCCACAAAGAGGGTGGGAGATGGGTGCCCATTCTCCCTTACACTTTGGAAATGCTGCTCCTCAAGATCTCAGGGGCACAGGCAGGGCTCCTCTAAAGACCTCCTGAGACTGATCATGATATATAACTGCACTCCTTGATCACCCTTCTCCCATTTAACTGAACTCTTCTAATCTCATCACACAAGGAAAAAAAAAGTAATCCCTTTAATCATTGTGATGCTTCTGGCACAGCGTGATTATAAGGCAGGATATGGATGTCACAGATATTGTAGGAGACGTGCATATATCTCGCAAACAAGATGACACCAATAAAATTTATAAGCATGAAAATGCTGTCTTTGAAAGCCTCGCTCTCCCCTTCCAATAATTCAGTGAAACTCCAGGCTGTATGCACGGCAGTGATTATGGAGAAAAGGGTTTGTACCGCAGAAGTGGATGAAGACAGAAGCTGCACAGCTTCTGTTAGAGTGCCTGGACAATCTCATCAAGAGATCTGGTTTACTATTTACCTGATTTACAAGAAACTGGAGACAGCCCACAGTAGTGATTTGCAATAATTTTAGAAGATTGATAAAACTACAGTATTCCTGAACTGTTCAACACAGCAGCAGTTTTTGTCCCAGACAGGATTACAAGCAAGTTTTAATGATCTGTTTAAGCATCTCAGTATTTTTCTTTTTTTTTTTAGGCACATAATGCAATAGGAAATAAAAGACAAATATGAAATAATCTTAAAAGAAAGAAAAAGGGAAAAGAAACTAAAGAGAAATAAATTATATAGCAAAAATAATGGCTAGAACAAAGCAATTCCCATATGACAGATAAACTATCTGGTGTATTTCATCTCTTTGTACTTGTAGACTATCTGTGAGTAGATCATGCCTTCTTGAGAGTTAATAACACTTAGAACTCCTTTAATGAATTACTGATCACTTTCGAAACTTCATAACTTGGCCTCTTTTTTCTCTGTGTATGGAAGGTATTTGCTTTTTCAAGTGCAGCCCAAGAGAGCCCAAAAACCCGGTGTGATGCGTTTTCCTGCAGGCTGCATGCTGTAAACATTTGTTGTACTGTCCATGGGCTCTGCAGTTGCCCAAGCCTGGTCTAATGCTTCTGCATCTGAAAGCAGACTGGCTTTAGTACCCAAGAAAACACAAGCTGCAACTGGACCTTTTCATACAGCCAGATTATTTCTAATGGCTCCCTCCTGTGCTGTGGACCTGATGACTGAAGTGTCAGCTCATCCCCAAATCACCTGCATTTAGCCATTTCCAGCAAGGCCAGTTAACTCCTTCCACAGACTCTGCAGAAAATTAAAAGCTTGGAAAACTCTGCCACGTATCAGATTTGCTTTAGAGGAATCCAAAAGGTCCAGAAATTTTGGGGAGTAACGGAACACAGATGAAAAGCATGATTGCCTAGCCTTTCTTTGCACAGAAAAATACAATAATAAAAAAAATTATCAGATTATTATTCTTATTAACCACTTGCTAAGGAGTACTTAAAAGGAAGCAGCTGAAACACAGACATTATATGAAAATGTTGTCCTATGTCTAGTATGATAATCAAATAAAACTTCCCATAACTTTAGTGGAAGTTAGTTGGCAAGGCAAGCTGAATGCGTCCCTTGGTACAGCACAAGATGCAATTACATTGCAAAGTAAAACTGATAGAGATGGAAACGAAGTATTTTTATCAACCCAATATCAACTTGAGAACAAAAAGCAGTAGTGTATATCTATTCTTTAGATATAATCATTTAAGAAGCCACTGCAAAACATCAAAAAGACATTTTTTCAACCAGATCTACTAAAACATGATATAACTGGTATTTGGTGCCTTTCTAAAGAACCATGCGGATTCTTTTTCAGTGATTCATCTCTGTTACCTAAGAAGACTGTAGTTTAGTTCCCAGTATCATAACAGTCTTGAGCTGTCTTTTTGCCTAATTGGCCACTGATCTTATAATCATTCTTGCTGTCAAACGTGCTCTGCTCCATTGATTTCAACGCAGCTTTGTTAGGGTACAAAAATATGGGTTAATAGTCTCAGCTGCAGGATTAGAGTTTATAGGACTCTTATACGTAGGCAGTTGAAAAACACCAATTATTTTTCATAGGATTTTTTTTCATGTTAAAAAATGCCAGTCAAAACAGCCTTCTTTGTTAACAATTAAAAGTGAAACTGAAAACAGAAAAGACTGGCCAAAGCAATTAAAAAGTGTATTTTCACCTGTTTTGTTTTTCGGTAAGATTTTTTTAACAAAAGAATAGGGAAACAATAATGATGCTCTTCTCATGAAAGCCCGTTTTGCACATAAAGTCTTGTTTTGAGTGAAAAGATACCGCTTAGCTCTTCCAAATAAGGCCATGGGACTGCTGTAGGGCACAAATGGTGTGGACCATGATTACATGCAGCACTGGAACAGGTAATCCCTTTGGCTCTGTAGTTACTAAACCACACTGCAGTGCTATGACTATGGAAAGCCCTTGAGGCAAGCAATAGTTCCTAAAATACCTCTCTCATGTCATGAGAGTCTTTTTTTGGAGGCCTGTCACTAAGATCTGCGTGGGCCTTTTCTTGCTTGGGTTGCAGGTTTAGGAGAAATCAGTCAATGCTTGCTGCAATTTGGTCAGAAGACTATTGAGCTCAAAGTTAATTCTTTCAGTGACACTCTCAAACCTTTGAGATCAAAGGTGCTGACTAAAGTTGGTTTTCACATCAAGATTACAACATTATTTGATTTCATAGTACTGTAGTCCCCAGAGAAGACATGAGCTGATTATGCAGTAATTCCAGGAGTGCCTCAAGTCTCCCAGGGAGAGATGAATTCCACAAAACCAATTTTAAAGAAAAGACAATTGACCCTAGTGGCATTTTTTGTTGTTGGTGGGGTTTTTTTAGGAAAACTGCAAGTCCTATTAAGATGCTTTGCAAATAATTCAGTCTGACAGCCTATGGCTTCAACAAGCTCTCTGCTGAGGGTGGGGGAAAGTCTAGGGATGGCTGAGGGCTAGATCGTGGATTACAACCCTTGTGCTCCCATTTGAAAGGTACACTGAAAAACAGAGGCAACAAACAGGTTATGAGACTCCAGGGAGCACCACACGGTGTTTTGCTGCAAGTCTACAGATAACTTCATGCCACTGCATGTGATGTGGGATATAGGTGCAAGTTTACAAATGGAGAAGGATAGAAGTGGGACTCTGAACTGTTAGAGAACTAAATCACAACCTAGAAAGCCATGTACTTTTCCAGGTAGTGATAGGACAAATTACAGACCAACAAAGGTTGCAGGCTAGCAATGAAAACTTCCAAACTAGGAACTGCCATGCTATATGGCAAAAATTACTGATACATCCTTCGCACTGTAAGATTTTCCTCCCTAGAGGAATGGAAATAACATTTCTCCAGCCTGCTGCTGTGCAAGGAGGCAGGCATGACTTTCTCTACAGTAAAAGCTGAGTAAGACAGAAAGAATGTCAAGCCCGCAACCAGATTTTGTTTATGGGTCTACAGATCTCCTCTTGGGCAGGCAGTCATGTAGCAATACCTTCCATTAGCAGAGGCATTGCTGTTTATAAGTATGCATATTATATCTTATTTCTAAATGTTACTTAGAAATCATTGTTAAAGAGCAAGTTTTTAATCCATTTCTGCATTATTTCTGAAGTCGCTTTTATCATATATTGGTTTTAGAGCATGAAGACAGATACACACCTGACCTACGGTAGGAAAGTAGTACAAACAACTTTTTGAGGTAAACAAAGCACAATAAAATACCTAAGGAAGAAGAAAACTGTGCCAAATACATTGGTTATTGTCATTCAAGGGTCAAGTGTTGTGTAACTATTTACAGTTACTGATGTTAAAAAAAATAAGAACAAATGCTAAATCTTTCTGAGATGCTGGGTCTAAAATTAAGCCATAAGCAGAGGCTGTGCATGGCAGAATCCCAGGTCAGTTGGGCTGTAACTATGTGCAAAGAAATGACCAACTTTCCTGTTCCAGCCCATGACCTGGAAAGAGATCTGTTTTCTCAAAGGACGGTCTGAGGCTGCCAAAATACCTCTTTCCTCAAACAGCATATAATATGAGAGACCTAACATCCAAATATTAGAAAAGAAGCTAATTGAATGTTCTCCAGCACATCTACAGATCCAGCATCACAGGCTTTTGTAGAAATAATTGGAAAATGCAAATATTTGTGAATCACATGAATTATATGTTATACAATCTTTGATTTACTTTTGAGAAACAAACATTATACTTTGAAAAAAAGCAAGTGCTGCTTCTGAAGGAGAAGGAGAATAAAAAGAATCAGGTGCTTTTGCACTTTAATGTGCTACTTCCAAAATCAAAACCTACCAACTCTATTTTCCAAAGAAACAAGATCACTTTGAGAACCCGGTCAGTGAGCTACTAAAAGCACAGGGAGTTTGAGAAGCCCAGTGACTGAGGTGTTATCAGTCTTAGGTACATGTGATCAGAACCAGAACAAGTACCTAGTCTCTGATGGTATTCAGCTGGACTCATGACTTCGCTGTACCATCCAATTCTGCAGAGCTAACTATGGACATAAAGTCAGGAAAAAAAATCCTTATTTTTAATTATATTTTTTCAGGGACAAAAATGCCACAAGAGCAGATTTAAACTTCTTATTCTGGCAGCAGTTGCCAAAATGTGTTGCCAGCAGGATGTTCCTGTATGTGAGACCCAAGGCAGAAGATAGCAAACAGTTTCTCTAGGAAACAAGACAGTAATCAAGCAACAGGAGAAATAGAAACTACTTTCTTACACTGTATTGCTGAGAAGTCTGTTGTTTGCATATAGCTTTGGAAACTTTAATGATTCCCTAATGAGAGAGGGAATTGTTTGTGAGCAAGAAAGCTCACAGAAGAAGGAACAGTTGGGAAAAGACAGATACAACTCCAGAGAAATGCCTCCAAATAGCGACGGCTGGTGGAATATTAAGGAAAGACAAGACAGCAGCAATCACTAGAAGAAAGTGGGGCACTGTGACAAGACACGCCAACTGTGAAAAGCAGCATGCATGACCACCCAAGCTGAAGCTATTAGGACAAAGTTGCCAGGTAGTAAAAGCAGCAGAAGTGGGCGGCTGATGAAAGGATCAACAACACAAGACTTTAATTAACAGGTAAGGTGTCAAGGTTGACATTGAGCCAGGACACCATTTGAGGAGAGAACATTTATACTGGTAATACATTGTGCCACTTAGTAGGATGGAGGCATCTTCCTAAAACCTTAGGGGAAAAGGATGCGCTCACAACCCTGCCAAAGTCATAAGGTATCCAACAGGATTGAAAACACTAGCAATTGTGGTTACTGTGGTTACTTAAACTGGGTAAGCCCGTGGACACGGGAAATCACCATTAAGGACACTGCCCCCACCATGTCATTAAGAAAAGATGTGGTGGCCAACAAAGAACTTGGCTAAAGCAGCACCGACTGCCAAACAAACATTTGGAGAAAGCATTAAGTAATGAGTCTGGGAGCACAGACCTAAACAATATTCACATTTATACCAGTCTCATGAACTGCTCTTTTCATAGTGAAAAGGGATTTGTTTGGCCTATTTGATTGTTTTTGAAAACGATGGAGCCCTCTCCTGTTATTAGCCAGCATGTGGCATTGGAAACAAACATTAAATAAAATATTTAAGCATTTTGAACAATATGTGCACTTTGTTATCCTGAAACAGGCGCTCTGTCAATGTGTTGATTTTAACCCAGTGATCAGGGAGTACCAAAGCACTCAGGATGTGTCTTTGGAAGCAACTTGAAGAACAAAAAGAAAAAAAGTTTCTGGCGGTCATTTTAGCTGTGCCCCAAACAGCCTACCTACTGCATTTAGTCTTCAGATGAGTTGCCTGTTTCCTCTCTGGACACTAAGGCCTGCCTTTGTCATAAAAATAATTCAGGACTGTGGACAAATTATTTTCTTGGTCACTTTTTTGCAACCCTGCTGAAATCTATTGGGGTGAACATCTGTTTCAGAAAAAAAAAAGATAAAATTGACCTTGTCTGACTTACTAAATTGTGCTTTGGTATCTCAGTTTTTTTCTGTGACCCGCTTCCTAATGTTATTTCTCCTTAGCTGCCAACCCTCATGTAGATTTTCCTTGGAGATGGTGTTGTTGAAACAAAGTACTGGATAATTTACTTTTCCTCAAAAATTTCTGCAGCCAAGTTTTGAGAAAGGTTTTTTTGGTGACATGTAGAGTGGAATAAAAATCACATATTGCTGATGGGGAATTTTTTTTACCTGCTGGCACCAGGAGATGTTTGCAGAGACTGACAGTGTCTGAATACTTATCTTTTACTGCAGGTATTGCCTTGAAAAGTCTTGATTTTGTGTCAGCTTTGATTAAGCATGGCCTGTCTCCCTTACATGAGACTTTGTGGCAGGTTCTCTGTCTTTCCACCATGCTTGTTGTAGGTGCTCTCAAAAACTGGTGGCTCTGATCTTATTGCCCTTTATTTTCACTGGTAACATGGATGAAAACATCCCTCTCTTATTTTGCAAGGCACCAAGCAAAACACTCGTATTCTGCTTAATGATTATTGATGGAAACATGTTAATATTCTACAGGGAAGAAATCCCAGATTCTAACACGTTTTCTTGCTATGTTCCGACACAACTCATTTCTCCTGTCCAGGAAAGAGCAATGCTTAGGACAAGATCTCCCACCAGCTTGCCTTTAACAGCACCCACTAAGTTAACTCATCAAAGAAATTTCCCGGGAAAGTGTTAAAAAAACAGAGTGATGACCTACATGTGGGATTGTGATAGCAATAGATGCAATAAAATAATTTGCTGAACATTACCTTTTCCTACTTTGCTCGTCTTGCCACTAAAAGCTTTAGGAAAAAGCGTGAGTAGAAAAAGCAGTAAACGTGTAGCTGGGCTAGCACCAAGGAAGCCAAATAACTCCAATGAGCCTCTGTGCTCATCTCAGCAAGAAGCTGGAGACCCAAGGGGCGTTTTTGCCTGCAAGCTTGGGGGAAGGCAACAGTTACATTGTCTCTTCAGTAATGCCTTCCTCACCAGCAGCATTTCCTGCCTCCATGACACCAGAACATGGTGATGATCTTCAGGGTTGAACAAACATGCCCTTCGTGGCATACCGGACCCCACGCCTTTGCTCTGGCTTGCCCAGGCATCCCAGGGTGACCTGGCTGTCTACAGGGTTGCAATGTGACCAGGGAGTGCGTGGACTACCGGAGATGCCCTGTATTCAGATACCCAGGAGGGTAGTATTTGCTGGCGTTACACACATAGTGAGCAAAAGCATTGCTCCAGCAGTTGGTCATCTTCAGATGAAACTCATGTTTCTCCCCATTTTTTGCAGATATGTTCCCTGCTTTGCAGACGATACTGGGAACATGGTAAGCAGCCCACCCTATAAATGCACAAACAGCCAGCAGGACTGGTCCCCTATGTTGTCCTTGAGATGCTAGATGAACAAGGGTACAAGACAGAGAAGCTTTGCCCTTCCCTCCTCCAGCAAGGGGTGGGAGCGCTAAACACCGTGTTTCAACTTCAGGCTTTGCATAGCTTAAAGGGTAGAGGTCAGGCCCCTGTCAGGCGACAGCAATCTCACTTGCTTTACTGAGTGCATTGGAGCCCAGGTACAGACCAAGGATCTATTGGTTTTCCATTACTATATCAACTGATTCAGATTATTGACTTTAGTAGCTGAAGAACTGATTGCTACACACCTGTTTGCCCACTGCAGATCAAAAAAGCAAACCATTTTTGCACCCTGCAAAAAACCAGCCTTCTACTGAAGACAACACATAGAAAATTCTGCATCAAATACATTAAGGAAGAAGTTAGGCTGCATATTACATTTTGTACGGATGAAAGGTTGGTTTAGCAGTCTGTGATTTTGACTCAAAGCAGGCATTTCAACTGAAAAATGAGTTTTTGCTTTAAGCATACAACTTAATATTTACTGCCTTTAAAAAACTGAACAGATTCATAAACACTGCAATATGGAGAATTCAAATTTTGATGCTTTTCTCTGCAAGAATATAGACATATGACAAAGCACAAATATAGGCACAGTTTAAACCTGGGAGAAGTGAGGCCAACCTACTTCCTGCACCTGAAGACTGAGATGTAGGAAGGAACTGCTCCCTTACACAGATTGCATTTTTCAGGAGTGTCCAGCCTAGGCATTAGTTGCTTGCTGGGCATGGACTACCAGCATTTTGCACCACTCCTTAGTGACTATGGACTGATAGCTTTTGGGACATGATGGAAAATATAGTTGCTCTTTCCTCAGGCTATTAGAGACCAGGAAAGATAGTGATGGCTGTTGTTGGATGTGATTAGAGATTTCCTGTTTATCTTTCTGGCTACTTTTTTCTGATTATGAAGATAGCAGCAAAATTGTTAGTTTAAATGTCTGTCAAGAGCAGCTAGAGGCAAGGACTTTCCCCAGTGGTGTGTCAATACAAGTCAAGAAATAATAAATATCCAGTTTTGGCTATGATGCACAACACAAAAATAAAAACCATGTGATGTGTTGCAGGTCCAATCATTCAATCCAAACTTTCAGCTTTACCTATGGATGCCTTTATTCATTTATTTAAGTCACTGTTCCAGAAATGAAATGGGTGAGAGGGCTGGTAATTGAAATTACCTCTCTGCCTCTGTGAGCTGCCTAGAGTGGCCCAGTGGCCAAATTGCTTGTAAACTTGTGTGGTTGTGAGAGCTGTCCCAGTGGGTTGCAAGACTTTAATTTAATCTCGGCCCTGACCAAATGACTAATAGAAAGTGATCAGCCAGTTAAGGATACATAAGTAGATGGGATACCATGGAGTTATTTACAGCTCTCTGGCACCGATCTTCCTACCCTGGCATTTAACTCTCCAAACATGTTCACTGTCCAAATCATCTGACTGTAGCAGATGGGTGTAACTGCCTTGGTGGGGCTGTTCCCAGCAATGACTCCAAAAAGCAAATTAGTCAAAAGAACAGTCTGTCTTTGATCATTTTGACTAGGGCTTGGTTACTTTAATCCACTTGCTACGTTGTTCAGTTTCAGCATTAAGAAAGGCAGAACATACATGTGGTGGCACTTACTCCATAATACAAAATACTCTGCTATAACCCCCAACACAGCTCCAAGGGTGCAAGCAGTAATGTATAGGTGGCAACAAACACACCTACACATATGCTATATGGAACTATTCTGCAAGCGGTTCATGGCAGCCTGCCTCTTCCCACTGCTCCCTGCTTTTGTAGATATTTGGCTGCTGACCATTACCTTGAGAATATATGTTCATCTGACAAAAGTCTAAGTGAGCAAAGGGCTGTGCAGTCCTTGCATCCTCTATATACCCTGAATTCAAGAGGCTATACTGAGATTTCTGGGTAGCTTTTCAGCTGGCTTTGCTTCTGAAACAGAAACACCTTCCCTCAATTATTGCTGTTCTTCTCACCATCCCACATGAAGCCATGCAGCTATATCAGATCCTTAAAATATTACCCCCTCACTCCCCAAAAGGGGGACAGAAGATTTCTCTTGTTCAGAGAGGCAATACTGATAGCTCCTTGTATCACATACCACCAGCCCTACACCAAACCTGCACTGCTGCTACAAAATGACGGACACAATTTTAACTCATCTTTTTGTTTTCTCACATACTGTCAGCCAGGTTTTCAGCAGCATAGAAATGTGCACCAAGCTCAGAGGTGTTTGCCCTCCCCAATATAATTGTGGCAGATAAGATGTGGTGACTCAGCAGGCTCTTCTGCTTTCTCCTCCAAATTAATTCTTCAGAAACCATGCTGATGATTGTGTGAACATGCAAGCCACATCCTGAAACTGTTTGACCTGAAAGGTAATTAGCAAGCACCTCTGTGAGGAATGATTGAAGTACCTGTTTCCAAGAAGAAAGGATAAACCTCCACACTGGTTAGTGAACAAAAAGGAAGTCAGCAGATAAGATGCTTTTAGAAAAAGGTGAAGGTAAGCTCTTCCTCTGGACAATTGAGATAGGAGCAAGCTTGAGATTTGAAAAAAAGTGATGTAGGAAAAGAGAAAGTGACGATTTGTTTTGGGTTTAGTATTTTAAATTCCTTCTATACATGAAGAAAGGTGGGGACTTCTTCAGAAGGGGGAAAAGACTAAACCTGGGAACAATCAATGAAGGACACAAAAAAATACCTAATAAATTACTGGTGTAAATACATAAAAGGCCAAGTTAAAAGAAAAAAAATTACTTGTCCAGATGAGATCCTTATGGAGTTTAAAATACGTGATTGGAGAAAACATTTCATTGCCACTTGGACAGTCTTATCTCTGTCTTCTAATATGCTCTTTCCCATCCCCAGATCTCACAAAGTACACGCCTGCATTTGTAGGTAAACACAGCCTTTTCCAAGTCACACAGACAACTTTCAAAACTGTTGCACTACAGCTGAATGCAGTATCCGTGTTTCCATTAAACTCTGCACTGTGGGATCCCTACCCCCCATGGGGAGTTTTCTTTAATATACGGTTTCAATTCCAAACCAGCATCACTTTAGGGACCTATTCTGCCTTTATTTATGCAGCCCAAGAGATGATACATCTATCTACTGATAGTAGCTTTAATCAAAACCAAATATTTTCAATACAAAATTAAACAATTAGTTTGACACTTTTGAGAACAGGTACATTACATCCTTGTCATAGGTCTTGGGATCTGCTAGACATTGAAACTGATAAATAGACTGTCCTTGTATTCTTTAACCATCCCCCAGGGAATGTAGTTTGTAAAATAGTAAAATTGCTCAGGCACAAATATTTATCACAGATACAATAAGATTTTATGTGCCTTGTAACTACAATATAACATGTTTTATGCTCCTTCAATCTTTGGTTTAGAGTACATCCAGTTTCTTCAGTAGAGATAATTTCACAAGCAGTGGAGATCTGTAAACAATATTTTGTTACAGCCCCGTGAATATTAGGTGCCATTATTTCCCCTGTAGTTTCAACGAAGCTTTATTCTTCCCGAACACACATTGTTCATGTTCTAAAAATATCTGGTACAGAAGGCATAATTATCTTTATTTTATTGGATTTGTCAAGTTTACACAGTTTTCAGTCCATTTGCGGTTAGCTACCATTAGGCAAGCATACATACTTAATTTTAAGTACCTGGCTAGTTTGTCTAATTCAGTAGGCGCTGCTTTGTAGAATAGAACAGCTTGTCCTTTAAAAATACAGCACAGCGTCACAAAACTAAGGCATGCATAAAGGTGCACTCCATCCTGCCCCTTTGATAAAAAGGCTTTTAATGGAGGTAGTAAATATTGCAGCTTTAGGCATACAGCTTCCCAAGAGCCCAGTCGCTCCATACTAATCAGTGCAATTGTTGGCTGGGAAGCATACCTTGAGTACTAACATAGCTGTTGGAGTTAGGATTCACAAATCCCATACCCAGTCTTAGCTGGGGCACAGAGGTTGTACAACCACTATGCCAAAGCTGTATCCCTGCTGAGAGCAACCTCAGCTCCATAAAGCTACTGTGGCTTCATATGGCATTTCAGCCCTTAGTGCAGGCTGTGGGTATTTAAAAAATGCAGTGTGGCACTGCTGGATTACTCATTTCTCCCTGCTGTGTCAGCATGAACAGGGAGCTGGAGATGGGAACTAATTTGATTGCAAAATACAACCAGTGCAGTCAGGAGATCAGGGCAGGGAAATGAAGCAACTGCTGAAGCAGCTCTGCTGCTGGCTGTCCAGAATGGGCTAACATGGGCACATTCACCACCCCAATGAGGCGGCCACTGCATCTCTTCTAGCACAGTGGGTGGGGAAAGCATTGTCTGTGTTGCTCCATGAGAACAGGCTGATGCTTGACATTGACAAATTGCCATCTTCTTCTTCCCTGCTTTTTCCTTTAGAGTTTTATACCTTTGTCAAGGCTGTATTTCTCCTTTTGAATCCTTGGACCTGCTGACTATCCTTTTTCTCATCTTGCATGTCTTTTAGCTTGTGGACTTTCTCACATCTTAATGGCAATTAGTGAAATCACACAAAGTCACACAGCTGCACTGCACCAAATGGAGTCTTGGAAGAGCCAGCTGAAACCGGGGCTGAGGGTTTGGGAGCTAAGCTCCTCGATCTGTCCACACAAACCCAGTCACCATCATCTGTGCTTTGGTGACAGGCATGGTAACTTCCAGCTTCTGCTCCCTGCCTACTCCCATGGCCCCTATGCTGCTTTAGCAAACAGTTATACAAAGCTCTGCCTCACTTCAGCTAGGAACAGAGGTATTTTCAGTACAAATGACCTTTGTTTTATAACAAGGGAATAACAAGTAGCATTTCCTTGGGTGAAGGTATCTTAACCGCCTCTGACAGTCTGTGCTAAGCAGATCATAAATAGGCCTGCCACAGCCTGTAGTCAAAGGCACCATCTATATCTGACGAAGAGGACACAAACCAAGCCAAGGCTGAGGCAGGCAACATATTGCCCTGCTGTTGATGGAAGCAAAGCTCTAGCAGGGCCTTGACTGATGTGCACTGCTTGCTACAGAGCTGAAGGGCATCCCCACTCTGGT
This sequence comes from Chionis minor, assembly GCA_013398295.1. NCBI lineage: Eukaryota > Metazoa > Chordata > Aves > Charadriiformes > Chionidae > Chionis > Chionis minor. The sequence continues at coordinate 92,659 of VZSF01000963.1, read as the reverse complement.
AGTGTACACAGCAGCCTCAGGCTCCTGCTCCCAGCCCTGTGGGAAGAGATATTTTTTCCTTAATGTGTGTTTGACTTTCTGTGAAGCAAGTATAGCTTTTCAACAGCGGTCAGCATGCCTGTATGGAAGGGTGCCCTGACACAGCAATCTGCAACTTATTTGAACGTCCTACAGAGACGTTCTCCATTATTATTTAAAAAGATGGCATATTCAGGGTCTTTCTAAAATAATTTAGAGTCATTAATTCCCTTGTATAGCATACATTAACTGCAGGTTATTATAATAAATAAGTGGCATAATTATTGGGCTAATTGTCCAAAAAGCTGAAACAGTCATTCTAATGAATGTTTCAGCTGCTGTCTTAGCCATCATGCTCTGTCTGGAAGCCCAGCAGCACCACAGCTCCTTGGCAGAGGAGACCCACACAGTCCCTTTTGCTTTGGTCTCTTTCCCCAGGCCTACCATCTCAGCACACCCACACCCTTCCCCTCTCCACTTTTCCCCACGTCTACTGTACATCAAAGTCCATGCTTCAACAGTGTTTGTCCAGCGTCAATAACTCAGCAGCAGTGTTGGTTGCAGCAAGTGCATTTATTCCTGCAGCACTCTGCCCGCCACATGCCCCAGTATGATCCCTGTGTCTTTATCTTCCCCACCAGAGGGAAGAGACAGCCATTTCAAACCATGGAAAGCTAGTGGTATGGCTGTCCTGTTATCTGAGATGGGTAGAAAGAACAAACAGAAAGAGTAAGCTTGCTTACTCTGTTTTTATGACCATAATCACCAGGCAATGCAGTTGCTCTCTTGGTAAATGCTATTGGAAGAAAGGGTATTGAATGACTCAGGAGATGATGATTTTTTATGTGCTCCAACGTCAAGGTAAACAAAGCACTGCTTCCTATCTTCCATGGTGCTTGGTTATCCTCTTCTTGAAGGTGTGCCCAACAGTTTTGTGCCCAGTTTAAAAAAAAAAAAAAGCTCTACCTGAAGACAAAGGGATATACTAACTTGTAGAGGAGACAGACAGGAAGAGGTAAGTCTTTCAAACTGGCAACTTGGTGGGGAGGGAGAGAGGGAAAGAACACAAAGTAGAAGTGGCCATCTGAAAGGCTTGGCAGCCTACCATAGCTACAGGTAAGCAGAGGAGATGAGGAAGAGGAACAGGCTTTAATTTGGAGTGATCACGTAGCTAGAGATGCCCTGAATTTTTCATCAGATGCTGTCACTTGGTAAAGAAGATTGATACTCCTAAGGTTCTTGCGCAAATAGCGTTTAAGGGGAGACTGAGCAAGAGATTAGACTGTATAACCTTGAGAGGTCCCATCCACTCAGCATTTCTGCGCTTTAAAGAGCTGGATCACAGAGGACCAAACACCTTTAGTCATACACAGCTGTGTGAGTGAAGGATGGGGACAGACAAGAAATGGGTGGGTAGTTTTTCCAAGCAAAGAAGCAAAACCAGAGCAGCCAACAAAACTTTTTGCAAGTTTCCTCCTGTTTTCAGAGGCATGTCTAGAAGGAACCTTTTATGTGATCTATTTAAAGGCGGCAAAATAGTCTTGAATTGTCAACAGATGAGCAATCATGGAGGTACTCAGCTCCCTGTCTGATGTCAGCTGGCAAGGATTGCTCACCTTCCCCCTCCCTACTAAAATTAGTCATGAAGCTCCCAGTGACTTCAGTGAAAGTAGTCTCAGCCTTCAAACACTGGAAAGCCTCCATCTTTAAATACGCTGATAAACTTAAAAAGATACAAGGAGGCCAAAAAATGATAGAAAGGAAAATTTCAAGATTAAAAAGTTTGAGATTTTTAAAAAAGAAAATATAACCAAAATGAAGGTTCTTTCTTTCCTGTGGGGGGAAAAAATATCTTAAAACCCTCTCTGTCCATCCACCCCTTTTTCTTCTTGTCTGAAAAGCAGTGTCCCCTGCCATCCACACACACATACAATGAACACTTCATGTGAATATGGCTACTGAATCCATAAGATAAATTTACGTGAAAATAGCAGTCTTCTGGACTGCTTCTGGAGCAGAACCTTCTGGAGAGGTTCTGTGGGAAATTATGATGTTTCCTGAACCCTCTATTTAGACAGGAACAAAACAGCAAAGGACTGCCCCAGCAGCCTCCATCTATGCCTTCTGCACTATCTACAGAGGTGACCTCACTGTCGACAGGTCAGGCACACGTTAGCTCAGAGATGCTTCTAGAGAGGCCTCAGTGTTACTACTTTCAAAAGCAGATGGACTTGCGAAAGCAGATGAGATTACTAATCCATCAAATTAAGTTCACTGCAAATGTGAGGACTTGAACCTTGACAGCTCCTGTGTATGAGGCCTTCTTCAGACCTGTCACGCCCCCCTCAGACCTGCTCAGAAGATGGGGGGGGGACGGGACTGTGATTCAGATTCGTACATCCCCAGCAGTGTGGACTAAGGTGAGACAACTCTCAATGTCCGCACACAAACGTTTATTAGCTTAACTAGGTTCACGATAATTGGTTCAGTATAGAACAAATTATGGCAAGCAGTAAAGGACACCTTGCATTACTTATCAGGCATACAACAGATTATGGTAGGCAGTACTTGACAACAGATATGCCGTGAATTATGGTGAGCAGTACAGTAAGCCTTGCATCATTTGCTTAACTCTCTAAGAGAGAGCGAGATCACCAGTCCTGGTTCCACCGCTGGTCCAGCCAATGGTGGGAGGGCTGGGGGGAAGGGGAGCAGTGTCTCTGGTTCGTAGGCACACTCCTCTGCATGTCCCCTGAAGAAATTCTTCCACCACCACCTAGGGGCACGTATGTTCACTTTACCAGTACAACCCACCCACTATTACAAGGACAGTTTGTCTCAGGTTTCCCACCTCCCCAGCTGGTAGGAAGCATGATTCGGGTGGGGGTACAGATGTATTTAGTAGGCAATGACGTCACACGTTGAGCAGACCCATTTGGCTTTCAAAAGGCTTCCTGCCTCCTGTGTTACACAAGAGACAAGCAGGCGCCGGCCCTATCAGTTCTTTGAGCCTACACCATCCAGGCGCTGTGCAAGCTCCGTGCAAGGCCTGTGTCGTGCAAGCTCTGTCTTGTCCACCCCCCAGCTACAGCTTCATTTCATGGTACTTGTGAGTGTTTGAGACATTCAGAAAGGTTCAGAAGGCCTCCACCTCCACTTCACCCAGTCTTTGTTTTGGGGAGCCTACAAGTTGTCTCTTACAAGACCTGCCAGTTGAAGAACACTGGATGTAGCCTATACATACTGACTAGCTTGATGACAAACGGGGATCATAGTAAAGCAGTGTTTCTGAAGGGAAGGAAAACCTCCTCTAAATGTTGTGCTGATTTCCATTTCTCTTCATCTCTGATGTTTCAAGAACATACACATTCATATAGCCAAGTCCTCTAGTGCATCACTAGGCAGAAAAGCAAGACTGAGAGGTTTTGCAAAAGCCTGTTTTCACCATTAGGTTCCTTCCTCAATGCAGACATGAAGACGGCCAAATTGAAACTGAAGACTTCAGAGGAACTCCCAGGTCAAAAGAGTCCAGTCTACGTATTAAAATGAAACCTCACCATGAGTGTTAACAACAAATGCATCATTCAAATAAAAAGATTTTTTAAAATGTAGGTAACTTACAGTCAATTAAAATTTGCTACTTGTTTGATGCAGAAATGAAAATAGTCAGGTTGCACTCCATTGCTTAAGGTTAATTTTATCTTTTTAAGTTTCAGAGTATTGGTAACACCAGCTGTATTAAACAAACAAACAAACAAACAAACAACACAACTGGGACCCCTCATTGAGAAAAAAAATATCTCAAGAACATATAAACCCAAAACTTTAATTTCATGCTTAAAATAATTTGTTTCCATTACTCAGGGAGAGGCATCATATTTATATGTTTTCTACTGCAAAATAGCACACTAACATACAATATAAGGCTTTAGGTAACACGTTGACTGTTGTCACTGTTGGTGTCTATCTAGGTACAGAAAGCTCCATTCTAAATATCTGTGCTACTGCAACTATGGTTTCTTAACACTTCCCAGTGTAATACCTGGGTTTCTTTTAGAGCTTGCCCTCATTTATAAGATTGGGCTCTGTTTATATTTTAAAAAAAATACATCTCTTCAATGAGATAAAGGGCTTCAGTAGTGTCTCAGCAGCAGCAGAAGCACTGAACTAATGGGCAAGATCACTGCATGCCCTGCATGTATTTTTAGCAGGTTAGATTTGGTTTGACAGCACATAACATTGTCGTTCTCAGCTCCTTGGCTGATTGCTTGACCCAATTTCTAACCCAAGTAACCTTCCTGTGTCTCTCTCAAGTTGAGCAATGAGGACAGTATGCTTTGTGCCATCTACTCACACCCTGTGATCCATTTTAGCAAGCACATGCATTGCAATCAGATTTCTAAATAAATGTTTAGTGCAGAGATTTAACCAGAAACTGCTCGTATTTGTTTCCATGTTGACCAGTCTCAAGACAACTTACTTGGAGATATTATGAATACCACATTCATAATTTCTGTGCCATTTGGGAAAACTTATTACTAGTCACTTTTGCTATAGGCTTGCAATACTGGTGGATTGCAGTGGTCATTCATTAAGTGGTATTTGGCTGCATTTGCCAATCATTTTGCATTGAAATGTCCTTCATCTCTGTTGTTCAGAGGCAGAGATTTAGATCAATGTGTTTTCTGGACATGTGAGCAGCTTTGAATGATCACTGCCTGTACATAAGCTCCTCAACAACCTAATTTCTCTGCATGACATGATCATTGCACAGGGAATTCCAACAGTTTTCCCACACTTTTTGGTTGTTAGGCCATTTTGGTTTTTTTTCTTTTTCCTTCTCCCCATTTTAATGAAAATCAGGATACGGTGGAGAACACTGGGGATTGAAGCTGAAGCCAGGACAAACCAAGAGGACAAATAGCAGTTAGTCGGGGTAGATGAGAGGACTACCTGGCAGGGCAGGCAGTTGCTCTAGCTTTCATAGATAAGGCTAATGGAAACAGCATAAAAACTGTTAAGCTGCACATTACTCATTTTTATATGCTGCTAATGGTTATACTGAGCCCTTCTCATCACCCTCTATATTTTTAATACCTTCTGTCAATGTGATAACTCCTGATCGCTCCCTCAACATTTGTAGACAGAAAAAACAATATTTAGAATATTGAAATCATTACACAGTTTTCAACAGGCATTGATAAAAATAAGGTGCTTACAAAACAAGGACATTAAGATGTTCCTGAAATTTTCTCCATGGAAAGCAGAATTCTTTTAACAGGAGAGGAATTTCCATTTCACAAACTCCCTGAGCCTGCAAGAACTTTACTGTAACATCAGATATTGTAAGCTCAGATCTCTTGGCCTAAATGAATAAATGGTGATATTGAATAGTTGCATCAAAGAATTTCAGCTCTCAGGGGAAGATCCAGTATCTCAAATAATAAATCACAGGAAAAAAAGATTAAATATAAATAAGGACAATACCACACCTTTACTCTTCCGCTTTCTTGCTATCCCAAGAAAACCATGAGGAAGTTATCCCTCATGCAGTTCTGAAAACTAGTTTAAGGCAGCAATGGCACCCATAGTTTAATCAGCAATGTACTCCATGGAGTATCGCAGCGGTGGATTCAGACCGCAAGTTTTTGCTGAGATAATTCACTCACTGCTGTGTTACTCTGTTTTCATTCTGCCTATTGATTTCAGCATAAAACTAGAATACTGCAAGAATGACTCAGACCTGCTGCTTTTGTTTCAGAGGAGATGGCATGGAGACATCTAGGAGCAGTGGAGCATTCACTTATTTAAAGTCCTCCTGTCCTTGGAGCAAAACATTGATTAAAAAATAAGGCCTCTCCTGAAGAGCTCTGACTAGAGAACATAGCTTAATGGATGAAAAACTATATCTTTCGTAAGTACATTAAATGCAGTTTTTAGAAGGAAATGTGCCACCTCCTGTTAGACATGAGGGCATGACACAATCACAGCAAGATGACGGCAGGAACCTGACATTTTAAGTGTCAAAATAAGGGTGGTTTTGAAGTTGAAGTTGGCATTAAGAGGCTTCAGGAGCTTCAGGATTTTAGGATTTCCAAGAAGTTGCTGAAAGGGGATTTGAGGACATGTGCTTCGCTGTTCTGTTGCCCTTCATTACATTGCATTGATTCAGGACTTCCAGTAGTCATTTTCATAGAATCACAGAAGCATAGAATTGTTTTGCTTGGAAGAGACCTTTAAGATCATTAAATCCAACTTTTCAGAAGTATCAGGAGAGAAATATTTTCTATTTTGTGCTTAGAAAATCATTCTTCACTAAGAACAGATTAGAAAAGACTGTTTCTTACCCCTACCCGTCTCTAGTGCTAAGGGTAGCAGAGCAACATCTCTTAATTCCTGTCATCCCATAGACCTAAAGAATTAATGATCTCTCTACTATTACCCTATGGGATGGTCTTTTGAACCGAATTAAGCCATAGTAACTAAAGGTCTTATATTTCTTAGAGGGTTATAGCCCTATGTGGAATGAGCTAAATAACTATTGTAGACTGCTTGAAACCAGTATTAATGTATAAACCCCATGAGCTCAGGCATCAAACTGCATGAAAGCACAGAGAGTAAGAAACTGCTTTGAAGCTCCAGCAGCTTGACAACAGAAAAAAAAAATTTGAAGTGACATCCTTTTTCCATTGTATGGCCTGCAGAGGAGAGGCTTTGAAAACTTCTTGCACTGGCACCACCTAATTCTTACTGAGCTCATGAGGAGTTTCACCCTGATTTGGGAAAAGGAGAACTAGAAGAGAGTTTCACCCAGCAGGAGTAGATGCCTTCTGGTCTTGGTTTAAAAGCTAGCCTAGATGTCCCAGCAGAAGGGGTGACCTGCTTGTTTATCTGCACGCCACTTATTCATTGTGTTTAGCAAAATATATCACCTTATCAACAGGAAAGAAAAATGGGAAGAGGAGGAAGGAGCTACAGCGGGGGTCTTCCTGTGGTCCCATGAGAAAGAAGGAATAGGACAGAGACCGAGCACCTTTTACCTCACACCCTAGTGCTACAGCCTCCTTTAGGACCATGTATTGGTTTTGTGTGGCAAGGTTTTGGTAGCGGGGGGGCTACGGGGGTGACTGCTATAAAACGCTGCTAGAAGCTTCTCCCATGTCTGATAGCACCAGTGTCAGCCGCAACCAGGAGAGAGAAATGAGAGGAACAACTATGTAAAAACCAAGATCAGTGAAGAAGGAGGGGGAGGAGGTGTTCCACATGCCAGAGCAGAGATTCCCCTGCAGCCTGTGGTAAAGACCATGGTGAGGCAGGCTGTCCCCCTGCAGCCCAGGACGCTTAACGGTGGAGCAGGTATCCACTTGCAGGCCGTGGAGTATCCCACACCAGAGCAGGGGGATGCCTGAAGGAGGCTGTGACCCTGTGGGAAGCCTGTGCTGCAGCAGGCTCCTGACAGGGCTTGTGGACCCATGGGAAGAAGAGCCCACAATGGAGCAGGTTTGCTGTCAGGACTTGGGACCCTGTGGGGCACCCACGCTGGAGCAGTTCATGAAGAACTGAAGCCCATGGGAGGAACTCACACTGGAGAATTTTATGGAGTTTATGTCCCCTCTGAGAGGGATCCCACACTGGAGCAGGGGAAGAGTGTGAGGAGACCTCCCCCTGAGGAGGAACAAGTGTCAGAGACATCATGTGATGAACTGTCTGCAACCCCCATTCCCTGTCCCCTGCACTGCTTCAGGGGAGAAGGTAGAGAAAACCAGGAGTGAAGTTGAGCCCGGGAAGAAGGGAGGGGTGGGGGAAAAGGTGTTTTAAGGTTTAGTTTTTATTTTCATTACCCTATTCTGATTGGATTGGTAAGAAATTAAACTAATTTTTCCCAAGATGAGTCTGTTTTGCCTGTGACAGTAATTATTGAGTGGTCTCCCCATCCTTATCTTGACCCACGAGCTCTTCATTCTATTTTCTCTCCCCCTGTCCATCTGAGGAGGGTGAGAGATGGAGCAGCTTTGGTGGGCACCTGGTATCCAGACAGGGTCAACCCATCACATACCAGTCAGGATAGTGGGAGTACAATGGTGGGGATCAGTGAAGGATGGGCTAATGAGGAGTCCACAGACCTTTTACCTCCTATTATCGTCCTTTGTTACCCCTTGCCTCTTCTTATTTCATCTGGTCTTAAAAAGCCCCGTAAAACCAAACTTGGATGGCTGTGCTTCCTTCCTGGCCCCCTTATTTTTTGCTAGATCTCTTCTGCCCCACTGTTATAAAGTAAAGAATAAACCAGCAACATATTTAACCAACACTTGATATAGTTTAACACCTGGATCACTCTGCAAGTTCACATGACACCTCTGTCCACCATTTCCCATAAAATAAAATGCACATTTTATTTGGTTGGAGCAGGAGGTTATGGAGTAATGCATTAGACCAAGAAATCTTGCATGTCACAGAACAGCCTGCCTCGTGGAGGCTGTTGCAAAATATGCTGAAGAAGAATTTTGGGAGGATCTAACCTAGAGTTCAATTTACTACCCCATAACAGGACACCGTGTATGACCAGAGCCACAAAGAAAACCACGTGTGCATGTTTTTAGACAATAGCCGATGCAATAAAATTTTATTTAGCAAAATAACAATTAAGTTAAGTTGTATTACAGTGCTTTTAGCAGGGTCTATGGGTGTTGCATAGGCAGCTACTGCACTTCAACTGACTCACAGATCTTGATAAGCTGTGTATCTGTGTTTTGTGGGTGAGCTCTGAGATAGCAAATGCACAATGAGCTTGGTTGGGAAACCACATACCTCTTCAAAAGCATAATGAGATTAAGCAAGATGTTTATTCCCATGCCACTTGAGACTTGCTGCAAAACCTTCTTATTCTCCAGTGACTGTTCCCCAGCTAGATTCTCCCTGAGGAAAAATACTTGAAGGAACGCATTTTCTGGATCAGAGCAAAGTTGCAAGAGATGCAGGAGACCCTCCATATAAATTGTGGATAATTTGTCAAAAGCCTGAACTGAGAAGCCAGACTCTGTTTCCTGAAGAAAGATAAAGCGTCCTTTTGCTCCCACAGTTATCAAAGTAACACAATCAAAACCCTGTAGCTGAAATGAACTATGAATTTGTCAGTGACCTAAGTGATCAGATACTATAAACAGCTGAAATCCCACTGATAATTGATTCTCTAACAGCAAGCAATGTGGAACTAGTAATAAATGCACATTTTCATTTCTACTTGAAAAATAGCTCAGCAGAGAAAGATCAACACCAACTGCCTATGTGCAACCTCTGCTCTCTGATCATGGCAGAAAACTATGGGCGTGAGGAACTGCTGAAAAGGGAATGAACGGTGTAGCAGGTCCTCTCCACCATTGTATCTCCTTATCAGACCTGCTGGTATAACTCAGGGCTTTATCTGATTTGCTGTAGATGCTTGACAACAAACTTCTCTGAGCTGATACTGTAGTCTATGCATAGACCATGTTGAAGTAACTCAATTACAAGGCTGATTCATTACTAGCTGTGGTCCAAAACAAGGCTAAGTATGTTTCAGCCAGCTTTCAACATAACCAACATAAAACAGAGTTTGCTTTGGTGCACCAAAAACCAAACCTTAGTCTTTAATGATCCACCAGAACCATTCCTTGCACTGTTTTCCTCTAACTGAAACAAATGCTATCCAACTTCATTAGTACTGGGATGATGAACATTTACTCCATTTACAATTACCTCCTCTGCAAACAAGAGGTTAAAAGTATTCTTGCCAGATGAACTGTGGGCTCTGTCATCCCCATTGCAACTCATAAATTTGAAAAGGGGCAGTTCTCATCTCCAAAAGCCCCATAGTTAAAAAAAAAATGAACCCCCCCACACACTCTGAAGATGCAATTAGAATGCAGCAACACAATTGCATGTAGTTCACAGCTCCAAAGTGTATACCGCTTGGATTTTGACCTTTTACAACTCCATTAAGCTATGCAAATACAGTATAAAAGAATATGTACTGTTCACAGTTTGCTAGCATTGGTTGGAAGAGAACCTGCACTCCTTCCTTGTGCAACATTGTCAGTGATCAGATGCTGATGAAGCCTCTTTATTGATCTGCACAGAACAGACCCACTGTGGAAGTTGTATTATGGCCCCTTTCCCCTTTATTTTAATATCTCTTTAACTTAATCCTGATTTTGGGGCAGCCACACAACAGTTCAAAACCCCTTCCCAAATAGCTAACTTACAAACTGAAATAACATTTGCTATTAAGGCTTGGCTTGTTCCCACAATGGGGACACGGACAAAGGAACACTTCTATACATTTCCCATGATATCACAGCTTTTCCAAGTTTAAATTGTCTGCCTTCTGCTCTACTGTAGCAGCTCTTTATTTTGTTTCTTCAAATAAGCATTTCTCTGTTGTATTAGAAAGAATGAACAGTTTGCAATCAAAAGGCCAGATGCAGAAGTGGTTTTACAAAGTAGGTGAATTATTTCCTGTAGATAAATCACCTGGAACATGCCCTTTTCCACCCCCATTCACCCATCTAACTTCTATTCAAAGTGTTCATTGTTCCCAAATATTGGCCAGATAATTGATGGTGAGGAAGTAAGCCAACACTCTTCCCAGATTACAGTCCTACCCCTGATGTAACACAACAATCTCAGACTATGTTTATCATGCAACAGATGCAAACGTGGACAAACAAAAGTCCCGACAGGAATCTACTTGCATAGCCAAGAGTGAACTCAACCTTTCTTCAACTCATACCTGAGAAGACAGGACCAAGAAGTGTGAGAGTTGAACTGCTTTTCCTGGCCTTATGTTCATCTCAGAGCTGGAAGCACAGGTGAAGCATAAATGATGAAGCTTAGATCTTAACAGACCCTGCCTTGATAGGAGGGAATTGGTAAGGAAATAACACACATTCATCCAGACGCACATATTAAGTGTAATTTTGACTGATCGCTTAAGGATAGTAAACACTGTACTCAGCCTTTGTATTTCTTTGTAGCAGACTCAAGTGTCTACCAGCACAGCACGCATAAACACACATCCCCCTTCTCCCTCTGACAGTTAGGAAAACATTGGCAGTATCATTCTACAGGGAACGTCTATTGGAGCAGTATGCAGATTTAAGGGAGTGGAAGATGCAAAAGCCAAATATACATAGAAACCAGTGGCCAAAACAAGATGACATCAAAAACTTGTGCCTCTCAGGAATAGCACAACCTGACTGCAGCGAGCACAGCTGGGAGGACACATGAGCGGAAGGAGGGGGAATCTGTTTCAGTTTGAATGTGCTCCTCAGGTTTTGAGTCATGATACGTGCAGCTAGTTGCAAGTGCTCAGAGCACAGTTCCTGGAAAGTCTAAAGAAGGGGGAGGTGAATCAGTTTAGAAATTTGCTCACGTTATTTAGGTTTACATTTGAATTTGGTTCAGGTTCTTGAGGCAGAAAGGTAGAAGACATACTACAAAAATGTTGCTGCTGTAGCCATATAGAGCACAGAGCCCATCCTAGGTCCATCCAAACCCAGCTCAGTCACGTGGGGGCACAAAGCTTTGCTTTCCAACACTGCCAAAACATGATCCAATCTGCATCAGAGGCAAGAGCTGAGAAATGATCTGTACAACCCCCTCTTTAACCTACACCACTCAACTCTGCTAAAGCATTTCCACTATTTCCCCCCAGCTATGGGTTTTGCAGAGTTCTTTGCTGACTACAAAGGCCAATTTAGTCTTAGGCACATCTTTAACACGTTTCAAAGCCACCCTAAACCAACTGAAACCCTTTGTCCAGTCCATACAGGCCATGGCAGGGACGTACCAGCTCTTCCTCACCTCTCCCACTCTGAGACACAGCACACTCATTTGCTACTGCAGAGCAGACAGCACCTAACTTTTCTAGGCATCCTTCTTGCAGATGCATATTCCTTTAGAGTCCACACAACAGACTGTCCATGATTTAGGGACTATATTTCCCCATCCTGGTAAAACTACTACTTTACCTATGGTAGTTCCCTGCTGCCCCTCCCTAGTAATCTTTCTGGGTTAGATTCTTCGCTTATGCAAACCAGCGGAGCTACATTGGTTTCAACAGGGCTCTGCTGGTTTTGTCAACTGAAGACATATTTCCTCTGGCTACACATTCCTCAGTGGCTTCCCTTTTTTATACTGTCAAGTTACAGAATGCTGTTTGCAATTATGCATTTCTATCACAACGTGCAGTAGGAAATTAGTCTTCTGAGGCTCTCTCTCAGCCCCCCTCCCCCCCTTAGTCCTTGAAAAGGCCATTAGAGCATGCAATATTAATCATCAGCTGTGCAATAATCTTGGAAAAATGTAATATATTCTGGCAAATTGCAGGGCCTCCAGAGGAACTGCCTGCCTCTGAATGAACGGCTCTCATCCATTATCAGGCGGCAACAAACGCAGCTCCCCACTTACTTGCCCCATCAGCATGCAAACAGCGACTCAATTCAATTGTGAGAAATGGGAGGAAATGATCTGTATTAATAAACGGTGAGAGCATGAGATCACCCAATTTCAGAAAATAAGATCAAAACCACTGAATTCCCTTCATTGTCTCATTTGATACCTTCCCTTTGCTGTGAACGCAGCACTGGGAGTAATTAAGCTTCTGAAAGAAGTTTCATAGTGAAGCCACATCACCCAAAACAATTAAGACAAACATTTTGTGTACATTGTCATCTGCCTTCATTAGTGTTTAAAGGTCAAAGAAACATTTCATTAAAGAAAAAAAAAAAAAAGGAAAAGAAGGTAAGCTGCAGTACACTCCCTGGGTACGTCTGAGAAAAATGCATACAAAGAATCAGTGTTCAAGCAGATTAGCATGCAGAATATTGTCCATCTGGTTGGCAAATACTGTGTGAATTACTTATCATACTCCGATAGTGTCTTGATACCTCGGTCAGAGGATGAGGTCTTCATATGCTACGTGCTATAGGACAGCAAAGAGGCATGCTGCCCTGGCCTCAAACTGCTCACAATTCAATCATGCTGGAATTCAAACTGGAAAACTGGAAAAAAACCCCAACAAACAAACCACCAAAAGGAAAACTTCAACTGCACAAAAATACATTTAAAGTTCTGCCTACTTCCCCTCTTCTCCTCCCTCCCATTGCATTTCCTTCTGGGAAGAACAGTAAAGAAGTTATCATGTGAGATCTGCTTTCACCATATTTTGTTTGTTTGGTGGCTGGTTTTAGCATGCATAAAAGAGCCAGTGGTGGAATCATATTTTTAAACAGTTCTTTGTGTGCTCTTATCAGCACACTTTAAATAATGTAATTAGACTTCAGCAATAATACCCTCTTAATTATAGCTACAAGCCCCCTCAGAGGGATAGGAAAGCACGTTCGCCTTTCCCATTCCTGAAGTGCACTAAGTGATGTGAAATAAACTGATCTATGGAGATCATACAAAGAGCACTCCTACATATTTTTATTCAGTTGACTTTGTTTCTCTGGAAGAATTTGTGAGAAATTTATCCTCGGGGGAAGCAGAGTGACTTTTTCTCTCAGACATTCAGCATGCGTGTTTGCGTAGGTATAGTTATCACATGGTGCTAATGGGTAAAGGGGAGGGGACACCAGGCTGTTAAGACATGAGTGGGGAAGACCAGTTTCAAGGGAGCAGCAGGCCGAACAAGCATCACATAAAAATGTGTATGTTTTTATCATGTTTTCTTTGGGTGCAAAGTCCTTTAAAGCCAGAAAATGGAAACCAACAAACCAAGTGCTTTGAATTAGGCCCTCCAGCCTTTCCACATCTTGAAAGCAATGTGTTTTTGAGTGGATGTTAAAATATTCTGCTCACTAGTGTCAGGTAGTTTCAGAGCAGTTAAAAAGCTTCCACCTGCAGTCATTTTAATTTACCATTATATTATACTCAGATCCTTGCTTGTACTATTTGCAAAGGACCTGCTGGGTGCACAGCCTGACCAGTCCAGATGTACCATTTTAAGAATCACCTCTCACAAGGACGCTGCTAGCACGCAGCCTGCATCTCCCAACTGGAGTAGAGAGGCTTGGAACAAGTTGTATCCATCAGGACTAATCTCCATTTTAGAAAACATTGTAATCAATGCTACATTGCGTGTATCTGGCAATGAGGGCAGGCAGACTCTTTTTTTGCAGAACACTTTTTCCTAGAAAGACGGTAGCGTTTTTAAAATCAAAACATTTCAGGGAGGATGTCAATTTCGGCTTATTTTTTTGTCAGGAAACTGTTTAAAAAAACCATTTCTATTTTCTTGTTTTGTTTTGATAAGGCATGAATGTTTCATTTCAATAATGTGAATGTGTTTTGTTTCTACTTTTCCAGTTCTGTTCATTTCCACTTGCATGGCATAATAAAGTATGCATGATAATATTGAATTTACACACCTCTTTTATTACATGTATCCAGCATATAATTTTGATAATAAATGATGTAGTTCACTTATTATCAAAATGAAACATTTTTATCTTACTGAACGAGATGTTTTCATATTATTTGAGGGAATGGAGTAGAACCCATCTAGGTGAACAATTTCTGAAAGTTCAGAATTAATTTTTACGAGCATTTTTGCTCTGTGACTTTTCTTCTGCCAGCAATCTGCCAAAACCACTGTTTCTGCCAATGGAAGGTGGACCACCTTTCTCAGGCCAGTTTGAACCATCTCATTGTCCTTCTCTGAACTCAATAACATGTACCACTGCCTGTGTTTTTCCCACCATTTTTCCCATAATGAGTTAATTCCTGGAACTCCCTTATCAGAGGACATACATTATCCTCCTCAGTGGGTAAATATGATCTATGAAATGACAGCTGAAATTCTGGATACATGAGCACAGGTACAGAAAGGTGTTGCACAGAGATCCATCCTAGGTGATGCTGTTCCCATTGTGTCCCTGTGAATCAGAGCTGCCTTTGCTGAGGCACCTATTAGGTGGATTTGTAACCTTGGAAATCTTCCAAATTTGGGGTGTTAATTATTCAAAATTAGTAAAATTAAGCCAAATACATTCAGCACATGATTGTTCAGTGCAAAATGTGATGAAACAGAATTTAGCACCTCTCTACTAAAATGAAATCAGAAAAATATTTAAGATAGTAGCATGAAATTGCACAGCTATATCAACAGAAACATACACAGAAGGGGGAAGAGGCATACAGCTCTTGGTGGTTTGAATAAATTCTCTTAATTTTGCTAACTTAAAATTAAGGGAAAACAGTAGCCCATGCTTGGGAAAAGATGCTTAGTTTTATTCTTTTTAGTTGTCTTTGCTAACTACTGCAAAAATGAAAGCCTATTTCTTAGTAATATACTGACCTTTTTCTTTATGACTGCATTTTGATTATACATAATATTGTCCTATAAAATTACATTTCCTAATCAATAAGAACCACTAAAATAATTTCAAAGCATCATTTTAATCCAGCCCTAATTTGATTTTGCTCAGCATCTGCTTAAGCATGCCACTTAGCATGTGATTTGGTTCCAAAAATTGGCTCTGTGAAAATATCATTCTGGAGTGCTATGTTTATTTTATCTTACTAATCCTGCATCAAAAGTACTCCCTTTACAAGTGAAAGAGTTCCTTTTCCTTAGCTGCTTGCCTTGCTAGCAGTCTGTTCCTTGTGAATCATTTGTTTGTTCCTTTTCATACATCATCATGAGTAATGAATTTCCAGCAGGTCTCATGAACTGCTTCTAATTGCCTTGTGAATGTGATTGGTGGCATGTCTTAGGATGCTGGTTCCCTCCACCTAAGGTCAGAGATATCCCCTGCTTTCCTCAACAATCACATTTTTTAGCTTCCTTGCCCTGACTTTCAGAGCTGGGAGAGGAGGCTGTTACCATCCACATCTCTCTAGGAGAGGAGGCTGTTACCATCCACATCTCTCTAGGGATGGGAGCTGCTGGCCCTGTGGTCTAGGTATGGCCTTTGGGTTCTGAAGCAAATGAATGCCATTGTCAGCAAATTTCCACTGAGGTATCAACCAGGAGTTTAGCAATTCTGCCAGTGATGTGTGATAGCTGGTGTTTTGGTTGATGCTAAGGGCAAGACGCGGAGCCTCCACAGTCAAAAGTAGAAGTAGTTAATCTAGTTTGCAGTGTGCTCAATAGATTACATACATGCAAAAAGCCAGTGCATCCACTGCACTCTCCCACTGCTTTGTTGATGCTCTAGAGCTAATGGGAGCAGTAAAACTTATTTCAGGGTCTGAAATAACCCTCTGATTTTAACTGATGAGGCACTGAGCAAGGAGAAGCTTGTTCAGGTTTTCAGGGGAGACTAGTGATCCTGAGCACCTCAGTTTCTGGACACCAGACTCGATGCCATCCTCGAAGAGTACGGAAATGAGAAAGAGCAGAGTACGCATCTCCAAACATTAGACCTCTTCAAGGCATTTTGTGGGCACTTCCCACTTTTAAAAGCTTCAGCTATGTTTTTGACAAAGTCATTTTTCAGAGTAGCACTGCATTAAAAGAGCAGAGGAAAAATATGAACATCCAGGATGAAAGTGAAATCTTTTATCATGTCTAATAATAAACCAAGGACTGGTTTTCTTGTCATTCAGCTAAATATTTTGAATTGCAAAAAGTTCTAGCTAAATTTCTTTTCATGTAGCTTTAAGAGCACAACCCAGACACTTCTTCAGGATACACAGGTGAGCAACTGACATTTTCTAGCCTGATTGCAATTATTTTGGAACACATTTTATACTGCAGTTAATTATAGTATGGGTCAAAACCAGAGAAACTCTAGAGAATCCTTCATTCTGAATTCTCCAATGTGCAAATGTCATTTTTTTTGCATTTCTCCCCCCCCAACTTCCCCTCCCTCCCCCACCTGATTACTCTGTTATTGTATTAAGCAACTAGGAAGAGTGGCTGAATGCAAAAAAGCTTTTAAAGGGTATATACTCTTCCCAGATCTACAGGAAAGCCTGTGCAGGTGAGGTGCACAGTTGGGTATGTAACTGTGATCTCATTCAAGAGGATTTGAAGTTCAAAGTCCCTCAGTTACTCTCCTGTGTAGTGCAGTAAGAACCAGTGTGGGTGCTCCTCATTTGTTTATGTGCAAAGTAAAACAGGTTAGCTTTTTTAAGCTTTGCTGCATTGAATGACACTTCCCAAGGTGCCCCATTCAGACAATGGGTCCTTAGATAACCTGATATTCAGTATTGTCATTCTTGACCCTGTTTGCCACTACCTGCTGCTTCATCTTTCTCTGGGGATTCAACAGCACAGTTCAAACAAACCTTTTCAGCATTTTCTCCCATGGACAATTTTCAAATCGACAGCTTTAGTCTTAACTGGAGAAAAGCTGAATGTCAAAAATTTCAAAATCCTGTCCTCCTCACAGTTCTAACGGAGGACATCCCATTAGATGATTGTTCGGTCTCTCCTGGCTTTAGAAGGTATTAGTCTATTAATTATAGATTCGCTTCAGCATTTCTCCCTTAGACTTCCGCTTCAGCTTAATTTACCTTCCTTTTTTTTCTTTTTATTTAGGTCATCCCTCTAAAATGGACTAAGGATCCATCTACTTACTTTCCTCTTCCTTCTATGGCAAATATCTTTCCTCTTAATTGTGTGACAGCACTCCATCCACTTTGAGTGCCTAGCTGCTTGTCAGGAGAAATCAGTGTCTCTCACATGTTTTTCTTTTCAGACTTTTCTTTTGGACTGATTTCAGGCTAGCCATTCTTTGCATTGCTACCTGCACCTTGTAACGTTATCAACACTGTCCTGGTTGATAGTTGTTTGTTGCCTTCACTGCATATCTAGAAGTTTGGGGAAGGTAGGATGGAGAAGTCTCACAAGGCAGCCATTGTAGGTATCTCTCCTATAGCAGCCTTCTAAATTTTGCCCAAGTAACACACAAGTCATTCTGTGTTCAGTGAAACACAAAGCCTTGATTCCTGCAGTGTCTAATTATAGGGCTGAATTCATGTTGTAGCCCTCAGCGAGGGCACTTTGGGGGTTGCTTTTCTGTCTGCGTGAAAAAAAAAAAGACATTTTCATGTCTTTTTTGCATACCAGTCATAGTTGGTTGGAAACAGCCCACATGTTCAAATGTTACTACTGCAAGGCTGGAGATGGCAGACATAAAAAGGACAGCAGGATAAAGATGAGCAAGATACTTGTCAAAATTAACCAGGTTATTGTGAAAAGGCTACTCCTGTTTTAAAGGCATTGAAGCTTCAGTGTTCTGGGCTTTGTTCCCATTGGAGAAATCGTTCAGGTGATGTCTGCATCACCCAGTGCAGCATCATGAAGAAGTGCTTGAGCTGGTCAGTGTCAGCCTGGTAGTGCTGCCCAATGGGGCCCAGTTTGGATGCCATACCTACACGGCCATCCTGTTTCTGGCACCCGTGCTGTTTACCTGTGGCCGATGCCCAACTTTGCTGTGCAGGTATATGTGGACTTCTTCACCATTAGTGTGAATATCCCTAATGTGGTTCTGGTAGGGATGTTCTTAGTCTCTCCATCCTCTTTCCCATCTGTCAAAAGGGTATTCATATTTTCTTTGTCTCCTTTGCTCAGTGTATTATGAACAGTCTCCTTTTGCATTCACAAGAACCAGGTCTCAGTCCTATAGCAGTCAACTGCAAGAGAACTATGTCACAACCATAAGGATAGTGTTACTGGCGATAGCTCCTTACTATTTTATAGTGCTCTCAATAAGCTGTGGGCAAAAAAAAATGCCCATTCAAAACCTGAAAAACTTTTGTTGCACTGGTTGGTTGCATGTAGGTGTGCAGTTCTCATCAGTCAGCTACCTCAAGTTTGTTATACCATAACAAAGTATGGTCACAAACGCTTTAAAACAATTGTGTAAACCAGCTGGCTTACATATGGGAAGTCATAATATTATTTAGCAACACTGTGATTTTATAGTGTCTGAGAGGACAGCAGTGTGCTTAAACATTTCTGGTTGGATTTCAGATCATTCAACTATTGGTATAATCTTTACATATCTTTAAATAATCTGCTAGAACAAAATTATGCCTTGTCTTCCTGCTCAGATTATTTTATTTCTTCTAGTAATATGTCTTTCTCCATTCATTTAGATTCTCTGGAGTCTGCAGCTGAGAGCTCTGATTAGGTGTGCCTACAGCTCTGTAAAATAGGTCTTCCATCTTATTTTCATGTTTGGATTCAATTTACTGTATTGAAACAATTGCTTTGCTCTGGGATCTATCAATGTTTTCTCTTCCAGGGTAAGAATTGAACTTGGATCAATCACAAAAACTAAATGACTGTGAGCATCTTGCATGAAACCAATAGTTTGCTTAGTGATTCTCATGTTTGTCAAAAGCACATGAACTCACATAGAGCAATGCCACCACATATTTTGTATGGGCCTATTTTTAGACACAATTTTGTTCAGGATGTGAAGCATTTTACACAGGAATTTAAAAGCTCCCACCAGCACACACTGTGTAATTTCAAGGCCACCTGAGATGTCTTTTTTGTTTCTCTTTTTGGCACAATGCACACATATGTCAAGATATCACTCTGCCTACACTTATACGCGTATCTAGCCATATCAAGAGTTTTAATGATAAGTTCTAGAAAAATAGTGGAGTGCTGTGTGCAGACATTTCAGATAACTTTCCTTTTTCTTTTCCCTGCCCTGTCCTGGTCATGGCTGGACAAGTGAAAGCAGAGGTGAGCTTGAGGCTGCTCAACATTTAGAGCTCAAAAGACCATCACTGGCATCCCCAGTAGTGAGGAGCATGGCAGAGTCCTGCTATGCTTCTGCTTTCTTGCCCCCTAAGATAGCTTTCAATGCAGCAGCCAGGTTCATTTTTTGCTGTACTGTCTGTGGTCAGTCTCAGGGAGAGCTGTTTGTTATGAATGTGTCCAAATGAATGATGACTCCTGCCAGGCCTTTGACAGAAGGAAAAAAGCCTCATTTCCTGGCTAACCAGAAAAGACAGAAGGCTTTTCTGAATACACTTGCTGTTAAAACATGTCGTTTCTTGGGTTATGAGCTCATTTGTGCATGAACTGTCATTTAGTTTTGTAACTGTGCAGTGACTAGGGAGCTGGCCCAGGAATGGGTCTCTGGTGACAGTGATACAATATGAAAACAAATAGTAATAATAGGAGCTAATGTTTTGGATTGCCCACTTAGACTCCCCAGAGGCACATTCTCGGTCAAATGGAGATAATGCTTAACTGTCTATGGAAAGTTCTTGGAAATTTATGAAAGTAAAGCACAGTAAGCATGCTATCTTTTAGTATTTAATTTCCATTGTAACTTGCTTGGTCAGGATGTGTATGAAAGCCTGGGGTAAGTTAGGGAAATGACCTCCAAATGTACTGATTCTCCATCCTTTTCCGAGTCCTAGCACTGCCAGGTGTTGTCACATGTTGGAAAACAGATGGGACCAGTTCATATGTCTTTCTGGCCTTACCTGCTATGAGAAAAGGATGCAGCACTCAAAAATGCAAATATACCTAATCAGTGTTGTGAATGCCCAAGGAGTCATTAAGAACAACAAAATCCCAGCAGCCTTAAGTGGTCACATGCAGAGGAGTCCAGAATCTACAAGACTTTCTTCCTGGAGTAGCATCCCTCCCTTCCTATTCCCCCACGCAGGTGTTATCTGCAGCCCGGCCATTGAAAACCAGTCAGCTGCAAACTGACCAGCTTGGACATTTCAAACTGGGCACAGAAGTGGGAGGTATCACTTTTTTGTCACCTTCAGCTGATACAAAATCAGTGCATGTGTTGGGAATTTGGCTCCTGAACTCTGTGATGTGAGAAGCTGTACCGAGTGCCTGGTTTTCCTTGAGTAGTACATCTTGACAAATTACATAATCAAGAGCACAGTGATCCAGAATTAATCTCACAAATATTAAGTCATATTCTAGTACATCCAGCACAGAAAAGGAAAAAAAATATGTCTTTTTAGCACAAAGGCTGTGGCAAGCTATTAAAGCCCTCTATACTTGGCAATCACAGTAATCCACAAGAAGAATTCAGACAGTGACTGTGTTCATGCTTGACTCCTGCAAACCATGATCTTAAGGCCAGATTTTGGGCGATCCTGGTATTTTCTGCTTTTGAACAGGAGGAGGAGCCTGATCTCCTGCTACCTTAGCATGGGTTGACTGCAGGCTTGCATTTAGCAGATCTGGAGAGAAAACCACAGGGCCTTCTGAGATTTCTGGGTCTGTAGCAACCTCTAAATCATCATAGTGCTCACTCCGTGCTTGCTTAACCTAATTTTTCAATCATTGAAGCACTCCAAGTGCAGCAATATGGCTCTTTATGTGCTTTTTATCAAGCAGTGAATAAAGAAAACAAATGGCTCATTCACCATGTACCTCAGAAGACGTGAACATTCAACCTGCCTGTCAGTTAGCTGCTCAGGCATGCAGAGAAGAGCTTATATTCACTCCAAATGTTTTTATTATATATAAAGAAAAATAAAATTGCCACACGTATGCAAAATGCTACTCTCAAAGACTCATCACTTTGTCAAATCTGAGCTCTTTTTCAGGCCACTCATAGGGGTTTCTCAGGGAAGCCTGCCTCCCTTGCCAAGTGGTATCTGCTGCTACCAAGCTCTTGTAAACTGTCTATAAAACCTTTTAAAAATTCAAGATTATTTTAAGGACCAGGAGAAGTGCATTCTGTCTCCCTTAAACACAGCATGCATCCATGTTTGCAATATGAATTGTGTTTGCTCTGTGTTTGCTCTAGTTTTCCAGAAAAGTTCAATTCAGGGGGAAATAACAAAAGTGCTAATGCAGGAAATACATAATTCAAATGCCCTAGTGATCCTCACTCTGGGTGCCGGTAACATTTTAGCTGCGATCAATACACTTGCATCTTTCCCTATATGTTTTATAAAATCGTTAAGGCAAAGCGCCCGACTGATTTGCAGTGATTAATATGTCTTTCAAGTACGCTGCCCTGTCCTGAATCACAAGGGAAGTACATAAGTACATAGTCCTAGTGTCATCATCCCATTTACAGCAGCAAATTAATTCCCACCCTCCATGGACCTAGGACACTTGTATGGAGATATCTGCCTGTCCCTGTACACTTGGGCCATGTGTCAATGCTTGGCCTCAGCTGGGGACCACAGTGCTCCTGCTCTGGGGAGCCAGCCACATCCCATCAGTGGATGCTTTACCTCACTGACGTCACATTAAGGATGACATATAGTCAAGTAAGAACTCACATGCTTCCTTTGTCCAGGTTTTAGGTGAGTTGTTTTTGAGGAAATACAAGTTGTTTCTGTACATTCATACTTGTATTCTGCTGGAAATCCTTATTTTACTGTCATTTATTTCTGGGAATGCCTGAAATAGACATCTTGAAGCTTCCCAGTCCCTTACATTCTTCATTTTCCCATAATTTTATATACAAAAAGTTTAGAAAAATCTACCATTGAGCCACAGAAATGATTTACAATGCATGTACAAATTTAAAGAAAAACAGCGAACAACATTACAAACACATACCACTGATTTTAATAGTAGCACACATGTGGTCAGCAAAACAGGTTAAATATTTTTGTTTGCTTCTTTTTTTAAAATTTATTTTAAAAGCCCTCAAGAGAAAATTCTTTTTATGAAAAAAATTTCTAGTTCACAAGAAAGGGAGAAATATTTTGGGACTGTTTAAACTTATTTATCCAAAAGCTAACCGTTTTTCTTTAAAAAAAATAAAATGGAGGCTGTCAGCTTTCTCCTTTATCTTTTTCTGTCTTCTTTCCCCCAACGGGAACAAAAGTAATCTTTGGAAAGTTGCTATAAGACAGGGGAAAAAATATCCATTTGAAAATATGGCAGGAAACGAGGTATTTTCAACCACATCTCTTCACTAGTGAAGTAACATGTCACAGGACAGTAGCAGCAGGGACACTGCTATGTGACTAGCAGAGACAGGACTAGTTATAGAACATATATATTACAGAAAAAAAAAGATGGCAGAGGAAAGTATATTGCCTTTTCCTTACTTATTCAGTATCTGTCTTATGACTGCATGTGGTTTCTTGATAGTAGCAAAATAATAATAATACATTTCTACATTTCTAATTTAACCTGGGGAATCTCTTAGAAGAAACTAGTGAGCTGGGTCTAATGATGCCTTTGGGAAGAAGACAGGTATTGTCATCATTTTACACATGATGAAAATGATAGATGAAGCGTTTAAATGACGAAAGGGAAAAATCAGTTTCCCCCGTCACTGAGGAGATTTGGCATCAGGCATCTCAACTAAGGTAGTTTTTTTACACGAGGGACCTACATTTGGGGAAGAAATATTATGCCTCCTAGCAGAACATCCCCCATAGGTCCCCCTGGAACAGTTAAAGTAAGTTAACAAACTAAGCAAATGCCTGATTTTGGGGGTGCAGATATGAAACAGAGCGGAAAACAAACACTGTGCTATGGCCACAGCTATCTACAACCACAGCTCCTTGACAAAATGACAGGAGATGTCATGCAGGTTTTGGCATAAAACAAAGGGATTTGGGAATCTGTGTGCCTCAATCCAAATAAATATATTTGTTCCAGGGGAACAGAGGTGGTGTAATGATACATTGTGGCAAAAAAAAGTACATTGCAATTACCTTGTGATGCTCCCACCACAGTCATTATGTACTCTGGTTGTCTTCATTGTCTCTCTCAATTGCATTAATTAGAGCTGTACATTCAATTTTTGGGGGTAATTTTCTCAGTTTGGTGTGGTGAAATAGTACTTTTACCTTCCTTATGCTACACAGGTCTTTGCTCTTTTCTTGGACTATTTTGAAGCTGCTCTAAGCAACATCAAGCTACTTTGCTTACTTGTGTTTGTACTGTCTCCTTTTATTAGGTATAGTCAGTTATAGTCATTACTATTGTCCAGACTTTGTCCATGTTATAGCCACATTAATTTTGCCTATGTACTGGACTCCTTCCACTGTACAATGAGCAAATCCTTGATATCTAACAAAGTTGAAAGATCATGCAAGATTCAGCTATGGTTTCTCTTTAATGCTTACTTCATGGTCCGGTCTCCTCTTCCGCTTTGTGGAGATTTCTTTAGCCACATCTGAGAAATCCCAAAATAAAAGTGGAAATGTTTTACTGAAAGCAGTGTTTGAATACATGCTGTGAATTTATCAACTCTTCTGTAGCAAACTGCTTGAGGTAAAACTGATCCTGCCTGCGCAGGATAAACATTCCCTATTGACCTGGTAAGTTAGCAAGCCTGCTGAGTTATCCTGGGTTACAGACTACAGTCATTTTCTTTTGTAGCACTGGAGGTGGAGCTCTGGGGTAGCCATTTGGCACCATATCATTAGCTTTCACAAATTTGCTGTCAGACTGTGAAATATTCTGTTTTTACAATGCAAAAAGCAAGTTGAAAAATACCCCCAAAAATCTACTTGGACATCTCTCTGTTTGGGGAACAAAGGCTGTGAAGATTTGCGTTCTTTGGTAGCATGCAAAGAGGTTTCCACATTCATAAATCAAGATGGTGGTGTTTGTAGAATCTACTTGACTGGTTTAGCCATCATTATAACAAATGACTATCCGATCAATACTAAAGAGCAAGAATTGTCAGCTCAGCTGCAGAACATCTTTCTATCACACAGATTAAAATGGTTTGCTTTTCAATGATTCCTTTGTACTAAGGATTTGAGGTTTGCTAGGGAAGCTGTTTTGGAGTGTGAGGATGTTGCAGAGCTGATGCTGGGATGCTGAGCTGCAGATCTGCTTTTGATTACATGGCGGAATGGACTTCAGAGGCGACACAGCTCCTCCTGTTTTGTGTCGCTGCGACTAGGCAGCATCCAGCAGCTGCATACAGGACCTGTCTTTGCCTGCTGATGCAGTTAAGCCATGCATCTGGAGAAACATGCCATCTCTTTATGGGAGTTTGAGTCCAGTGCAGGTATGAAATTGCAATGTAGACATACCCTGTGCTTAACCCAGTCTGCCACTGGATCCAAAAGGAAATGGGACACATGGTCCTGTGACATGCAACCTTTTAATGCAGCTATTTGCAGACCTTAGTCTGCCCTTGCTACATTTTCTGTTTGTGCCCTGATGAACTTCTACCTTTTCAAGCATGCTGAAGACAGAAGAATTTGTAGTGGACTGGCTTTGTTATATATAGCACTGATTTCCCTGTGGGAAGCTGTCTGCAGATCATTAATTTAAGTTCATGTTATGTATCTGAACTGTACTTCCAAACCTTACTGAAAATGCACTGCCTAAAACTCTAAAACATGTTTCTATTTTATTCATTCATTAATATTCACAACAGCTTTTAAAGTTAGAATATGAAAGGAAGAAACAAAAGATTCTTCATCTCAACACTTCTTTGTTTTTTCATTGTGATATTCAGATTTAGTCAACAATAAAAGAGTAAAGGTGTGAACATGTGAAAGAACAACTTTGTGAAGCTGCCTGACATAATTTGGAAAGAAAGACCCCTTTTTTGCCTTTCTCTGCTCTCTGATTTAACCTCAGCACTGATGTGACAAAGTTGCCCAACTCACCTAATTTTTTGTAGGGCAGACCGAGAGAAGGGTGCCTGCATTTTGTTCTCCCCTAGCATAAAACCAGAGACTTGCTGCACTTGAAGACCATTTTGCCATTGGTGACAGCGAAGTCATGATATCAGTGTGACTGCTCCTAGTCATCAGCAAAGAGGAGACGGAGAGACCAGCCTCTGGTCTGGTCCTTTCCTGACATCACAGGCCTGTCCAACTTGTGGAGCAGGTGAGCCAGGATATCCTAAGCTGGGTTACCTGCTTAGCCTTTGCAGATTCTTCACAGACACCCATTTCCCATTTGCCATTATCCTTTTTTGCTTTCCTACATAGTGGCCCAAGACAAAAAAGAATTTAGGTCTGATGTTTGAGATGCCTTGTAGCCTTACAAGGCTTACGAGCAACCCCAGCAAACTGAAAACAGACCATTTAAAATGTTGCTCTTAGCACATATTATTTACAGTTGGTATGAGAAGATGAATCCAAAGTATAAATCAAACTTTGGAGCACAAATCTTGTTAGTTGCCATGTTAGTAAATCAGCTCACCTAAATAATCTTGAGCTTTTGACAATGATGCAGCCTCCTGGATTGAAAATTCAGCTCCTGCTTATGCTGTGAACTTCACCTACTGACATTTCAAAGGACTGAGATCCTATTTCTGATGGTTCAGTTTATACTCAGCTATAACTATTTTGAGCAGCACTAAGCTGAATAGAAACAGCTGATGTTCAGGTCTGTCTCCTCTGAATAAGCAGAGTAGGTTAGGGTAAGTACATAATTTGTATACATTTTTGAACAGAAAATAGGCACAAATACAGAAATGTGGGGAGACAAACAATAAAGCATATAATGGATGTTCCCTCAAACTGCTTTTTGTTTGTTTTAACTTTTCCATTTGGAGGTAAAAACTAATGTTTTCAATCCATACCTCCACGCTTATTCCCAGAATAAAAAAGCCTGTGTTAGAGAGATGTGATTTCTGCTTTTCAATGACGGTCTGGTATTATTTGGCAATAAATTGTATTCTATACAGTTTCAATTACTAGCCCATTCAGATCTAGCAGCTCTTAACTATTCAAAACATGTTCTACTAAAATCTACATCTGGAAACGATGTCACTTTTTGATTTTGGCATTGAAAAATCCGACTTAACGTTAAACACATACTCTTGAATACAAAGCTTTGAGAGAAATTAGTACAGCTGAACACTCATTATACAGATTAAATTTTAAAAGAAATTGCACATGCCTTTTATTTAATAGTTACAATGTTTCACCACGTTTCAGTGTGCTGTATTTTCTCTATATATCTACTGGTTGATTTTGCTTCTCCCACAGATCTGATGCTTGCTCTTATGTGATCCTTCCAGCACAGCCACAATGGAATGATAATCTCCAGGATTCAGTGTCTGGCTGTTTTGTCACTGCTGGATGGGCAGACTGGAGATGTGCATGATCATTTTTTCACCTCTTCCAAAGCCTGTCAGGATGCTTACTCTTCAAGCAGTCTTGGGGAAAGGAAAACAAGGGGTTTCTGTTATTGTTCTTTTTGCATATAGCCAGCGACGTCGCAAAACTAGTACCCTTTTACTTTAATGAATAAAGATTTAACTTGAGCAAATCTAAGCTACTAACTAAGTCAATAATTAATAGATTTGAGGGTTAATAGTAAATTTTCTAAAAAGAAAAAAGAAAAAAAAAGTTATATTTTAAGTAAACTCTGGGGAAACCCAGATATCAACCTTAGGTCAGTAGTGTTCATAGCACATGGAATAAAGCTTTCCAGTCTGTTTGCATTTTGGGCAATTTTTTTATTAAAATGATAGACAGCTGGAATATGTTCCTGGCATATTCACCAATGGCCTGGTTGGCAGAACTCCCAACTGCAGAAGATGCCTTCAGACTGAGTTTGGTTTTCCCCCCATATTTAGACTGGTAAACAAGTCTAATAAGTTTAGAAAATATCTTTCTGCCTAAGCTTAATTAGACTGGCATTTTATAACAGCTTGTTAGAGTAAATCATCTGTTGCTTTGATTAGAATCCATATATCTGGAATAAGGTGGAGTTTGTTCAAAAACTGCACTGTTATGGACACACTGGTGTGTGCTTGGAGACCACATGACCACCTGCTCTCCTGATTAGACCCTCTACTGGTATGGAGAGGTTCAAACCTAACTGGCCAAGAGTATCCAGCAGCGCAGCAGTATAAGTGCTGCTGGCATGGAAGTGGAGAACAGCTATGATTAAATTAAAAACAATCAAGGCCTGGAATTGGGTGCTTTAAGCCTGTTGAAACCCCGTGGGCTTTACTGCTGAAGTCCTTGCAAGCCTGGCTGGAATGTATTGCAGAAGAGAGGAAGGACGAGGTTCTGTGTGTGATGTAGTTGCAATAGATGTCTTTTGTCTTGCTCACCAAATTCTTACTGAAGCTCCTAGAAGGCTTTAAATATTTAAATAATAACATCAGTATTTAGAACCCAGAAACTGTTTTTCTCAGGGGGCTACTTATGACAACACAGTTTCTGAAGGCAAACCTGTACAATCTCTTCTATCGTTATGAAGGAAGAGGAGGATATTTTGGGAGTGGTAGGAAAAAAAAAAAAGGGAAAAGTCTTGAAAAAGTGAACATTTACAGGGTCTTTCTAGCTCCACAACAAATCTGTTATGAAATAATGACTCTTTCCACTCCAACACTCTAAAGTTTTGCAGGGAGAGCTCCTTGACCTGCCCTAAGTCCTGGGTAGCAAGGTTGATGAGGTGGGATGTAATTCCACCCTTTGTCTGACCATGGTGGGGCCCATCAGAACCGGCATTGCAGAAGAGTTGATACCTCCTTGCAATGCTGCAGAGATTTTTGGATGATGCTACTTCTTACAGAGCAAGGAGGAAGCCTCTGTAACTCAGAAGGGAGCCTAGGGCTTTACAAATTGCGCTGGCTTGTCTTTGCTTCTCTGGCAGTCCCCAAAATTTGGAAGGTGCAAACATAGCTTAAAAATGGCATCACTTCCATTCACAGGTGAGCTCTGTGCTGTATTTCTTCAAGTTGTTCTGCAGCAGCTGGAAAAGCTCATGAAGATGTTTTTTAACATACTAAGGTCCCAAGTAAAGCACTGCTTATTGTTCAGAGGTCTGCCAAGTTGCTCTTTTTCTTCTTTTGGTTCATACATCTGTTTTTACACATCATGTAAACCCATCCAGGTTAGAGAAGTCACACAGCAAGACAGAATCAAGCAACAAAGTTTTGTGCAGCAATTACAGCAACTATATTAGAAAGTGTCAGCTTCTATCCTTGGTGACTGAAAGTAAGCAGAGCAGGTATGTTATTTGTAATGTTCAAGTTCTATTTTGCATGAATTCACACAAGCACTTTTGCTAACAGCAAACAAAAAATGGTCAGAAGCCAGCCTTAGGGAAAATGAGACTGAATTAAAAGATAAAAGAGTTCTCTTGGAAAAAAAAAATTAAGTTTGGCTCTCTCCTTACTTTCCTTCAGGGCATGCTTGATTCGTATTTTCAAATTTGTACTCATAGATGTATTTTAAGGAAAAGCTATGATCTTAATATAAAACCATGTGTTGCCAGGAACTGAATTTTAGAGTAAAATCTCACATATTGTAACACAAGAGCAAAAAAATGGCATTGATGTGTCAGAGGCAATATCTGATTTTAGATCCAATGTGCAAAACACATTCTCCTTGTAGCACTCAAGCACAAGTTCAATTATATTCATGTTCTCCAGCAGAGAGACAAATGAGGGCTCTGTCATGTTTCATAGGCAGTTACCAGATTTTAGTGAGGCATCAGGATTAAAAATATCTAAGTGTCTTCATTTAATAATGATTGTGTTCTCTTTCAACTCTTGTTTCGTATACTTGTTTACAAAGGGCATGATTTCAAGTAAGATTTGGCACTTTCACAGCCTTTCTTGCCCTCTTCCGAATCTTAATTAAATGCTGACATTGAATCTGTGACATAGCTATTGATTCCATAGCAACAATTTGATGTCATCATCATGGATCTGGGACTTAACTGTAGTCTCCAGCTGAAAGCAGGGTTGGGCCATGGGGACATTTATTAAAGGCCAGGTTTATGAAATAGCACGTTTGTGAATTTGAGGGGAAAAAAAGTTGAACTTCATTTGGACATAAATCTTCTATTCTTCTGAGGTTTGTTTTGGTGGATTTTTTTTTTTAATTGAAGAATAAAAATAGTTAAATCTGCATTTCATTAATCAAACACTCTCTGCCAGTTTCCCACTCAGCAGATAGCAAAATCAGGTAATTATTTCACTGGAAAACACCTGTTAACCTTTTTGCAAAGGGCTGTATTTTTATAGTTCCTCTCTTGTTACCATCAGAAATAAGGGTTGTCAGATTAGTTTCTCTCTAGTCTCTAGCTAGCAATAATGAAAATATTGCAAATGTCTGCAAATGGTTTGTTTCCAATTCCCTCTGAGATCCTTTTCTGTCAAGTCCTGGAGCTATCTGAAGTTTTTTTGACTGATCTAATTCATTTCTGATTCTTCAGGTACCTTCCTCACGTGTTGTTTTTCTTCCCTGTCTGTGCAGCAAAATTATTCCTGCTTCCTCCAATCCCCCTGGCGAGCACAGATGCAAGGAAGTCATTGAGATTCCTGGTTCTGTATGCCTCCCCTGTCTTTCAAAGCCTATAGTGTTCCCTCAGCAAGATTACTGCTTTCTATGACTACAAAAGCTTTTATTTGTCTTCACAGCTTGTGCAATCCTTGTTTAATTTTCACTAGTGGTTTTCTAAGGCTGTATCTTGTGTTCCCTGATCAACGCAAGGTTAGCGTTTCATCTGCAAGGTTAGTGTCTTCATACACACTTCTTTTCTTTATCAATCCCTGCATTTCCCTGATCAGCCATGTTTGTTGTTTACTACTCCTAGTAAAAGTTTATTCCTTAATGTGTTTTTGTTGCATTGAGCTCTTGGAAAGCTGCTTCTCAGCGCTCAGGTATCCTTTCTTCTGCCTTACTCCTCTTTTCCCTAGCAGTTGATTTTTAGCAGTACAAACTTTTCTGCTTTTCTGCCAGATTTTAATCACCAAATTGGACACTGGCTTTTCGTTTTGGGGATTCTCCTGCTTTCGGTTTCTGGTTAACACGTGAAATTCTCATGAAGTTCACTGTTTGGTTCCACTGCTGCCTGATCTGTAAAATATGAGCTTGATTCCTGCTTGCTTGTAGCTGTGTATCCATATTGAATTAAGTGGTTTCTGCAGGTGAAAATGAGCAAAATATGGTCATGATTAAACAGAGGCGGCAGAGTGCTGTTTCTCATCCTCCTGCCAAGTCTTCCCTTGCAGCCAACATCACTTTACACTCAAAAGTGCCAGAGGAATCACAAAGTCTAGAGATCATTCTGGGGCTAATGACTACTGGGGGTGGACAGGACTCCCTCTGTGTGGGTTGATGTAGTTCAGCTTGAACCATATGAGATGATCTACAGGGCACACATACACTGAGGAAGAGCCATGGCTTGGCTGGGACTACGCAAGTGCCAGGATTTGTTGTAGGTGCGTGGCTGGGGATGATGGGCTGGATCCCCAGTTCGCCCAGGCAGGTATCATCTGGTGTCTTCACATTCCCCTAAAGGTGCCTGTTCATACTGACTCACTGCTGTGGCAAGGACAACAGAAGGTTTGCACAGTCTAGTGTAGCGTGAAGATGCACTAAATCTCTGAGAGTTTAAAGAGAGATGATCCTGGAGAAGGACAGAACAAAAAAAGTAGTTTCGATTTTGTATTGCTCATTTGTATAGCACCTTACAGTGTTATATACCCAGGCCCCAGGAGCAGGCTCACAATGTTGAGATGGGAACCAGAGATGAGGCCTCTGCGTGTCTCAGTACAGGATTTTCAACAGAGAATGTAAATGAGGAATGCTTATACCATCCAATACCATATATTGGAGAGAGAGGACTGACAGGAAAACACTTTTTTAATCCTGTGCATCTGAAAAGCTAGAAAGAAGGACTGGAAAGCTATGCTGTGCTTAGGATAAGATGATGGGCTCAGTCTTTTCCTTTGAAAGTTGAAGGTAGTTCATCCTTTCTGTAATAGTCTAGAGGTTAGAGTTAATAAAGGTAGGCAGCAGAGGGTGGAGAGGCCCTGTGGTACATTTTCTAATCACTTGAAGAGAGGCTATTTGAACCGGGGTAGCTGAGCTGCTGAAAATTTCCATCTAGCAGAAGGGAATTCAAGTCTCATGGACTGGCAAAAGCAGGAGAGGGAGCACACAGAGTGGCACAGCAGGCAGAGTACACAGGTGCCAAAGGTACAAGCCCTGTCTGTCCTCATGGAGTTATTTCTAGGTTTTATATGAAAAAGTAACTGGAACAAACCCTGGTTTCCAATAGCTAATTCTTAACAGCAAAGTTGCAAAGGGTTTTTTTCTGCTTTCAATTTTATGCATTTCTTCCTGCACTGTTTAGGCAGCATAGGTACAGCTGCCTGGGATCTCAAATTCTTCCTGGGGTGGAGGGGGAAAGCCAGCAGAAAACAAGATCACCACCTGTGCATCTATTGGATTTCACACTTACGTCCAACTTAAAGAAAGCTATTGCACAAGAATGGTGAAAGACATGGAATACTTGTGATCAATTTAGAGGTTAAAGAACTCTTTATTGTGGAAAGCCCTTTTTCTTTTTTTTTTTTTTTTTTTTCCCATTAAAGTAAAGCAACAGTACTGGTGTCTTCCTTTGGGCTGCAAAAACAACCAAAAAAACCCAGTCATAACAAAGTGTAAACCAAGAGACCCTCTGATCTTAAATCCTCTCATTAGTGGCTTGTTAATTGTAAGCTTCATGTCACTAGTGGCTCACTGCTAAATTTAAGCCCCTTGGCTCAGGAGTGGTAGGGGAATTTTTCCTGTGTTGGTCAGAGTAGGCTTCAGAAGGCCATTTCATTTCAGCCTTTGGACATGATCTCACTCAAGGCCACTAGTCTCTTGCTTGTCTCCACCACTGCAAGGTCTGCAGTGGTGCAGCACTGGGGAGAGATCTTGTTTTCTCCCCAGCTTGGTAGCAAAACACCCCATTACAAAGAAATCTCTGAAGGAACATGCAATAGTGGGCCCACAGAGACTACGGCTGGGCGTACCGCAAATGTCAGCATCAAACTCATTCCTTATGCGATGGCTCATTTCTCTAGCTGCACTCAAGCACCCACTTTTGCTGGAAAGAGTCTTTAAAAATGGTGACTCCAATCTCTAGCTGTAGGCATAAGCAAGCCATACACTTACGCTGGTGTGAATAATCCGACCTAGCAACTGGAATGTTTTTTCAATTAGATAGACTCTACGTTTAGCTTCTGGGCAGTTCATTTTTGATTTACTCTGAATCCACAGACAAATTGATCTGTGAACAGCCATTGCTTTCACAGAGGGATTAGATTTGAGGAATTATGGGTCAGATTCATCATACTGATGACAGATAGGTTTTCATACTTTGGATTTTATTAATGACATGTTCTTTACCATTCAAAGGAGATCAGTCACAAGGTGTTCTGCTGCTACTGAGTTTCTCTGGAAAAAGGACATTGTACATGGAGACAGGAATGCAGGTTAGTGTGTAACGGACTCAGAGAAATAAAATACCTTTACTATCAGGGAGTAATTGGAAATGGGTCCAAATTTCAGCTGTTACAAGAACATCACTGCTGTCTTGGAAAATTGCATGGTCTGAAATGCATTATTTTCAACATATTTTTGATCACAATGCCTTGATTATCCTCACCCCCCAATTATGGGAAGAAATGTAAAATTTGTGCAAAGCTGTTCAGGGAATATAC
Organism: Chionis minor; assembly: GCA_013398295.1. Taxonomy (NCBI): domain Eukaryota; kingdom Metazoa; phylum Chordata; class Aves; order Charadriiformes; family Chionidae; genus Chionis; species Chionis minor. Next base: position 59,300 of record VZSF01000963.1, on the reverse strand, counting down.
ATTCATCAAATGCTCCTGGTGACCAGTCCTGTGCTCAGGTTACTAACCCCTGGTGCTTTTCTCCAGTTATAGACTTACCCAAGCGAACACTCCAGTCTTAAAAGCCTAGCATCCTACTTATTCTCTGGAAAAATCAGCGGCCACTTCTTCAGGCATGCATCATTTAACTCCTCAAACCTGTGCCACAGTAATCAGTATTGTATGGGGAAATTATATTACCTTTAAGTAACTCTTTCATACAGCCAATGGTGTGCGTTTTCTTTTCAACATTTTTGGGATTTGATACTGTAGTTTTAAAAGTTTCATTCTCTATTAAATTAACAGATTGATGGAGCTGTATGGAGCTCTGTTTGGCTACAGATGAGTGGACTTAAGTTCTGCAGGACTGTTTTGTATGAGATTGCTGAAATAACTGCCCAGTATTTTTAAATCCTGTTCACTTTGGGTGAAACTCCCTATTATGAGAAGCCAAAGCCTTAATTCACTGACCCAGCAAGCCCAGTTCTTGGGATCTTGTAAAGAGGTGAAATGATTATTTTGCTGTTCGCAGCCACTTTAGAGTGTGGAACCAGCTTATTAGGTTCAATCTCCAGACAATTTACAAGAGCACAGAAGGCACAGGACACGGGAAGGGTGCCATAAAAAATGCAGGAGCCCAATGAAAGCATTGTCTTGGTTTTAGTGTTAGCAAGTTGTTAGCAATAGAAATGCTTATGATGATCACATTCCCCATTTGGGAAGGATGAAGTATTTAGATGTCCAAAGGAAACTTAATAGAAACTAAAATTTAATTTTTTGTTTGTTTGTTGTTTTCTGTTGTGGGAGGAGGCAAAAATTAAGATACGTCAAAGACTGCGTTAGTTCGTCTGCGCAGTGTCCTCTTAACTGTGCCATTGGTGTCCCTTTTGGCCTTTTTGAGAATCAAAGCCAGCATTTCATAGAATCATAGCATGCTTACAGTTGGAAGGAACCTTGAAGATCATCTAGTTCCAACCATCTGGCCATGGGCAGGGATAGGTCCCATTAGACCAGGTTGCTCAAAGACCCATCCAACCTGGCCTTGAACACTTCCAGGGATGGGGCCTCAACAACTTCCCTGGACAACCTGTTCCAGTGCCTCACCACCCTTGCAGTAAAGAATTTCTTCCTAATACCTGTTCTAAATCTACCCTCTTTCAGCTTCAAACTTTTACTCCTCAACCTATCACTACACTCCCTGATAAACAGTCCCTTCCCACCTTTTCTGTAGGCCCCCTTTAAGTACTGGAAGGCTGCTATTAGATCTCCCTGGAGTCTTCTCTTCTCCTGGCTGAACACCGCCAATTCTCTCAGTCTGTCCTCATAGCAGAGGTGCCCTAGCTCTCTTCATCTTCATGGCCTTCCTCTGGACTCACTCCAAGAGGTCCATGTCCTTCTTATGTTGGGGGCCTCATGGGAGGATGCAGTACTCCAGGTGAGGTCTAACAAAAGCAGAGTAGAGGGGCAGAATCACCTCCCTCGACCTGCTGGCCATGCTTCTTTCGATGCAGCCCAGGACGTGGTTGGCCTTCTGAGCTGCAAGAGCACATTGCTGGCTCACGTTGAGCTTCTCATCCACCAACACCCCCAAGTCCTTCTTGGCAGGGTTGCTCTCAATCCATTTTCTGCTCAGCCTGTGTTTTTGCTCGGGATTGTGCCGACCCACATGAAGAACCTTGCACTTGGCCTTGTTGAACTTCATGAGTTTGGCATGGGCCCACCTCTTAAGCCTGTCCATGTCCCTCTGGATGGCATCCCTTCCCTCCAGCATGTTGACCACTCCACACAGCTTGGTGTCACCAGCAAACTTGCTGAGGGTGCACATTTATTCCCATCAGACCATTTGCTTCTACTGAGGCTCATTTTTTTTCCTTGCGCATTGATTCCTATTGACCCAACAGTTCTCTCTTGCTTTACTTGGGAATTACATACATAATTTTGAGAGCAAAGCTGGAACCGAAGAATAGCCTTACACACCCAGAAAGTGGAAATTCATAATAGGTGTGTTGTGCTTGACCAGAAGCAAAGGAACAGCTTTTATTCCTTAGGACTTTTTCTGTATCTCACAATTTATACTGAAATAAATTGCATATTGTACAGTTTATAGGGAGACTAGAGCTACCTGAGCAAGTGCTGTGAAAAAAATGGTAGAATCTTTTTTTCCAGAGATATAAGACTGTCAATTTTGAAAACATTACATATAGAAAACAAAAGTGCATTGGGCTTGATCTGAGAGTCACATTTGCTGTAAGCAGGAAAAACATTCAGGCTCCTTGTGCAAGGACCCTGAAAAGCTGGCTTGACAAAATTTACCTGTGGAGACACAAGCGCAAGTGAATGTTTGACTTTGTGAGCCTGACCAGCTATCAGTTGACTGCCCAGTCAGATAGAAATTCAAAATATTTTTAAATTCAGACATACTACATTTTAGTAGATTTCTTTCCGATGTTGGAAAACACAAGTCAGTTTTCCAATGGTAAACTCCTGATCATTTTACAAAGGCTGTGAAACAACATGTAGAACATAAAATACAGGTAATTATTTTTTAAAAGGCCAATTGAAAACAGCAGTCCAGTGTTTTCTAAACCCTTCAATGAAAATGCAACAGTGGTCCTTTCCAAAAACCAAAGGTAAGTCTTCTATTTACCTCAGCAGGATGAAACAGACCCATGCTAGCTGTTTTCAAAATCTCAGCCTGGGAGTCTCTATTTCCTTTTCTCTACAGGAAAGAAAACACAAAGATGCAACAAGAAGCCAGGCACACCACAGAAAACATAACTTTTTCCATAGATATATATAGTAGCTGTAAAGAATGTATCTTCCAAGGGTCAGGTTTTAAAATTAGAGTGCTGTCAAAATTTCAGGCTCAGTGAACTTCCCCAAATTACCATTTGTCAAATGACATCCATAATTTTTAAGATTCCTTTTCCCTACTTTTTTTTTTTTGTGCTAAACAATATGTTTACTATTCATATTTGTCTTTAGAGATGTACATATTTATAATTGTATGCAGCTGGTTTAATATCTGGCTTCAATAGAAGGTGATACATATATTATTCTCATCTACTTTTATTGGCAAAAAAAATTTAAAAATTACCATAGCAAAGACTGCCTTTGACTGGAGTTGTGTGCCTACGGCCTCAGGAGTGTATGTTAGCAGTGAAAATTCAGATCACAACTGTTTAATTTGAGCCCTTCTCTCAAGCTCATGTCAGCCTTGCAATACATAGTTCTGTGGGTGTGTTGCAGGACTTGGGATGTGCTGAACATGACATATGCCTTATGCCATACGCTCTCATCTGGCTTTTGGCCAAATGATAGCTTAGTTCAACTGTAAGTGGAAAACACTCAATTAGACGAATATACATCTTAATGAACATCACCATTTGGAAAAATTGTATGATAAATACTTCTTAAAAAATACAATTTCACAAGTGAGAATTTAAAAGATGTTCTATGTTCTATTTGCTCTGTAATGAGGAACGGGTTATTACAGGCACTTGCTTGCTTGAGGATTAGCTACAATTGCAAAGGACACATGTAAACAAGCTGAGGATGGTATGACCCCTCTGCAGTTTCTCAGATTAGAGACTGCACGCTGTTGCTGCAGATCAGGAAAAGGGGACACAAGGCTGTGGCAGACATGTTCTTTGTCCCCAACTCCAAGATGCACAGATGAGGGGGAAAGTCTCATATTGCTCCCAATCCCTTCAACATTCCTGAGCTTTTGCTAAAATCTGTAGGGCTGGATTGTGTCACTTGTCTCTCTGCAAATAGCAATGCCTCTGTCTGTCCAGTGCATTCTGCAAGCAGAGTGGGGTAAGCAAATGCTTTATCCTTTTATCAAGTGTCTTCTGAGTTAAAATTACATCAGCATGTGATTCATTCAAAAGCAGAGAGGGGAGGGAAAGCCATCCCTCCTCCTCTGCTAAGGCATAATGACCTTTATGAACCTAATGTTTTACTGCCTTTATTATGTGGGGGAAAGCAATCACTGGAATCTCCTTTCATATCTTATTTTGTAAGACAAAATATTCCTTAACACAAGTGAAGGTCAAGTATGAGGAGCAACGACCAGACATTACAGATCACAAGTCAGCTCTCTTCTGCCTCCCCAAATCACGAGACTGACTTAAAAATCATGAGGATTGCTGTTTTCTTTTCTTGAATAGATGCTGCATTCTTATTTATCTCCTCCATTTCAAGGGATTCATTCTTCCAGTGCTATCTTGAACCATATACTTAAAGCTTCTCAGTACAGTTCAGGAACTGCCTTGCCTGGTTTTGAGCTCAATTATCTGTACCTAGAGGGAAGGGTTGTAACTCCTACAAGTAGGAGGAGGAGGAAGAATAGTAAGGAAGAGGAAGGACACTGGCATTTTCCAAGTGATGGTGTCAACAGCTCTTTCAGTGTTTTTGGCATTGCTCTAGCAGTAGTTGGGTCGCAGCAGAGCCTGTGCCAAGGCACAACAACCACAGCAGGTACAATTCTCTGAAGTCCATCAGCAGGGGCACTTTCAGATCAAAAGGCATCAGGGATGCTACTTGTTGCTTGGTGCCAAAACTAGAGCAACCTTTTCACACCATACATGTGGCAATGAGTATTAGTGAGGAGACAGAACGCTGCTGGCTACCAATGCAATGGCAGGACCTGGTTGAAGGGGAGAGAGGAAGCTGTCTGCATCTCATCTGGGCTGCTCGCACTCTACTTCAGAGAGCAAGATGGAAATGGTGGTTTTCTGACCCTGACAGCGACAAGGTGCTGTACAAGTGTAAGACTTAGCCCAGAATGATGGGGGAAAACCAACTACCTATATTGGAGCTCAGAAAGAACTGTACTGATCAGACCATATTGACAAACTGTAGAAGACGGGAAGGTCCCAGTGCTACACCAAGCAAGATACAATGCAGCGTTGCCAGTCTTTTCCACAACATGGGATGTAGGAAGAAAATGACGTTTTGAAGTCACATTGCACTAATAGGTGGCAGGCTCAATTTTGCAAATCTATCTGTACACTGACACCAAATTCAAAGTATTATTCTCTTCCATTTTTGGTCTACCATCCACAAGTTTTACATTCTTACAGATACTGTACAGCGTATTGCTGGTTTGTCGTCTTCATCTTTAAGTGCCATTCTCCCATCCATGTTTTCTCAGGAAAAAAAAGATATTTGATATTTTGTGGGCATTTCAGCTGGTTCTTCCTTCAGCAGACTAAGAGTGAGGGATTCATACGTTTATCACATTACCAGGTTTAAGGGATCAGTTCTCCCTAAAAGGAGGTATTAGAGACAAGGCCATTAAACAAGAAAGTTACAGTGATGGTCTCCCTGAGCTCCTTTAAATGCTGTAGGTGGCTGCTTTCATAGGCATCTGATTGAATTTTAATTCCAGATTCTACCACTAGACTGAAATACTCCCCCTCAAAACCTGAAGGAATCTTGGATTTGTTGGTAAGAGTCACAACTAAGGTACAGGGTCCCTTTATTTTCACTGTTGAATGTGACAAGTTAAGACTTAACTTAATCATTCAACTTCATGTAGCCTTAGCTTGTCATCTGTTGATTGCGTGCCTTGATCTGACTGCCCAGATCCACAGTCTTCTTGCCTACCCATTTTACCTGAGGACAGAAGAAGCCACAGCAGCAACAGATTAACAGTGCCCTTATATTGTACTGTTACAACTGACAGCAAAGCCTCACTGTAGTTTTGCCAAACTTCTGTAGACCTGAGCAGAAAATACAGGCTTACATGGGAATACATAGGTATAACATTAAGTGTCTGAATTGTAGATTATTCAAATAAGTAACTCAACTTGGTGATCTACGTTCAATGATGAAATCTCTGGAGATGCATATGGAATCAGTTTTAAAATTACAGATATGCTTAATTACAATAATTGCAAGCAGAGCATTTTATCACAGACTTCTGTGGACTATTAAATGATGGGTTTAAGTGATAAACTAGTTAATCAGTAAAAGGCGGCTTTGGTGAAATTGTGTCAATGACGCTAGACTGGAAGGGGTTTATTCGCAGAAGCCTGTGGCTCTGCCATTGGGGCTTTCAGAGGGTATTGATGAGTTTTACTCTATATAGTATCAAAGGAAATTTAAAGCAAGAAGGCAGAAAGGTGTTCCTTATGCATTCATGAACCCAAACTCACATTGTCTGCGGTAATATTCCCAGTTTCTGATCCCTGATTTCTCTGAACACCTGCACGAGTTCAGAGCAAATTTGCATGAGCAAATTTTTACTTATAAAGCTGTTTTCTAAAACAAGCATAAAAGTTCAAACGTGCCATGACCATGCTGCTGTTGAGACTCAAGAGACTTACGTGGTCAAGCTGAGAAGCTGTAGCCTTTTTGAGGGTTACCAGTTTTCAGAATCACTTATGTTTGTGTCACAATCTCCAAGGATCTTCTGCAGAGTGCCTTGCTAAAACCCCTTCCTATGATCTATGTGTCGAGCTCCAACAGATACTCCTGGAAATCTGAATCATGTTTGGCAATGAAAGAGTAGAAAATACCACCATATGCTGGTTGATAAGTAGCACAACATAAATATCAATTCATTACAGAAAAAAAGTCTACCAAAATCTGACAGTTGCTTTTGCATCAGGCCTATAAGCACTTTCCATGGCATTGCTTCCTATACAGGATCTTGATGATGCTCAACTAATCTATTTAAGCCACGAATTAGGACAGTTGGCTGGAAGACCAAGTAAGAGATACTAATCTTTTCAGAAGGATTGAGCACAAGATCTTTATATAATCTAGGATATCTCCCCTTTATCCATATGCAGTATATTTAGTAAGATTTAATAAGCTCAGTATATTGAAGTTCTCAAATTAAAACAGTAGAAATAAATATAACCTAGAATACAATGAAGACTGTAAGGGATTCCATGCTCTTATCCTTGTAATTCTTCATATCTATAATGTGGATAATAAATTGACTAATTATGTAACAATATGGATTGTCAATATCTGCAAAACTAATCAGTTTGAAATTAGAATATTCCACTTAATGTATTCTCCATTGCTTTTTATTCCTTTTTTACGAAGTCTTAAAGTGTATTTATTTAAAGGTTACTGTAAGGTATTTCATTAAGCTCTCAAAATAAAACTCATGTGACCTTTTCCTTTTTGGAAGGAAGAAGAGAGTTTGTTTTCTACATCAGAGATAGAATGATGGGTCAAACTACATTCTCCTACATAGCAAAATAAATAGCATACAGAACTACTCCAAAGTGAGATAAATAATCTAGAGCTTGTCCTGGTTCCAGCGGGGATAGGGTTAATCTCTGTCCGGGACACAGGTATTCCATACCACGTGGTGCCATGCCCAGTACTTAGGTGGAGCTGCCGGGTAAGTGGTTTTGGCTGCTTGGGTAAGTGGTTTTGGCTGCTTGGGCTGCAGTTTACCGGGACTGGTTGGTGCGTGGTGGGAAGGTAACCCTGTTTGTACATTCCTCCACCAGTGTTATTGTTGTTTTTTCTGTTTCCTTTGCTGCCCTGTTAAACTGCTTTTTATCTCAAGCTACGAGTGTTGCCTTTTTTTTTTTTTTTTCCCTCACTGCTGTAAGGTCTGAGTGAGCAGCTGTGTGGTTCTTTGTCGCTGGCTGAAGCCAAACTTGGACAAGCTTGAAGGCCGACAGCATGCTCATGGGAGAGGAAAATGCATACAAGTACCATTTAAGGTATTTACATATATGTATGTTCTGGAAGATCTGGTTGCAGATGAATTCCCAAGTGAATTCCCAGAACAGAGAACAGTGATGAGTTGTGCCTCCCCACATGATTCTAATTAATAACTCAATTGCAACTACAGAAGCAACTCCTATAGGTGGGCAGAAAGCAGTAAATGTGGACTTATGAGAATGCAGACACTGCAGCCAGCCATGAACTGTGTTAGGAGCTAGGAGGAAGGTGGAGGAGGAAAGGGACAGAGATGAAATCAGTGTGATGAATGTCTCCACCCTGCATGTGCGAGACAATATTGCTGAGTAAAAACCACTTCCCCTACAAAAAAGCTGGTGGTGAATAAGCTTGGTTGCAGGGATTTGTCAGCCTTTTTTCCCTAGTCACAGGAATTGCTGCATTTTAACCTTGCCTGCAAACATCTTAAAATGATTAACATTAGCATATTTGACTTTCATTTGTGACTTGATAGGTTTTGAAACCCTATTAGATCTGGTTGCAATATGAAGACAATGGAAATAAACGAACAGAGAGTGAAAAAAGGTGGTGGTGAAATAAAGTGTTGGTTTGGGCAGATAGAAAACAAACTTCTATTAAACCAAAAATCCAACAGGAAACAGTGGAGTACATTTGCAGCATGTTGGCAAGCCTTAAAGTAAATAAGTTCTCCTAAGGCTTCAGATTGTTGATTTTTTTTTGCATTTTGAACTATGCACAGTACTCCCAAATAAAAAGGGTAAAACTCTACTTTAGAAAACATTGAAATGCCTTGATGTTACAGCCTACAATTTTTTTCCCTCAAAACTGAAGTTTGTCAACTTCAAAAACCACATTTTTGAGCTTACTGTCTTTTGAAAAGAATTTGCCCAGCTGTATTTTCAGACTTCAGTGATAAAGAATACATCCTTCAATGCACTTTTGCTGAATTGATTCTTAAACATTATTACAGCATTGCACTGGCCCCAGGTTTCAAGCATCCTCCACACTGTGGTGTAATTCAGAAAGCACTTCTGGTTATAACAGTTTCTAGGGATAGCAATTCTGGACAACGATAATGCTGGATTAGACATGTAGTTTTCATCCATCTCTAAGTTGCAATACCTCTAGGTTTTTTCTAATGGAGATGTGGGTCACTGTTAAACTGATTTAGTTTACTGAAAACCAGATTATTTTCAATTGCCTTTTGCAAGGCTTACAAATAGTCCATAGATTCCCCAACGGCTGCAGTACAGAGGACCCCTGAGCTAGTCAGAACAAGAAGTTTGTTCTCTGTGTTGACCAGCTGGGCTAAGCTGCAATTATATTTAAGCATATCATGTAGGAATTGTTGGAATGAAGTGGTAATCTGTGTCTTCCAATGTATATTATACCGCCTCTGGAATAAAGAGAGAAGATCAGTACTTGCTTTCCCAGCTTTACTATACACAGTGAATGTGGTCATGTTATTGCAAGTTATACAGACTGTCGAGGGAGCAGCAAACACACAGCCAGAAAACCTTGGTGGCCGAGACTGTTGAAGCCTGACCTCTCCCTGAAAATCGGCTGGAGTAAATTTATATAAATCAAGACAAAGCACTACAGAGAATCCTACCTATTGTGTTCCATCATTGAAATAAGAGCAGAGTATCTCCCTTTTGCACAGCTTCAGTCCTAGGAATTTGAAAAAGGTAGTGAGTGCCAACACATTGTACTTCTGAACAGTCGTTGAACTATGCTTTTTTTTATTTAATAAAAAACCAAATTGCTCTTTGCTTTGGCTCCATCAGCGTGCTCTATGATAGCATCACAACCTTCTAATTGTTTCAGAACCTGTTCTTACTCTTTCATTACCCTTGAAAAATATCTGTATTTATAAATTGTTAGAATGGATGAAATGATACACACTTCATTTCTGTTAATACTCTGTACCTGTATTTTAATCTGCTAATTACAGCAAATAGAAAATGTAGACAAGCATGAATACAATAAGATAATGTCTTTTAACAGTAACTAATTAAACCATAATACAAGACATGCTATTTAAGGGATAATGTTCGTGACACTTGAACACTTGAAACAATAAGCTGTATTGATTAAATGTCAGAGTGAATCTGAAGCATCTGATAATTGCAAAAAAAATTTCCTATAGGTATACTAATAATATGAAAAGGTGGAGCTTCACAATATGTGATGTATGGAGGGAAACATGCTGGACTTACAAAGGGAAAGAAAGGTTTGATCCACAGTTAGTCTGCTGGTGAGCTGTGTGGGTCAGAACAAATATCAGTTGAGGGGGCAATGTTGTGCACACCCGTGACAGCATTGTTCTGTTTCTGTACTGTGCGAGTGCTTTTATATGACAAGAGCCACGCTGATTTCAGCATAGATGGCTTTGGTTTTGAGAAATAGGTGCGAATGTTAAACACTCGTGACATTTTCTGAAGCAAGGACATGAAGCACATTGTGACAGATCAAGCTAATAGCTCCCTGCATTTTGAATTTCTTCTCATGGTTACAGTCTGGTAAATTAAGCGTCGAGTCTTTCCCTGTCTCAGTCACTAGTGCTGCTGAGAAAGCCCACCACAAAAAGCTGAATTTTAATCCCAAGATAAAAATGAAAAGTCCTTCTTGTGTGTAGCATTAGTTTACAAAGTCTTGTAGGATATGCATTCTCAAGTGTAATTATTTATTGTCAGATATCACACATGGAAAGAAGACATTTATTTTTCTTTTGCAGAACTATAAACAGCAATTCTCACCAATTAGTAATAAATTTGCTGTCCTTCTTTGAGTCACAGATCTCAAGTTTCAGTTTATTAATATTAACGGCAGCATTCTGCTTGGTGAAATGTGTAAAATGCTCAGTCACATAGGCCCATATTTTCTGGACCCAACCTTATTTGCTCACACTTGAAATTCTGCAGCCTGTTGCTTTGCTGATAAGTGTCAGACTCATTTTAGACTTAAGCACTCTCTGGCCTACGATTGGCTATAATCCCTTGCCTGTCATCATGCGACTCTACAAAGTGTCTTGAAATGGGAGAAATACGGCTAACAACATCTCAATGCCATATAATTATCAGACAGTAACTACCCACGCTGATTACCAGTCAAATTAAACAGGGAGTTTAAAGATGGATTTGTGCATATATGTGTGGGCGGAGCTGGTGGCTCATCTCTGCCCAGACTGTTCAGCAGTAGGAAGTGCAGGTACTGTATTTCTTCTAGCAAGAATGCTAACTGAGAATTCCTAGCTACAGCACAGAAAAAGAAAATGGGCCTCAGTCCAAACTGTTTTAAGAAGAAGGAAAAAAAAATGTTTTCCCTAACCAAGCTTTGGTTCTTGTTTAACATCAAGGGGAGCTATTGCTACTGGAGGCTCTGTACTGAAAGTTACTGCATTCATGCAAGTTGCTCTGTCTCCCTTCTGTTGCCTCTTGGCCAGGTGATAGTTCATTTCTGGGCTTGTATCAGATGGATCATCACTGGAGAGAAAGTCAGGTCACAGAATCTAGCCTCATGCTTTTTGCTCACATAGTGGGCGGGTGCTCTGACTACAGACTGGAGGAGAGAAATGGGAGCTATAGACAGAGTCAGGTTGTAAAAACAACAGCCGACTCACCATTTGGTCCTTTAAGGATCTCCAGCTGCTCAGTGCAGTACATTATAGAAGGAAACATAAAAGAGCCATGACTAACTTTGTAGCTGAACTCCTCACAAGTATGGATGACTATGTATTTAAGTTATCCTTCTGATAAAGGGCACAAATTCTTAACTGAGACTTCTACTGATACTTTACCAGGTTGCTACATCTATCGAGGTAAATCACCCACAATGGCATTAATCTTACACTTGGCATTTTTAACTAGATCAACCTGTATTCAAGCTGGATTCTTCCAAGCAAGGCATTTGCAATAAGGGAGTATGTGGACAGATGCAAAAGATAGAGCCACCACTGTACATCTACAAGGGGATTGTTTCCTAGCTTCTGCTATTGCTAAGAGCATCCAAGCTTTTCTGAGAGGCAAAGCAGCTTCACTCCAAAGTGCACCTGCAGTAGACATATCTATTTCCAGGCTTCAGAGAAAAGAATAACAGTTTGTGTCGTCCTTAAAAATAAGCAGTTAGAGGACAGTAATCCCTACCTATGAATATTGCACTTTCACGCAAGCACTTTCCAAGAGTAGTCTCTAAAGCCTATTTTCAGGACTGATGATGACATTAGAGACTGTATCTGGTGAACTTCGATGCTTTCTCATGTAGGTGGGAGGATTTTGGGATGTTCCTCTGTTAAAACACGTCTTTTCTAATAAATGGTATGGTCGTGGACAAGTAGAATAGAAGTTAAAGGTATAAAGGAAAATCATGGCAAATGCCAAACAGTCTTGGTCATTGCCAGGCAGACGCAAAAAAAGCCCACCCGCAAAAAATAAAGTTTTGGGATGGATCAAAATCACTGTATTATCACAATATAAAAGGTCATTTTAGTTGGAAAGATGGGACTGGGGACTCAATAGGTCCAATTTATCACAATGTAGCTGAAACAAGGATACAGTACATGTTACTATTCTAGTTATTTCTGAATGAATACTAAAGCAATCCAGCTAGTACAGTGCAATGAAATATGTGGGCAAAACAGAAACAGGACCATTTTATTACCATTACATGTGTGTGTATGCGTGTTAGGATGGTTAAAGACTCCACATCTCATGCCAAGGTGGATGATGATCCTGATACAGGCCAGGTTTCTCAGCCGACTTTAGAAGAAATTCTCATCTCTGCTAATTATGAAAAGTTATACCATTTTCCCTCATGCAGCAGTCAAAAATTTGAAGTATCGCTTCAAGTTATGAATTCAGGATTTTTAATTTTCTTTTAAGAACTGCTGGCATAACTTGGTTTATAGATCTGTTAGTTTGGGTTGCTAAAGTGTTACACAAAATAGCAGTAGTATTCAGACAGATTTCTGAGGTGCAGAGCCATAAATTTTGACAGCATTTTATTTGATGAAAGTAAATAGTGTAATTTTCCACTTTATGAACTCCATGTGACATACACTCTGATCTTAAAAAATTTATTGCATTTGGAGAATGGAGAAGATGGGCTGTTCAAATTCTCCATGACCAATAATTTATCAAATCTGTCTCCTGTTTTTTCTTCACACACAAAAGACTGTTCTGCTAATGTCCTGCAGTACTTAAAGCTAATGGGCTATATTTGGGATATTCTATTATCTAAGATATGTGACAAATATTAAGTATTAAAGATGTCTACTGAAAGGGCAATATGATTTATTATTAATCAAAAGAATAAATCAGGTTTTCCTCTCCTATGGCAGTCTTTGTCTATTTAAAAGCATTGCTAATATTCCAGTTCTCACATCTCATTCTTAGTGAAGCTCCATACATTTCTGCTCCTGAGGAGTTTTAGGCAGTTTTCACCAATTCTGCATCTAGCTCCTCAGAAAAGGGACAGATGTTTTTTCTGGTTCAGAACTGAAAGCTGCGTGGTAATAATGTAATATTAGGCTTCAATGGCAATGTTGCATTTCATGAGAACATATGCCTGTTCCAAAAAAAGCCTTTTGACCAGGCAGGCCATACTGTTTTATGCAGCAGTGAGCCACCTGAAAGTGCAATGAGGTAGCTGAGTGCAGGTCAGACACAGGACTTAGAAAAATACTAGTTCCAATGCTAAAGATCTCTCTCCAGCTGTGGACTGTAATGGAAAAAAGACAGTTGTTCCCATCACATCCAGTTCATGGTAAGGACACTGTTTTGCAGAGTGTCCCAGAAGAACACTGTCTCTAATAAACTGGTGTCTCCCAAACCTTTCAGGAGCGGAAAGAAAGAGATGCTAGATCTTCATGGTAAGACTAACCTACAATACATCCGTTCCCACTGCCCCATCTGCTAATTTTCTCTTCTTAACATGACAATAGCATGCAGATCCCCATGTACCCATCATAAACAGAGGCAGTCCTAATTCCATGAATTCACATTCCCCTCATGGGCAGAACACGGGGCTAGTTAGTTACAGCAGAAGGTCAAATCACACTAAGAAATGTTTCAAGATTAAGAACGTTGTGATTTGTAGAATGTGGCTGCTGAGAAACACTATCAGAGGCAATCTTTCCAGCTGGAAAGACCTAGTGCCTCTCATTGCTGGAAAGTAAGTTAGAAATACAACTGTTACTCAACACTCTGTGCTCCTCCCTAAGCATCCAGTTAGAGGGTGCAAGACCAAATGAATCTTTTATAGGGGTCAATATGGCAATATTGATGTGAAGAAACATTGCTTTGGGTTGATGATACTTTCACAAATAAACCAAAACTGTCAGATGGGGAGGAGGGCTGTGGAAATCAGACTACTAGTGTATTAAATATTTTGTAAAGTATAACCGTGCTTGGTGCTCCCAGTTGGCTTTTCTCCCTCAAGCAAGGGATCCTATTTCAAAGAGAAATGCAATTTCTGCCAGGGAATAGAGAATAAGGCAAGAAAAAAAGAATTACTTTGACAAATCTTATTTTCTGATTCTCAGTGTGTTTCCTCTGTTCCCTAGTGTCCAACTCATCACTAGGAACTGCAATTGGATTAATGACACCATGACCATTCTAAGCCAGCAAAAAGTAGGTAGAAGCAGCAGCATAATGTGCTGCTGAATATCCCAGCTCAGTCTGCAGCATGTCTGCTGTGCTAAAATGGCTAATGGTGCTTCTGTCCAAACACAAGGGGAGTCACAGAATCACAGAATGTTAGGGGTTGGAAGGGACCTCTGGAGATCATCTAGTCCAACTCCCCTGACAGAGCAGGTCCACCTACAGCAAGTTGCACAGGATAGTGTCCAGGCAGGTTTGAATGTCTCCAGAGTGGGAGACTCACCACTATTCTGGGCAGCCTGTTCCAGTGCTCTGCCACTCTCAAATTAAAGAAGTCCATCCTTGTGTTCAGATGAAAGTTCCTATGTTAAGTTTGTAACCATTACCTCTTGTCCTATCATGGGGCACCACTGAAAAAATCTGGCCCCCTCCTCCTGGCACCCTCCCTTTAAGTATTTGCAAGCATTGATGAGTTTCCCCCTCGGACTTTTCTTCTCCAGACTAAAAAGACGCAACTCCCTCAGCCTTTTATCATAAGAAAGATGTTCCAGCCCCCTAATCATCTTCATGGCCCTTTGCTGTACCCTCTCCAGCAGTCCCCTGTCCCTCTTAAACGGGGGAGCCCAGAACTGAACACAGTACTCCAGTTGTGGTCTCACCAGGGCAGATTAGAGGGGGAGGATAATCTCCCTCCACCTGCTTGCCACACTCCTCTTGA
The DNA here is from genome assembly GCA_013398295.1 of Chionis minor. Lineage (NCBI taxonomy): Eukaryota > Metazoa > Chordata > Aves > Charadriiformes > Chionidae > Chionis > Chionis minor. The sequence continues at coordinate 44,285 of VZSF01000963.1, read as the reverse complement.
TGCACCCCAGGATGCCATTGGCCTTCTTGGCCACAAGGGCACATTGCTGGCTCATGGTCATCCAGTTGTCCACCAGGACTCCCACGTCCCATTCTACAGAGCTGCTTTCCAGCAGGTCATCCCCTAACCTGTACTGGTGCATGGAGTTATTCCTCCCCAGGTGCAGGACCCTACATTTGTCCTTGTTAAACTTCAGTAGATTCCTCTCTGCCCAACTCTCCAGCCTGTCCAGATCACACTGAATGGCAGCTCGGCCTTCTGGTGTGTCAGCCACCCCTCCCAGTTTTGTGTCATCAGCAAACTTGCTGAGGGTACACTCCATCCCTTTATCCAGGTCATTGATGAATACATTGAACAGAACTGGACCCAGTACTGACCCCTGAGGAACACCACTAGGCCTCCAACTAGACTCTGCCCCACTGATCACAATCCTCTGAGTTCTACCTGCCAGCCAGTTTTCAATCCACCCCACTGTCCATTCATCCAACCCACATTTCCCAAGCTTGCCCCTGAGGATGCTGTGGGAGACAGTGTTGAAAGCCTTGCTGAAGTCAAGGTACACAACATCCCCTGCCCTCCCCTCATCTATCCAGCCAGTCATGCCATCATAGAAGACTATCAGATTGGTCAGACATGACTTCCCCTTGGTGAATCCATGTTGTCTACTTCTGATAACCCTCTTTTCCTCCAGATGCTTGGAGATGACGCCCAGAACAAGCTGTTCCATCCTCTTTCCAGGGATGGAGATGAGACTGACTGGCATGTAGTTTCCTAGATCCTCCTTCTTGCCCTTTCTGAAGTCCAGAGTGACATTGGCTTTCCTCCAGTCCTCAGGCACCTTGCCTGTTCTCCAGGACCTTTCAAAGATGATGGAGAGTGGACCAGCAATGACTTCTGCCAGCTCCTTCAGATCTTGTGGGTCCATCCCATCAGGACCTATGGACTTGTGGATATCCAGTTTACTTAGTTGGTCTCTAACTTGATCCTCCGCAACGAAGGGAGAGTCTTTCTTGCTCCAGACTTTCCCTGTTACCTGTAGAGTCTGGGACTCCTGAAGGCTGGCCCCAGCAGTGAAGACTGAAGCAAAGGCAGCATTCAGTAACTCCGCCTTCTCTGCATTGTCTGTCACCATGGCACCCATCTCATTCAACAGAGGGCCCACATTTTCTCTGGTTTTTCTTTTGCCTCCTGTGTACCTCCACTGAAGAAACCCTTCCTGTTGACCTTGACATCCCTTGCCAGATCTAATTCCAAGGAGGCTTTGGCTTTCCTCGTTTCAACCCTGCATACTCGGACTTCTTGCAATCTTCCCAAGTGGACAGTCCCTTCTTCCACATACTGTAAACTTCCTTCTTCCACTTGAGCATTTTCAAGGGCTCCCTGCTCAACCACACAGGCGTCCTGCTTCCCCTGCCAGATTTCTTGCTCTTTGGGATGCACCGATCTTGAGCTTGAAGGAAGTAATTCTTGAAAATCAACTAGTTCTCTTGAGCCACCCTATGCTCTACAGCCCTAACCCATGGGATTTCTCCAAGCATTTTCTTGGAGAGATCAAAGTTAGCCTTCCTAAAGTTCAAGGTTGCAACCCTATTTGTCTTTTTATGCCCACTACACCTAATCCTGAACTCTATCTTCTCGTGGTTGCTGCAGCCAAGGTTGCCCCCAACTTTTATGTCCTCCACCAATCCCTCTATGTTTGTCAGTACTAGATCCAGTAGTGCACCTTCCCTGAAAGCTGCCAACCCCCACCCTTCCCATGGGACATGGGCAAGGCACAGTGAGAGCTCTTTAGGGAAAAGATGACTTTTTTCATCCCACCTTTCCTCTTTCTCACGCTACACCCAGTCATGTGCCATGTGTGTCCCCCTCCCCCTGGAGGTTAGGATAAAATTCTCAAAGAAGAGGAAAACAGATTTCTCTCCTATATTCCCTGCAAGCAGTCTTTAACTCAGGTCAGTCCACAGATCAGTGTTCAAAGGGATATTGCTACATCATCCACCTTAACCGTCCAACTCAAGTGTCCCACATTACACTCAGGAGATGCCTACTTCTTTGAGCAACTGAAATTTGCACATGACTGGCTTTAGATATTCTGATCTAGCTGAAGCCACGGATGCCATATGGGGATTTTAATCCTCATTCCTGTCCATGGTTTGAAGTGTATTTCCATCTGTATTGCTAAATTAAAATAGCATAAGGAAGGGCAGAAAATTGAGAGGAAGAAAACATTAAGAGGATCTTCTTAAATATAGCCTCAATGCTGATGCAAAGACCTCACTGCAGGAATAAAACACTTTTGTTGTTTTACTGTATATTTAAGGAGAGAATAATGTCTTAATTCTGGGTCTGTAATCATTTGCCTTTGAGATGTTTAGAAGCCTTGCTCTCTGCCACAACATAATTATACAGCACAGAATAATTATTTTACAGTCAATTAAGTACACTAAATGTGCATATTTAAGAAACCTGATTTAAACATCATCTCTACTATGCTGCATAGAATACTGCAATTCCTCCATCTGAACCAGAGACCAATTACATCACTAATGAAGCTCATCGGTTCAGTCAACTTCTGAAGTAGCACTGGAAACTTTTTTTTGTCATAGAAATTATGCATGCCAGCCACTATAATAGGATTTGACTCTAGGTTTCTGCTGATTCTGTAAGACAAAAAGGAAATTATTCTATGACGTTCACTTTTATTAGCACTAGAGCTCAAGCTGAGTGCCTCCAAAGAGGGACCCTGAACAAAGAAATCCCTAGGCAATTATACCCTTACAATCTAAGTTCCCATCCCTCATGTGACAGTTTGAATCAATAGTAATATTAGGGTCTGGGGCCTTCCTGTTCTTCGTTGGGTCCTTGCATTGTCTCAAGGTGGGCCATTTCTTATCTCTAAAGTTGCATCTTCTTCTGATGATTGTAGCTTCGTTATCTTCCAGCTTGAACTGGCTATGTGGCCTTCTTTTACTTAACTAGGTAAATGTTCAACATATTTAGGTGAAAGTTCACAGTGTGTGGCCTAAGGCTTCAGCAAATTTAGCTACTAATATTATGCAAATTATGCTAAACAAGTTCTATAGAAATAGTATACCAAATTGCACAAAAGTTTTCAAGCAGCGATCACAGAGCTTGCTCTGCTGAATGTATTGCTGCAATGCAAATAACAATGCAAAGCTATGGAGGAGCATCACAGAATAAGTTTTCTTATGGCAAAAAAGTACATTTTTCCATCATGTATCTTTTCAGTCAATGAAAACTAGTATTTTTGCAGCAGACCAAATTCACGGCATGCACAAGTACTCAGTTTTTGTTACTGGCTGAACAATGTTTATGAAATCTCTTTTTAAGAAAAATAACAGTGATTTACAAGTGATCCAGTATTATGGGAGTTTCTCCAAGTGTTATTATAGTATTAGAAAGATGATTAATATTATGGCACACATACAATTTCTTCATCTTTTCTGGGACACAAATCCTTTTCAGTCTATAGAATAACAGGTATGTGTGAGAATAGGAGAAAGAGAGAAATACCAGAAGAAAAGTGTTTTTAGCTGCTTTCCTCCCAAGCACTTTACTGCACTACATACACAGAGAATATCTGATTTGGTATTAAACTAAGAAAGGGATGCAACTGACTTCAAACCAAAGCAGAACAAGAACAAACCAACACAATGAAATACTACTACTACCATCAATAAAAAATTAGACTAAATCCTTTCAGCTAAATTTGAGACATTACCTGAACCAAGTCCCAAACCACCTAGTCACATGGAAGATCTGTTTCTTCAGCACTTCCTCCAAGCATATTTAAAAAAACCCCTACACCTTAATCTTTTATTGAAATGCCTTTTTTTTTTTTTTAACTCTAACTTCACCTTAGTTGTTCAATATTTACTGGGTTTTTTACCCTTATCACTTACTCACAGTAGTCAAACACTATACAAAAGGCCATCAACCACTTGGGGTTTTTATATATAGCAAGGCAGATGCTCTGTTAGCAGCACCTGGCTCCTCTTAGCATTGAGAATAGGGCTGTATTATGGGCAAGGAGTAGGAAAAATTGTAATACTGCAAGGTTCCTACCCTGTTCTGTGATCATTTCCGGACATTTGTAAAAATAGAGTATCACTCTGTCAGGGATGTTAATGATAAATGGCAAGGGTGATCTCTCTTGGTTTCACTGGGATGCTCCCAGCTCACATAACCAAACCTGGCAACTTCTTTTAGGATGCCTGGAATGTTCCCTCACTTTCTGGCTCCTCAAACAAAACATCCTTTTCTTCATTCAAGTAAGAAATAGATTTAAGACATATTCCTGAAGCAACCTGGGCTGTCCATGTTTTTTATCAGGAACTAGCAGCCCAGTAGAATGAGTATTTAGTGTGATGAATTGGGTGTGGGGTGAAGGAAAAATATGAATGAGTGCAGACACTGTCAAGGCTTTTCTGGCAGAAAATGTTAACGATGTGCTTGGAGTTTCCTGGTAACTGTCAGATGGCCCATTACTGGGAAAAATCTTCCCATTCAGCATCATCCTGATGTGGTTGTGGAGTCAGAATTGGGAAGTAGTGGCACTTACAAAATACAAAGCGAGGGAGGTTTTGTTCTCTGTGGTTCAGATAAAGCATTGAAACAAAAGTTTCTCTGCTTTGATTGTCAGAAATATTGACACTGTACCTAAGAAAGAACAAGGTGAATGGGGCTTGTGCAGCAATTTAGCCCAATCTGCAGGAGTACAAAGTCAATGGGTTGTATTCCTGGCTGTACAAATGAGCTTTCTTAAGCTACTGTATGGGGAAACAAGATGAGCAGCCAACTCATTGGACTTACTGAAAACTTACTGAAAATTCATCAATTACTTGTAGAATTTTTAATATAACTTAAATATTAAGAGAGGCTTTGAATCCAGCTGCTCAGAGCAAACATCTGCCAAAATTGAGCAAAAAAGGAGAACGGGGGCAGCCCCATTTCCTGATTCAGGTGTCAAATTATTTCTACATTCTTTTAAATTTAGGCAAAACATTAGCAAGAAATGATTGCTGAAGGCTCTCCATTAACTCCAGAGGGTAAAGCATTTTGAGTGGATATGTTATTTCTGCTCTGTAGCATTAATTCTCTACTCAAATGCAATAAAATTCCTTTAGCTAACCTTGAAATAAAACCAGACTGATTAATTCTGACGTGTGGTATTGAAATCAACACATTGCTGTGCGAGGAGTGTTTAGGAAGGGCCTCTATCTTAAATGAAGTATTGTTTCCCATTTGTAGGGAAGAGATTAAAATCCTCAAAATGCAAACTCTGGCAAACCGATCATCAAGATAAAGAGACAGCAGGGGCTTGACCTTTCAACCAAGCACAGCTTTTCTAATGCTTGTATTTGTTGAAAGCTGCCAGTTACTGAAGACTAGGCACTGGTTTCATCTAGCTGCCTTCCTATCATTCAGCAGCGGTAGTGTAAATACTGGCTGGAAAGGGAGGACTTGAACTGAAGATGGATGATTGCTATAACCGCTGGACCACGCTAGAGGAGTGTTGTTCGTGGTGCGGAGGAATCCTTACGCCTTTACATGAGTGCAGGACAGTTGCAGTTCTCAGGTGGATCCAGTTCTCAGGCAGGAGTCTAGCAGTGCTGATGTTTCAGTAGGAAACCAGAACATGCCCATTCAGATAAAGGAACACAGCATTCTCATTCCAGCTCAGCAGCAAACAACAGCAGAAAAACATCCAGACGCTTGCCTGTGTGACCATCGGAGCAGCTCTGGAGGGCTTAGTAACTCCAGAGTATGCTGGAATTCTCTCTCAGAGTTGGTCTGGGAGCACGTGACTGTCCTTGCAACAATGACACTATAATATTCCCTATAAAACCCTCAGTCCTGTGAAAGGAGTCAGAATAATTTACATGTGAGCTGTTCAAAGATTAAAGCACAAGGCCTTGATGTCAGTGTACGTTTTGTAGAGCCCCTACATCTTTTCCATCAGCAGATGATCAGAGCCTGATCCCACTGCATAAAAATTATCCTTTTTCGCATGAGACTCTCTATCTCATTTCTCTAGAAAGAAACTCTATCAAAGAAAGACTTTGTATGTTAACATCCCTATTAAAAATCTGAATAGTTGACATTCACCTAGAAACTCACTGGAGAAAAATTTGAAATGCAAGTACACTACAGAAATTAAAAACTGAAATAAAACTGGAGGAGTCCAGCAATTACAGTTACACACATAGAAAAAAAACCCCATGTAGATGATTAAGAAGTTTTCAGAATCAAGAACTGGGAGATGAGAAATGCTAGAAATACAAGTAATTGCAGAGTTTATTCTGCTCCCCAGTAAGTATGATTTTTAACCAAACAATTACACACTGTGGTGGTTTTTTCCCCACAGGACACCTGCCTCCTCCAGAGCACAGGAGGGATGATGTCTGTGGGTGAATCACGCTTGTGAAGGAGGTTGTTGTTTGCGGGTTTGCCTCCTTCAATTTGATTAAAACCTTGCCAAACAAATTCTGGCATATCTGTACTTTGTAAAAATTGCTCCACCAGATGGTTATTATTCAGCTTATGGGGGAGGCACTGGGGGAGTTTTTTAGGATTCCAGAACTTTTGTGTGTGCATGTCATCAAATTAATGACTGTTTCTCTCAAAAGAGACCTTCATTTAATCCGGTACAATGTACGGCCCTCAACACAGGGCTGGAAATAGCAGTGAGATGCCAGTGTCTGCTGCTTTCTTCTTGCTGTAGTTACCTTGCATTGGCAGTATTCCATCAGTAATGTGGGTCGTGCCACCTGGCAAGAGGTGACGTTATAGGACATAAAAACTGCACTAAGGGGTCACACCAATGATCCAGTTAGCTCAGGACACTCTGAGGGTCTTGACTCGGGACTCTTGTGGGGAAAGCAATATATTCACAGTGACTACAATTAGACAGTGTCTGTCCCCTCCGTGGTGGGTAGAGAGAGATGGAGATTCCTTGCAAGGGCAGTTCAGACCAAGTTCATACCTCAACAGCCCTGAACTGTCTGTCTCTCAGGGGACCTGGTTACCCTCTGTTTCCAGCAGAAGGATGACAGGAAAGGGAGGCTCAGTAGATGTACCAAGAGCTATTCACAGTGATCCATACCAACCCAGCACTTGTCACCAATGCTCTCTTCCCCTGCCACCACTCATCTTGCTACTGAATGAAAGTGCAGATATTTCTGATTTTCCTTTGACAAAAGGAGAGCTCAGGCACATTTATGGAGTTGGACCAGAAGTCAAACTGTTCCACCTGAGCCTAGTGAAGAACATGAAAGTGCAAGTATGTTATCCGTCAGATGGGGAAAACAGCCTGAAACTGGTTCCTCTGTGTTGCATACCTCTCTGTTGAGAAATTCCTCAGTGGCAGATTTTGTTGTGGGGTCTTTTTTTCTCTTTTAGTGTACACTCATACTCTCATTTTAGTATCTTTCTTTACTCAGAAAATTTTAAAAATTGAAGGAGGAGAGGGAGAAGAAGTGAAAGGTTAGAGAGTTTTCTTATTAAGGTTTGAAAAGGCTGTGCATCTTTGTGTATAGGGGAGATTCCACAGTTTTTTCCTTGCTTACACTGTTGTTCAGATGGGCTTTCTGCCCAGACAGACTAGTTTCATATACAAGTTCAGATGTGGCATGTTTTGTATGTAGCCTCTGATGAAGAAAATTTGCTTGGTTAAGATTGGAATAAAAATATTAATTAAGAAATAAAAGCATTCTAATAAAAGTGGTCAACGATATCTTGGGAATATCCAGCACATTACTTTTAATAGCTTGTGATGGGTGCAGAGTCCTATCCTTCTATCTCTGTGACAAAGACATGTAATATTTCTGAACCTCTGCACAAAAAACAGTGACCAAGGGTTCATATGCATACACCACCATGTGCTTACATCTTTCTTCAGTTACTCAGGTAGTTGCATCAGGGCCCTGTTTTAGCTTGGATCAGTGAACAGAAGCCAGCAGGTGTTGAGTGTCTCTGCAAGTTTGACAGATATGTTTTTAGCCATGCTTTGCCCTATTTATTTGGAAGATAAGCTTTTTGACTCACAGACTGTCTTTTTCTCTGGGTCCAATTCTGAGCCACTGAAGCTAGGAGATTTATCTTTAACGGGGGCTTAGGCAGAGCCTATTGTGTAGGACTTGATGTCGGAAAGAACATCTAGGTACTCCAGTAGTACTAACAATTATTATTAATGATAATTGATTTCTGTAGACAAGGGCTGTACTCTGTAAAGAAGCTGCTTCCAGTTGTGGGTGCTGAGTACTTCTGATACATGCATCTTCAATTTACCCTTACACCGTAATTTGAATAAATGTGTATGTATGTGGGGTCTTTCAAAGCACTCATCATTGTCTTGACTCTGCTGGCACTGATGTCAACAGAAGACTCCCCTTGGAGTTCAGATAGCTGATACAGGCCAATGCTAAGTGCTTCTGAAAACCACAGCCTTATAATTCATTTATTTGAATGAATCCATTTCCTTTGAAAATGGAAAACTATATGGGAATTTTAAAGGCGCAATGCTACTGTCATCACAAATGTTGTGCACTTACTTAACATCTTCCAGCCCAAAGAGTACAAATATGCTTAAGCTGTATATGGAACACTTGGATATCCTGATGAACAAGTGAATACATCAGTGAATTCTGCTTGGCAGAAAATGTGTAGGCAACTCTGGCACACATCAGTTGCTGAACAGTTGCTGCAATTGAGCCTTTGAGCAAGAATATCAAGACAAATCGCCATTCTTAGCTATTATATCATGAAAAGTTTAATATCCATACAAAGAGGCTAGCATTTAATTTTTTGAACTTTTTATCTGGCAGATCCCCAATTACTTTTTACCTACTTTGGCAGAATAAAGGCATAAATTGACTCTGACAGGATAGGTAGGCATGGATTTTAGGGGCTGGTAAGCATTCATCCCCAGACCTGGTAGAGCACAAATTTTCCTCTTTGAACAGCAGAAGAAAACTGATATCTTATATGCATGAAATGTAGAGAATTGTGCCCCCATATCCTCTTATTCTGTAGCAGAAGAGTACAGCAACAAATATGATATGGATGAACAAAGTAGATATCAATGAAACTACACATTAGGGGAGCAACAACAACAGCAGTACTGACTGTGTAAAAACATGTCATACCTCCATATTATATGCCATGGGCATTGTCCTACACCTGCACTGTGCAGTGCATAGGCTTCTGAACTCAAGCCATACCTGGAAAAAAAGCAGCCAAAGTAAGACTTATCTTCCAGAGGAACGGGAGAGAAGGTTGACAGTGGATAGCTGCAGGTGTTTGTCTAAAACTGGAGGAGGTGCAGAAGGATCAGGAAAGGAGAGAGATTCACATGCTACAACCCACCACAGTAGAGGGGCAAGCGAATATTAACATAAGATGTGGAAAAGCGAAATACATTTGGTGAGGGGAAAATAGCTTCCAGCTGGAGACATTCAGAATGAGTTTTAAATATTGCTGAGACTACATTGCTCAGAATTTAACTGAATCTTCTGTGTGTAAAATTTCATTTAGCATGTTGCATTAAAGTACTGCAGCTGTCTGCAAGGGTGGCAAAGTTTCTTACACAGGCTTGTATGTTACACCATCGTTGAGACATCTGGCAAGATTGTGCAGGTAACCTGACATGCATGTCTTAAGTTATTCTTCCTTCCAGTGGGTCAATTGCATGAGCATTATCAATGGCTGAATTTTGTATTCTCTTGGCTTTTATTTCTTTTGTACTTCCTTTATTAGAAAGAGCAAATTTAGAAATACCTAGGAAGCAGTGTTTTTCATCTACAAAAGTCTTAACCTAAAGCAATTTATTTTGTTTTCATAGCTGATTGCAATTGAAACATGTGAGGTTTTTACCATAAACCTGATGTATTTTGATTAAAAATATAATTAGTGCAAGTTTCTATTTAACTGAAAAACTATTTTTTTAGGAAAAAAATATCCTCACACAATTCCCTAACCAAATTGAATAAAAATTGGCTTTTTACTATAATACAGATCTACCAAAGCACTTGCTGCCCTGAAGGACCTCAGACGTAGAAATCAGGCATTACTGGGAAGTAGTTTGAGCAATCTTTAGCAGCATGTAAAGGCAGTGGGTGAGATCAGGTCAGAAATACAATCTTTCAAGTGATAATAGAGAAGATATTTAAATATAGGAATATTACTTAAGTTGGAACTTCAACCTTGGCAGAGGCTCATATCTTGACTGAAGGTGAATTCTAATTGTTAACATGCCCAATTCCTTTTTCTGTATCTGAGTAATCAACAAGTAGGTGTGAAGATGAAGATGAGCATTAATAGGGTTGTTCCCCTGTCATTTAGGAATGTCCCAAGTCTTGGTAGTTTGTGCCTTTAAATGTGTATCAGAAAGGTCAAATATCAATGAAATGTCTTTGAGAAAGTCAGAATGATTGAAAAAACAAAACTTATTTGAATCTGTATTGTAAATGTACCATAAAGCACTGATGGATATTTTATTAGGGTTTTGCAGTTTTTTTTTTTTTTTACCTTTTTTGTAACTGAGATGATCTAACAAGGATTCTAGTTGGGAAGTTTTCAGAGGCCTGTTAATTCAGTGCTCTGTTTATCTGTGGATTCTGCGTGCAGCTGCAGAGCTTTATTGTGTCAGATGTATTAAAAACAGGCACTGATTTAGTTAGAGGGACACTGCAGGAACTGATGAAAGCAATATTTTGAAAAAGAGGGAAATATGCTTCTCCAGATCTCTTGAAAGGGACACTTTGACAACACAAAAGGCAATTTAGAAACCTAAATGAAAACCCACAATGTCCACACCAGGTAGTTATCCCTCTGTAATGCCGTAACTCATACTCTCTCCTCATTCAGAATAGATTAGTATGTGTTTAACCTTAGGTCTGAGTATAGGCCTTGCTGATTTCACTGGGAGTTAAATTCAGACCTAAGTTAACAGCAAATATGAGAAACACAAAAGCCTTTGTGAGAGCAAAGATTTTTTACAAGGGTGTATACAGTAAGTATGCCTCTTAGGCTTAAAAGTATTAACCTTATGCTATAGGAAACCTGAACCTTCACAAGTACATAAGTACCTTGGTCCTAGTGATGCCATTGGGAATTAGATATTTAAATACTGCTTGAGAACCAGAACAGCACAGTGCAAAGGTATTTAGGCAGCTAATGGTGTATGCCACATTGCCCGGTAGGATTTCTAAACTTGGTAATGTACCTAGTTTCAGATGATTTAAAAAAAATACATTGCATTTCAATAAGCCCCATTCCTTATAGCAGCGATGTTGTTTCATTATGAATGCTTTCTTGTTAAAAGTGTCCCATTCAAATAAGTATCGTATGACTTGTTTAATAACATGCTGTGCATCTGTTCACTGTAGCTTCAGCTGGATTAATGGAATGTGAAACAGTGTGCAATACTTTCACATTTCTTTTCTCATAACTGTTGATTTGCAAAAGCTAAACAATATAACCCTGAATAAAACCACATTAAAATAGGCTATATGTATCGGGTGTGATATAAATAATGTGACAAGATGAGACAATACTTTGCCATTTCAACAATTTGGAAACAATTTCAATAGAAGAGTAGCATTTTGCCACCCACACCATCTATTTTCTCTCTTTTTTTTTTTTTTTTNTTTTTTTTTTTTTTTTTTTTTTTTTTTTTTTTTTTTTTTAACAAAAAAACAGGTACAGGCTTATAATTATGGAGATAGTGTTGTGTTTCCATAAAGCAAAGCCACACAAGCAACCGAGCTTGTATTGTTTATCACCTCAGGAATCTGAAACAGGTTAGCATTCACCTTGCAAATGTGTTTTAAAATCTGTGCAAATGTATTACATTTAACTTTTGGAAACCTGATAGACCTTTTGACAAAACAAGATCTAAGCTCTCCCATGTTTTTCACAAAATTTTGAAAGCACAGTTCAAAACACCCAGCAGCCATGTGGTCATATGGGAGACATCATTTATTTAATGTAAGTCCTATGAATAATGTACCCTAGCCATCAAGCTATGTAAGCGGCCTTGCCAATTGGTTCTTTTCCGCTTCATGTAAAGATTGACTGACTCACCGGGGAAACAAACTTATCCCTGTAGGCTCTGATAAGGCCACCTCCCTGAGATAAGGAAGACACCTCAGAAAAGCAACGTTTTGAACTTCCTGCAGCCCACTCAAATAAGCTAAACAAGAGAATATTGGCCGTCTCTCTTCACTGGCAGGAATGTGTGTGGATAGCGAGTTGTTTTTTATCGTAATTTTTCTCAAAGCCAGTAATTTTCTATAGAATGTTTAAAATTTTAAGGAAATGCTTAGGAAATCTTTTACTCTATGATATCTTCCTTTTGGCTGCTGCAAGGTGGCTCTACAACTCTTTACTATGTATAGTTTTGGTCATAGTTAGGACTTGGCTGGCTTGTTCTTTTAGCTGAACTAAAAGGGCGGGAGCAGGGATGAGTATCTCTTCTACTCAACAGAAGTTTGGTTACGCAATGTGACGCCCATCTACAAGAAGGGCTGGAAGGAGGATCCAGGCAACTTCAGACCTCTCAGCCTGACCTCAGTCTCAGGAAAGGTTATGGAACAACTCATCCTGAGTGCACTCGCATGGCAAGCGAAAGAAAAGCAGGGGATCAGGCCCAGCCAACATGGATTCATGAAGGACAGGTTCTGCTTGACCAACCTGATCTCCTTTTATGACCAGCTGACCCGCCTGGTGGATAAGGGAAAGGCTGTGGATGTTGTCTATGTGGAATTCAGTAAGGCCTTTGACACAGTCTCCCACAGCATTCTGCCAGAGAAGCTGGCAGCCCATGGCATTGACAGGTGGACTCTTTGCTGGGTTAAAAACTGGCTGGATGGCCAAGCCCAGAGAGTTGTGGTGAACACTGCTAAATCCAGTTGGCGTCAGGTCTCAAGTGGCGTTCTTCAGGGCTCAGTTTTGGGGCCAGTCTTGTTTAATATCTTTATTGATGATCTGGATGAGGGGATTGAGTGCACCCTCAGTAAGTTTGCAGATGACACCAGATTAGGCGTGAGTGTTGATCTGCTTGAGGGTAGGAAGGCTCCTCAGAGAGATCTGGACAGGCTGGATCAATGGGCTGAGGCAAATGGGATGAGGTTTAACAAGGCCAAGTACAGGGTCCTGCACTTTGGTCACAACAACTCCAGGCAGTGCTACAGACTTGGGGAGGAGTGGCCGGAAAGCTGCCTGGCAGAAAAGGATCTGGGGGTCCTGGTCAACAGTTGTCTGAACATGAGCCAGCAGTGTGCCCAGGTGGCCAAGAAGGCTAATGGCATCTTGGCCTGTATCAAGAACAGCGTGGCCAGCAGGAGCAGGGGTGAGATTACGCCCCTGTACTCAGCACTGGTGAGGCCGCAACTTGAGTGCTGTATTCAGTTTTGGGCACCGCAGTATCGGAGAGATATTGGGGTGCTGGAGCGTGTCCAGAGAAGGGCAACGAAGTTGGTGAGAGCTCTAGAGAACACATCTTATGAGGAACAGCTGAGAGAGTTGGGATTGTTTAGCCTGGAGAAAAGGAGGCTGAGGGGAGACCTTACCACTACAACTACCTGAAAGGAGGTTGTAGCAAGGTGGGGGTCAATCTCTTCTCCCAAGTAACAAGCGACAGGACAAGAGGAAATGGCCTCAAGTTGTGCCAGGGGAGGTTTAGGTTGGAGATTAGGAAAAACTTCTTTACCGAAAGGCTTATCAAGCATTGGAACAGGCTGCCCAGGGAGGTGGTGAAATCACCATCCCTGGCAGTATTTAAAAGACAGATAGACGTGGTGCTGAGGGACATGGTTTAGGGGTGGTTTTGGCAGTGTAAGTTTATGGTTGGACTCGATGATCTTGAAGGTCTCTTCCAACCCAAGTGATTCTATGATTCTCTGAGTTTTAGATTTTTTTTTAGTAACCTACACTTCCTGTTGTGTGGTGGGGTTTTTTTTCTGTTCTTAGACTCTAGCTCTGGTTTGCTATTTCTCTCCCACTTTATGTTTTTGTATCAGACAAATCAATGATGTTTAATGTGATGTTTAATCAATTATGTTTATACCAGCATTTATAGCATCTTCTTTTTTCTTTTTTCTTTCCTTTTTTTTTTTTTTTAAACCATTTTGCAATATAAATTTATGGACAAGCTGTGACAGCAGCACAGTTATCAGTAGTGAAGGCCACAGTGGATGAAAATTCCAAACAAGACATTCTCAGGCATGTGTGCTGAGAAGCTGTACTAATTTCTTCATCTTCTGTCTGAATGCTGGTGTGAGTGGGCTGAGCTGTTTCTACTCCAGAGCCAGTCAGTGTGGCCCAACAGGCCACATTAAATCAGATGGGCAATGTGAAAGCCTGGTTGAACATTTCAAGATCTGGGCATCAAGACCAAAGTGCTAGCAGAGTTACCTTCCTATTTTAAAGGATATCTGTGGGCACCTTCTGAGAGCTCAGCTGAAAGATGCTGAAAAATGGTGGTTTACTAAGACAGTCAACATCATACTGACTTTGTTGTTCAGGACAAAGTCCTATAATATGGAAAACGTGTTGTTTTAATTTTGAAGTTCAGGCAATTTCACTCCATTTTCTTGAATATCTAAGCATTGTTGCATGACCTGGCAAAACTATTTTTTTGTGTGCAAGTGTCTACCCAACTCTTGCAGATCATTTGAAAAAAAAATCCAGGTGTCCAATCTTCAGAGGCTCCTTTGTGTAGCTCTGTTATAGCTGAGCATACACGATTATACCTTGAGGAAACAGCAGGGAGGGACAGCCTTGCCAGTTAGCAGGTGTCTAGCTTTTACAGACAAGCACCCAGTGTCCATCAAGTTTTGGTGCCTGTGTATTAAATCTCCGGAGTTTTGGTGTCTTTAGGAAGAACTGACAAGGATCTTACATCTTATCCTGATTACCATCAAAATATGAGCAAAGTGACAGTGTCCTCTTCTTTCCTGCTTCCTTCCTCAGCAGCTCCTGAAGCTATAAACGTAAAGGTTGCCCTAATGGGCAGTCTGGTATCTGCTGTCCTTGAAGTTCAAAGAAAGGCAGAATTCCCCTTGGCTTCATGCATCCAGATGTGTCTCTGCAAGCCTCTACCCACAGCTTTCTTCCCCATGAAGGGTTAAAGTCCCTTACATTTTTGACGTAACTTAATGTGGGCACAAGTTTTACTTGTCAGTACAAATAACTCAACCCTCTTAAAATCCTGTTAAACTCTTCCTCAACCATTTTCTGTGGCATTGAATTCCACGGGCTGATAATGTGCTACTTTAAGACACTTTCCCTTCTGTTCATTTCACATTTTCTGCCTGCCAACTTTTCTCTTGTAATTGTGTTATGGGGCTGGAACGAGCTGTGGAGGAGTACCAGATCTCTTTTCCTTAAATCATTCATTATTTTAGGTGGTCCTGCTTTCAAAACTAACTATCGTTGGTCATTTTAATTGTTCTCAGTATTTAACCTCTCTTCCACTACTTTATCCCTCATTCATGTAAAGCTTTGCTGTCTGTGGCATGCTGGAGCTTGGAGCTGAGACAGACTACCCTGTGTGCAGTATCAAGGGGAAAAAAATGTATCACCAAACAATGAAATCTTAGTCCTGCTCCAATATTTTCTTTAAAAATCCTTGCCATTTCTATTATTTTGCCCAATCATTTCCTTGTTCTAAACTCTCAGCAGCATGTCAGCCTGCTAACGATGAATACTAGATCCTGTTCCTGAAATACTCTAGGTAATTTTACTCTGTAGGTAATTTAGATCCCAGCAGCGAGTGAAAAATACTTAGGCTCTTTCTCCCACTCTGTATCATTTTACATTTATCTAATTTAAATTGTAGCTGCCACCTATCTGCATTGCTGATAGGTTTGTTTAGTCCTGTTTGAGCTCAGATACTAGCTAGCCTAGTTGCTCTCATTTTGTTAACACTGAATTAACAGTGCCTTTCTTTACTGCCTAGAGGTAGAGTGAAGTTAATGGGATAATGGGGTTAGTGTCAGAGCCTAGAAGGTAGGGTGCTATTGGATTACTTGACCTGTAATTTGCTGCATATAAAACAAAATATGCGTAACCCTTACTGTGTCACACAAGACATTTGTTACTGTCAGAGTACCTACGGAAGAACAAATCAAGTTTTGTGGTATTTTTTCAGTTTTAAAAATTATTTATTTATTTATTTCATTTTTGCTAGTAGACCAGTGACAGGATAGTTCTTAGATCTCCAGGACCCACTTGGAATCATGTCTTTTTTCCACACTTGGTTATCAACAGTTTTTATGAGGATCCTTTGAAACTGTAAAAGAGTTATATTTGGATTAGATGACAAGGGGATGATAGTTAGTGAGATCTAGTGGACTAGCAGCGTACGCTGGATTTCTGTATTAACTGAGTGAAGTACAGATGTTTTAACTAAGCTTTTTTCAGATTTTACATTCATTGGAGCTTGAATCTAAAATATCAGCTGGCAGATGCATAATGAATCAAAAGTGAATGCAAGGGTCAACTGAAAAAAAGTGTTGTAAAACTATCTGTCTTGGCATTTTTCACAATGTCTGTTACCATAGCATCTAAACAATTATGGCATAGCAACACCTGCAGCTGGTGCTGGCTTTGAGAATACTTCTAAAGTCTTTGATAAAAAGCATCTGGATTTTAGATTAACATGCTTTCAAGCCATTCTTATCAACACCCCACTACCTTTTTTTTCTTGTGTTCAGCAGATTTTTACAAAGACTTGACAGGACTTTGTGGCCAATAAAATGAGAAGCACCAAAAATTTAGCCAGTTTTCATTCTGGGGTCACTGCCGGTACTGCATGGACTGCATGAAATATGTGCTTACCAGGTTGTTCAAAGTGACGATTGCAAGTAACCTAATAAAATATAGCACTTGTTTTAATCGCCTAAGGTACTTATTAGTATCATATTCACTGCTAGCAAACTAAAGTGCCATGTTATAGTAGCAGCTTGATCACCGATAGTGAGAGAAACAGGCAACATTTGTTTGTGGCTGGCAGTTTGATTACCTTTCATTTTTCACCACTATGCAGATCCCTGTCCAATTGACAAGAGTACAGGGATAGTCAACAGCCCATCAGGTACTTTCATGTTTTCTTTTCTACTAACTACCGGTGTATGTAAGTAGTACACTGTTTTTCTATAAAACATTCAATGTGGAACAGTAAAGTATTCTTTTTCTGCTTTGGATTTTATTGGTATTTAGTAAGCATTTGACACAGATTAGGTTGATTGAGGTTACTTTGACCTTGTTACCTTCAGAACATCTCAGGTTTTTAAAGGGATAGTATTGTTGACTATAAACCCACGAAAAGAGACAGTGATCTGCAGAGATTGGTCAAGGTAGACTATAGGGCCTTCAGAAGCCTTCTAGTCCCTAAGACTACATGGCTCTCTTAATTTCAGCTTCCATTGGAAGGAAACAGTCAGGTTTTTTGGCTTTTTTGGAAGGAAAGTCTAAAAAATGCAGTCTAGGCATATCAGATACTGTCTGAATCTGCAGAGGCCCTGAAATGATATCCAAAAAGCACTGCTGGGCAATGCTTCAATCAGACTGTAAAGACAACATAACAGGGCAGAGCTAGGCAGCATATGCTGCAGTACTTTGTAGGACTGCTGTAATCTATCATGGGTGACAGTGAAGTGATTGAGCTGCTTGTGTTTAGATGGCCACACTTTTTCTCCCTCACTCCAGATGAATTTCGCTTAGCCCCAAGAGACTATCAGAAGAGGAATCTCCTGGCTGGGAGGGTGCTGAAAAAGGAATAGTTCAGCCAAGGCTGCAAGACTATGGATTAATAGCCTGGATGTAATGAGCAGGAAGCTTATGTTAGCCTAGCTCAACTTTAGCTGCTGCAAATTAAGAGAAATTCAACAGTCATGCTCCAGTGACTGAAGCAAGACCATCTGGATGGAGACTGACTACGGAACACCAGTGCCGGCTCACACCTCTTTAGTAAATATTTGTGGAGGGATTGTCCAACTTATCAAAGAATTCTACTGGAAACATTCACTCTCCAGAAGCCATAGAAACTGCTGAGCCTAAGCAATTAACTCTTGGATTTTGTGAGTGGGTTTTATAGAATCATAGAATCACCTAGGTTGGAAGGGACCTTTAAGATCATCGAGTCCAACCATAAACCTAACACTGACAAAACCACCCCTAAACCATGTCCCTCAGCACCATGTCTGTCTTTCAAAAACCTCCAAGGATGGTAATTCCACCACCTCCCTGCATAGTCTGTTCCAATGCTTGACAACCCTTTCTCTGAAGAAATTTTTCCTAATATCCAATCTAAATCTCCCCTGGTCCAACTTGAGACTGTTTTGTGTTGTCCTGTTACTTGGGAGAAGAGATTGACCCCCACCTCTCTACAACACCCTTTCAGGTAGTTATAGAGAGTGGTAAGGTCTCCTCCCCTCAGCCTCCTTTTCTCCAGGCTAAACAATCCATTTCCTCAGCTGCTGCCCATATGACTTGTGCTCTAGAGCTCTTCACCAGCTTCGTTGCCCTTCTCTAGACATGCTCCAGAATATCAACGTCTTTCTTGCAGTGAGCGTTCCAAAACTGAACACAGTTTTTTCTTCAGTCCTCTTTCTGGTGGAAGACTGTTAGGACCTTTTTTGTCTGATATTTTGGAGGAGTTGTCTTTCCTCGTGAAATACCACTTTGAGCTTGGAGGAATACCACCATTAAACATGTGTTTGTTTACATATGTTTGTACATACATAGTATGTATTATATATACATACATAAAGTATGTTTATACATATATATATACACATACATTATGTATGTTCACATACCAACACTCCATATCATGGAAGCCTCTAAGACTACCCTGAGTATGTACAATGAGGAAACTGACCCTCAGAAATTCACATCAGCCAACTTCTCACACATAACTCCACCTTTCATATCTGACAGTGAGGGCACAGCTGCATCACACAGAGGCTCTTGCCTTCCAACCCTCAGTGTGGATCTTTTCTAAACTTATCACTATAACAACCCTCTTATGGACCAAAACATACTAAACAGACCCATAAAAGCAATGTAAGAACTGCCAACACATCTTCTCAACTGTTAACAATACCTTGTCCTCTACTGGACCATTACAAGACCTGGAGCTTACACATCCCATATGCAGTATACTTTAACAAGCACATCAAATACCCACAAGAAAATTACATGTGCAAAACCAAACAATGACTAAACACCGGAATGAGCAAATAATTGATGAAAACCAGCCACGCTCAAAGACCTGAGAAAGAATATTTCTCATAAAACATTAATTTCATTTTTGCCTTTTCAGTTCTTATCCTCAAGCAAAACCTGCAAAATACCTGGGAACTAAAATTCATAACACTATTGAATACCAGAAATCATTAATTGAGTAGAGATATACTAGTTTTATAGCTCATTGTAGCTTCTTTTATCCAAGCCCACTAATTTTGTCAAGTTCACTTTATGATAAGTTGCCCATCTCTTTTTCCCACAGGAGTCCGATATCTTATCATCTCTTCTGTTGCAGGTGTCATTCCTCTGCTCCTGAGGAACCAGCTGCCTTTTCTCTCAATTGATCTAACTGATTAACAAATTCAAAGCAATTGTTCTCAGCTTGTATTTAACACCAAAGATCTCTCCAAAGATTTCAAGCCTGAAGAAAATCTTGTATGCTTGAAAGCTTGTCTGTATTGCCTGTATCAGTAATTAAAAAAAATAACACCCAACCTCTCTCTCTCCTTCAGGTCTTCCCTACCTTAGGAAACAGACCTACTTTTTATGACATAATCAATTATATAAGGTAAATCCTATATGGTACAAGTAAGGATGTCCAAAATCATCTTTCCTCACTAGTTGAAACAGGATGCAAAGACACTTATAAAATTAATGTTTATAGTGCTCTCCAAAAGACTAAAGGAGATAAAATTCTCTGATAATTGCCTCCTGTTCTCTTACATGGATTTTATAAATCATGCGGTGCTGTATTTGAAGAATGCAATTTAACATACACAAATCTTTTAAATGCTCAAAGCTATGCAGAAAGTATTGCATAAAAGTTACACAGTGTTAATCAGTCAGATCATTCAAACAGTTTTTATTCATCAGAAAACATACTTCTTCCCTTTGCAAATATTTCTGAACAAGAAAAACTTAGTTCAATTTGACAAAGCATACTGCGGTCTATGCTTTGAAATAGAGTGAAAACACACTCTGTTTTTCCAGTGGTTGCACTCATTTGTTTGGTTCTGATCCAACTTACTCTATCGTCTCTGTGGTTTGTTCAGTGATTGGTCAAAACTAATACGGTCAACTTAATATTGATCTAATGGACTGGGTAAACTGTATTTTGATTCTCAAGTGAATTCAGTGGCTGGCAGATGTGTACACATTTTTCTGAAGCAGATGTGGATACAAAGGTAGGCCTATATAATACTTACTGCTTGTGTGGGGATATTGGTATTGGCCTTGATGGTAGCATTAGTTCTGGGCTTCAATATTTGAGTCTTGGCAGAGAAGTGTTATCTTGCCTTTGGGGAATAGGGAAAGTGTGAGTATCAAGGCGCTGTAGTGTGTATGCCCTGTCTTGTGCCTTTACAAAAATGCTTTTCCTGTCTGTGTTTCCCTCTGTAGAACTATTTGTTTGAATGATTTGTTGGTACTTACAGAATGGGCCAGTGTATAATGCTGTCTAATATAATCTATTTTCTACATTTCAAAACACATTTGGATAAACTTTTGGGGGAGTAAATATAACGCCAAACCCCAGCAGTTGCAACTTAAATCTCTTTGTACACAACACAGTCTATTCTTTCTTAATGGAGCTGCACTTGCTGTGAGGGAATTAGGTTAAATTTGCAACAGAGAGAGTGTGCCACACTACATTTACAAGTCTCACAGCCTTGGGCATAGGAGAATTGGAACTGAAATACTTTTACAAAAGCAACCTAAAGATAAGTGCTTGCCCATTTTCTCCTTCCCATCTCCTGCATGGACTGCTCCCCTGAGAGAAAAAAATAGCATTAGTTCAGACAGTAATGAGTGTTGTTAGTTGGCACATCCAAGTCCAGAATATCAAAAATATGAGCAACATAAAAATCCTCCTGCCCTTAAATATGGCAAAACTTAAAACATCCCTGAACTGTGCACTACACCAGCTTATGGCTGGGATGAATCAGAGCAACCATATGGCAGGGAGAGAGCTGAATGGTGAAGCAGGAGGCTTAATTTTCT
This sequence comes from Chionis minor, assembly GCA_013398295.1. Classification (NCBI taxonomy): domain Eukaryota; kingdom Metazoa; phylum Chordata; class Aves; order Charadriiformes; family Chionidae; genus Chionis; species Chionis minor. The sequence continues at coordinate 23,012 of VZSF01000963.1, read as the reverse complement.
AAGCTTAGAGAAGGGATGTCAAATTGCCGCTAAAACAAATAAATAATTAGATAAATAAATAATGGAAACTGAGTTCAAGTGAGGAAGAGTGTTTTGAGTTGGCTACATACACAGGCATATCATACAAACACAGCCAGTGTTTTTCTGATGCTGTGCTCATCTGCTCTTTTGAGCAGCCAGTCGAACACATTGTCTATATAAATATCCTGCTCTGTGAAGCATTCTGTGTCTTGTGCTTATGATTAGAGCAACAATAACATGTGCTGGTTTGTTCTGGTAAGGTCACCTCAGGTGCAATGTAAATCAGGTAGATTTTGTGGCCCATTTGGGATTTTTGTGCATAGGGAGGAATCACTGATCTTATTTCATTGAGATAGTAAGAGTAGAATATTACTATGACTCTTAATTTAGATACAGCCTTTGTTTTAAGAGGGCAATGTCCCTTTCAGAGTACTTTACTGATGCAGCAATATCTGGGCTGTTCTCCGGTCAGCTAACTAGTAAAAAACCTAGGGAAAGCCTTTGACACCTTTTTGGCAAAGAAGAGACAGACATTTCAAGCTTGTAAGAGTAAGCAGGAAGAGACTAGTCTAACTCTTTTGATGGTCTAAAGCTGCCTGATTTGAACTTTAGAGTGCTGTTGATTCAGCAGAAATAACACCCCAGTTGTCTATAATCCCATGAGGAGCTATAGTCCTTACTAACTATGCCACTTTATGGAAAAACCTCTTTCCATTTCACCAAGTCCTTTTGATACGCCTTGTACAGCACTGAATCACATTGATGTAGCTGAAGCAGAGTGGGATGTTACAAATTCTGCGTATTTCCACAACCAGGGAACATGCTTCCTGAGCCTGCAGAGCATTTCTAAAAGTGGTGCTCTCACTCCTAGTCACACATAAGTCATGACGAGGAACAGCATGCTTCCTATTTTCTCCCTGAAGCAAAGAAGAATATCTTGTTGTGCGACCACTCAAAAATATTTCCAGACACCCATAACTTTGTCATCTCAGATCATTACTTCTTTTCTCAAACCAAAAGGATATTCCTAGGTTCTTTTCAGGACTATTGTATGTGCCAAGACTTCTGTATTGGAAAAAATATACTCAAAAGAAACAAGACTTCTGAAATGTTTTGACTGCCAAAATGTCCCCTGTAGGTGTAGGGTCATATATGCTATGGACCTCTTGAGCTGCAGGAAGCAATATGTTGGATTGGATTTGGGGTCCTCATGGCATTTTGAGAAGCTCCTGTGATCCAAAGGCTCATCTTTTCATTCCTGCAGAGCATGTGCATGGCATTTGCTGCCATAAAGAGATCAAATTAAGTCAGCAGCTCTGTGTGGGAGACTAGCTGACAGCAGCAGTAGCCAATCCAACTCCCCCTGTTCTTGGTCTCTTCCCCTCGCCCAACAAACCCATACAAAGAGGCAGAATGTTTTGTGCTTCTCTCTGAGCCATTGAACATGAAATGAACTCCTAGTGCCACGCAAAAGTCATAGCCAGCACAACTGTTATCAGAGGATAATGGTCTTTTTATAGTCAGCAATGGGCCCAGTGCTGTATTTGATGACTGTGGGAGCCACAGAATAAGGCATGGTAAGCTTATAGCACTATCCATGGCCTGCAAACAGAGAAATGAGCCTATGACCCTGTCTTTGTTCATTGCTACAGAAAACCCACCTTTCTCATGCAAATGTGCCTCTTTTGTTTCCTGGTGTTAGCAGCAATGATGTCATACATTCAACCATCTCATCTTTGCCAAAGTGTGTAAAGCACTCGTGAATGAAGGACCTGCAGTTGTTTGAAAATAAAGTCACAACAGTAGGTCAGAATTAGAGTCCAGCATTATTAAATATCATGTGCCTTGCTCACAGTACCACCTGGGCAGAAATGCCAAATGCATCTCTTTCAGTTATTGTAAGACTGTGCAAGATAGAAAAATGGTCACCCCAAAAGCACTGGGAGCTCTAAAAAAATGGGGTTTTCTTTTTATTTAGAAAAAGTTTCTCATTTATTTTTCATTTTTGTGTGATTCAATATAAAATGAATTTTCTTACCCAAGATATAATGTACTGCTTGTCAGTGTCAGTTAAAATCATGTGGCTACACATGAGAGTCATATTGGAAGTGTTTTCTTTGGCACCTAGCTGTACTTTTTGATTTATAAGTAAGATCACATCCAAAAAAAATGACAAGAACCTGGAAAGCAAAACCTGTGGTGTTTAATTGAATAACTCTCCCTTTTTTTAAGGAAAAATTCATCCAGGAACATTAAAAAAATATTTTGGGAAGCAGTTTAATTTTAAATTGAAGCTGAATGGTTAATTAGTCATTGATTAAAAATCTACTTGACGTTGGTGTATCGCACTTCAGGAGCGAATAAGAATCTGAAAGTCAAGTGAGAAGAAAAAAAGGGTAATATTTCTATAATATAACAGGGGATTTTACAAAGCATTCCCTTGGTCTATACACTTGGATCCACCTAGAATTAGCATGCTCTAAAAATAATAAGAAAATCTCTTAATTATTTATATGTGCTTCCTTGATTATTCATTAGAATGTGTTTGTTGTCACTATAAAGACAAAACTCAAATATTTACTGCTACCAAACCTATTCCAGTATTTCAGTTTGCTATAGCAAAAATGGATGAAAGTACACACAAGCTGTAGGGGAACATCGTTTTCTGCATGCACAGGGCAGTATGGAAATCAGAGGGCAGTCAAAGATGTAATAAACATAATTTATAAACTAAGGCATGTACATCAGTTGTATTTATTAAGGCTCTGAGCCTTCAAGGATTTATGCCAAGGGACTATTTGGAGTACATAAAGTCTTCTGGTATCACAGTCTATGTTATCACTGGGTGTTGAATTTAGATGTTTAGGTGCCAGCTGCAGAAATGAAAGAAAGTTACAGTATACAGCAAGGTAACAAACAATTTTATTATTTTTTTCTGAAAAGAGTGTCTGCTGTCAACTTACGCTTCTTAAAGGTAGGTCAGGTCCTCAGGAGGCATAAAGCAGAACAGGTCTACTGGGGGAAATTATTCTTCCAATGAACTTTTAACCCTCAAGGCAGATTCAGGACAGTGGAGCATACAGCAATTGAAATTGCTGTACGAGAAAATACCAACAACCATGGAAAGAAAGGAAGAACTCCAGGACTCCATAGACCTGATTTAGGACTAAATCGGAAGTGGATTATAGTACATGGAAAATGAAGATGGATTTGTTCAAATAGGACACCTGTCTTCTCATAACTAAACCTGATCCAGAAATCAGGTGCTCCTCAGTGTATGTTCCACAAGGATTCAAGTGGGGAGGTCTACCAAGAAACCCATTACCACATGAGAGGATCAGATGCCTGTGAAGTGTGTATGTTCCCACAAAGTGCAGAAGACGCAGATGAATATTAAACTAATATTCTGTCTCTTGGGCGTCAGTGCCATGTCTTTTATTGAGCAAAAGAGCTGCATAGCCATCAGGCTGTCTGCTTTTCAGAAAGGAGGTGGTCTGTGTGAAAGGGCATTTTCTAGTCCTTTTTTTTGGCTTCATGCAGAGGAGCTTATAAGATTCTTCTGACCAGAGAAAGAGGGTGAAAACAGATGTGACCTTCTCTACTAATGGTTTGGGCAGTCATCCTCCATAGTTGATGTTAAACGAAGTACAGCAGCGGGGGAATGGGCACAGGCTTTTTTGGGTAAGGATCTTCTCTTTTTTTACAGTAAACAATCACTGGATAAAACCATGAAAGTTAAAGTTCGAGAGCTTATGAAGTGCACTACCATGCATGATTTCATCTAATGACTCTTTCAGGAAGTGTAGCAGTTTGTAAAATGTAATGTTTAATCTGTTGGTTACTAGAAAGTATTCAGTTAGATTCTGGACAGTATTGATGAATTAATGTTCTTTTAAAATCTTACTTAATATTTACTCTTCGGGCAATGGCACTTTACTTTGAGTAGATGTTTTACGTGGGGCTGAACTCCAGACTTACTTTGGATTGTGTCGTTTGATTAATTGCATTTATTCTTTCACCCTAGTGTGCCCACTTGGAGAACAGGGTCTTACTGGAGGGCAAGGGACAATTTGAGCTCTTGATCCTATTTAAATTCACCTGTGGTTGAAAAGAGATTATTTTTTTTATAAAAGAAACACCCCATGTAACATGAATTTAATCATAATTTTTTCTCCAATCTGACTGTCCATTTTTCACCATTTCTGATGATTAGTCTCCAATAAATTCATGGTAGAAAACAATCAGGAGACATCCTTGCAAGTGCTGAATGTTCATCTGAAATATTCTGTCTTGTTTACCCAGACCTGATCATTAATAACAAAAAAAATTGTGTCATCTTAGAACTTAAGTTTCTGATAAAGATATTACATTCTGGGCCTGATGATGCATTATGATAAGGTATTTTCCACTGGAAGGAATTAATTCAAATACTGCAGGTGCTTTCTGACCAACTGGATTATGCCTGTGACTTACTGTGATTGTGATTTATTGATGTCAGAAATCCATTATTGGCACATTCAATATAAAATGAAAGACTGAGTGATAACAGCAGCCCAGAAACCAGAGGCTGAAAATCAGAGGTGCTGGAGAAAAGGCTGTCAGCAGGACCTCTAAAATCCTAAACTTTAAGGGCTGAACGCTGCAAAGACTCCTGTCTGTACAGACCTACCTTTTCACTTTATATTTTTAAGAAAAGTATTATAGTAAGAGGTAAAAGTTGATTTAAACAGTTCCTCATATTTTCTCATTCTGCCTCTCCACTCAGAAAGAGATATATACACAGCGTATATGCAGCATGCACACAGCTACAAGAACACAGCCACAGGTGTTCACTGAATTATCAGGGCTGTTTTGTGGCGCAAAGTAGGATTGCAGTAGGGTACAGTATCAAAATAAGCTAACAGCATTTTCTCTTTGCCATATAGCGCACTAGAGTCTATTTTTCCTCATTTTTGTATTGTATTTTTTCTTGTATTGTATTTAATTATTTCAAAACTATGCATATTTTTACATATCCTCTGTTATCTAAAGCTATAGTGTAAAGGAAACAAAGTGATAGAGTGTTACAACAATAAATGACACCTAATAGCTCCCAAAGAAAACAGGCAATACTTTTACATGAAGGAAAGGAGAGACAGAGACATAAAACAGAAAACAAAGCAAAGATTTTTATCACGGGTTTTAAAAGAAAAATCACAAAAGCGATGATGGGAGCAAAGAAGTCAAAAAAGCTGAACCTGAAAGAGAAAACAGTCTTTAGGAATGGCAACAGAGAAGAAAATATGCCAAGGTCATCTGATGAACCGAGAAAGACAGACAGGAAGTTTGTTTGAGCGCAGCAATTTCTATCACATTGGGGGCAGATATGCAAAGAAAAAGGAATAAATGAAAGAACAAACCACATAAATACAGTAACTAGAAAAGCACAGATGTACATTCAGAAACATACCTGCACACAGTTGTGTTATCTACACTGAAACTACTAAGCAAAGAAAGATTTTTTTGAAGTACAGATGTGGGGGTTTTTTTAAACAAAAAAACCCTCCAAAACTAAAACAACAGCTGCCTGGCAATTCATCTCACTTGAAGAAAGTTTAGAAAGGAAGGTAATAAACTGTGAATGTGTTCCTGACCAGTCTTGATCTCTGAAGAATCTATGGCTACTGCTTTTGTTTGAAAATGTTGTTTGGTTAAATCCTTAAACAATAATAATAATTTCTGTACATGAGCACAGAAGACTGAAAATCCTGATATACAAATGGAAGCTTGCTGTTGTTTATCAGTTGCTCCAGCAAACCAGAATAAGCAAATATTTCATATAGTGATGCATGTTATACTCACTACAAGCAAGGCTGCTACATAAATCTCTATGTAATTCTAGAATACAGGAAGCAGATTCCAAAACTGCATGGGTGCACTGCCATAGATTTGGAGTTTATGATCACAGTATAAGGACGCAGGTATAAGGCTACTCCTTATATTATTACACAATAACAAGCTTTTCCCTTTTCTTTGAGAGTACTATTTATGCCAAATTCCCAAGGAACTTTGGAGAATTGCCTTTGAATACTCTCTAGTGTAGTGCCTAGTGTGATGTTGATTTTACATCTGTTAGAATAATAACACAAAGAACTCATAATGGGTTTTCTAAGTGAAATGATAGCTTCAGCCATCTGGAAATAGTTATAAGGTTTATATATGCACTTCTGATTTTCCTAGAGTATTCCTATCAAACATTCAGTGCAAAACTTGAGAGTACAAGAATAATCTGTGTATGCTTGGTGCTCTGTAAGTGTGACACATACAGGACCTTTGACACGCTTTTTTTTTTTTTTACGAAGGCAAAAACTGTTGAGTGCTTTAGCAATCAATGGCATCCTAAGTAGTCTGTCTGTGCTACTGCACAGCACATCTCTTTAGCACTTCATATGAAAAGTTTCATCCAAATCTCTAGGTGCTGACTTATATCCTGCAGCATCACTCAGTAGCCACTGCAACAATTCCCCAGGCTTGTTGCAGCAAAGACTTTATCTTCAGATATTGAGTTCCCATTTAAACAATGCATAATGGTTACTTCTGTTTTGGCAAGATCATTATACTTTGAACTAAAACCTGGCCATCTGTATAGGCCCTAAATTATTATTTACCGTCTGTCTAAGCAGTATTGTTATTCCCTTCTCCATAGCTATTGGTGAGATGATTTTGTGCTCCTGAGCAGTCTGAGGGCCAGTGTAGTCAGGGCACTCCTCTAGGAAGTGGAACACATGTCTGAGAGGGCCTGATTCAGCTCAGAGCCTTAGTCTCTAAGGAGACTTCAGTCTCTTCCATCCCAGGCAAGAGTAGGAAAAACCAGTCATTAGCTTCCTGGGTAGAGGAGTAATGCTTGGGTTTATCCTAATATTGAACAAAGCAATCTGTGGTTGTGACTTACTCAAAAGAAGGAAAAATCATTTTACAGTTCTTTTTACAGCATCTGGGCTCATTGCTGTTCAACTTCATGGCAAAGTTTATGCCGATGTTTTTCATGCTAGCCAGTTGTCCCTGGAGTGCTGAACTTGTGACTGTATCTGCTTCAGTCTGTAGTTGAACTTCTGATTAATTCACCCATACCCATTTAAAGCCAGGATTAGATTGTAGGGGATGGGTAGGCAATGACAATGTAGCCTCTCAGACATGCAATCCGTCTGCTCTTGTCCTCAGCACAGTCACTTGTTCCCCTCTGAACCTGGAAGTTGGAGGTGAATCACTTTTACAAGGATACACTGTACAATGCTGAATCTGAATTTCCTGTGCCCATTTCCATTTGAATCAGCAATCCTAGCAATGAAGTTATCCAGAGCACCTGAGGGGACAGGCCAGGTTGAGATACAAAGCCTCAGTGGGACAGAGCTATCATTTACTACTCAAGCTACATTTGTTTGAAAATGTTGTCTGGTTAAATTCTTATACAATTATAATATTCTGTACATGAGCACAGAAGACTGAAAATCCTGATATACAAATGGAAGGTTGCTGTTTATCAGTTATTCAAGATATTAGAAAGTAATTAAATTTAAGCGGTCCTTCATTCAAAGCTGCAGGGGCAAGTAAATAAACTTAACAGAAACCGCAGCTATTAAATGAAGGCATGTGGTATAGGCAGTCAACGGCAATAAATATTGCATGACATTTACATCTACTCCTTTCAGTATAAGCTAGTATAGGCAATATAGTTCATGCATTACGAACTCTTGAGGTTTCTTTCATCACATAGATACCTGAGACACCTTTTCATGTCTAGTCCCCTACAGCTCTAGTCAGCAACCTCTGTCAATTCTGTTTGATACTTTGTCTCCCTTCATGAGATTTGAATCTTCAAAACTCCTCATGGGAGCCATCCCAACCTATTTTACCTATCTTCATTTTAGCCATGCAATCTGAGCTGTCCTCTAGGCTCCCTTTATTGTCAAGGAAGTTTGTTAGGTGCCTCTCTTCAGAGATTAATTTACATATTTCCCTAGGATGGGCTGTAGATGAATCCTTTCTGTTTCAGGCTAGACAACCTGGTTTTGATCTGGCAGACTGGGCCAGAGGAAACACACCCTTGTTGTCCATCTCCCTTTGTGTACTGTGGTGGAAGAAACTGAAGGTGTTTCTCATTCTTCCTGAATCATAGAATCATAGAATGGTTAGAGTTGGAAGGGACTTTGAAGATCATCTCGTTCCAACCCTCCTGCCACGGTCAGGGACACCTTCTGCTAGGCTAGGTTGCTCAAAGCCCCATCCAACCTGGCCTTGAGTTCTTACAGGGATGGGGCCTTCACAACTTCCCTGGGCAGCCTGTTCCAGTGCCTCACAGTAAAGAATTTCTTCCTCATATCCAATCCAAATCTGCCCTCTTTCAGTTCAAAAATGTTGTTCCTCATCCTATCACTACACTCCCTGATAAACAGTCCCTCCCCACCTTTCCTGTAGGCCCCCTTTCAGTACTGGAAGGCTGCTATTAGATCTCCCTGGAGTCTTCTCTTCTCCTGGCTGAACACCACCAACTCAGTCTGTCCTCATAGCAGAGGTGCCCTAGCTCTCTTCATCTTCATGGCCTTCCTCTGGACTCACTCCAAGAGGTCCATGTCCTTCTTATGTTGGGGGCCTCATGTGCGGATGCAGTACTCCAGGTGAGGTCTAACAAAAGCAGAGTAGAGGGGCAGAATCACCTCCCTTGACCTGCTGGCCATGTTTCTTTTGATGCAGCCCAGGATATGGTTGGCTTTCTGGGCTGCAGGCGCACACTGCTGGCTCATGTTGAGCTTCTCATCCACCAACACTCCCAAGTCCTTCTTGGCAGGGTTGCTCTCAATCCATTTTCTGCTCAGGCTATATTTGTGCTTGGGATTGTGCTGACCCATGTGCAGGACCTTGCACTTGGCCTGGTTAAACTTCATGAGGTTGGCATGGGCTCACCTCTCAAGCCTGTCCAGGTCCCTCTAGATGGCATCCCTCCCCTCCAGCGTGTTGACGTCTCCACACAGCTTGGTGTCATCAGCAGTCTTTCCCTTCTTCAGAATGCAGCTCCTACAAAGATGGCAGATCTCTGGGAGCAGTGCGTGATTCCCACTTATGTTTCACTCCAGCTGCTGGTACAACGGCAGACTCACATGTTCATTTCATCAAAACCTTTTTTCAATTTGTTTTTTTCTTTTTTGTGTTTATAAAATTTTACAATAGCCTTTATGATCACACAAGTGATCATATTACCTGGTAGGTTTCTCAACTGTCTATCAACAATTCAGGAAGGACAGGGTGCGTTTCAAAGGTGCTACCCCGTGATTTGGTTGGACTAACTAGAGTAGCAACTAGACTGGAACTTTATTTTCCAGCCTTCTCGGAAAAGCATCCTTTGACATCTCAGACATAATTTTCCTAAAAAATTATTAGATTGTAGCTATATTACACTTGATATAGTGTATTTAAAATAATAATCCTTGCAAAATTCTTAGATTCAGAACTGTCAGATTGTAACCCTTTAGATGACATTATCATAATTGGTATGCATTATCTAGAAAATATCCATTTCATGCATCAGAACCCTGACACCGTTGTTTCTGGATAGCTAGGATAACATTGCAAGATCCTTATGCAACATATAGGCATCATGGAATCATAGAACGGTTAGAGTTGGAAAGGACCTTAAAGATCATCTAGTCCTGACAGTTCCGAATCTAAGCATTTTGCAAGGTTTGTTATTTTAAATGTACTATGTCAAATACAAGATAGCTACAATCTAATAATCTGTTAGGAAAATGATGTCTGAAATGTTTAGGACTTTTCCCTGTGGAATTTGCATGCATACTGGAAAATTGCCTTTCTTTATTATTTCCAGATTTACATTTAGTTCAGTTTTCCTCTATCTAGATTTTTTTAATGTGGACTCCTGTCCCTCTACAGTACATTTTATCTCTGTGAAACCTGGTTTCAGGCATATTTTCAGCCTCCATCCATTTTCTGCAAAACCAAGAACCTTTACTTTTTTCAAGATTGGTTTTTAGGTCTGTCTCAAGATTAGATGCTACTTATGTTTGTGGTCAAAATGGGAAGTAAGCAATCACTCATGCTCCTTATTCTGGTCCAGTCTTGGCTGAATTTTTAGGGGTCCTTATGCTCTCAGTTTTGCTTTGACTCTGTGTGGTTTGTAATTTGGTAATGTAATCCACTGAGTACCAAGCTTTCTCTCGAACATGTTGAGACTGATCTGTCTGTATTCTGCAGATTGACACCATTTTACTTTTTTTTTTCCTAAGCTTCAGTCAAGAACTTCTAATAGTCTTTTCTATATGACTCCTCAGAAATCTTCCAGAAACTGATGTTAAATTACGAGTGCTGCAAACTCTTCCTCCCTGTAAAAACGTTGCTTGTGTGACTCAAAAGTCAGAACTTTGAGAACTTTTATAAAGGCTGGAAGTGTTGTTTCCTTTTGGTTTCATGTACAAAACCTGTCTCTCAAAGCTGGTATTCTTTCTGGTAATGCAGGAAGTCTTGGGACCCACATCCGATAAAAAGAATTGCTCAAGAAAGAGCAATCTAAGCTATGCTGTTAAACAAATCTAGTGGCACTGACTTCATAATGCTAAATTTAACAAGTCCTCTTTGTTTATCTTTTTCTCTCAAATGTCTATTAATTTTCATACTTAAACAACCACTTGATTGCTGCAGCTGTGCTGTATCCTCTCCTTACTACCTTCTCCCCTGTGATTCTTTCTTATGATTAGGCAGAAGTCTTTGTGATGAACTTTATATTTCAGCACACAATGAAAATGAGTCTTCATCAGAGTAATAGATTAAATAACAGAAAGGTCAGAAAAAAAGTTGTAGAGGTGTAAGAATGTGGCTGTGTCTCCTAGTTAGTCTAATTAATATCAGTACTGCTGGTGCATTCTGGGAATAAATTTCCTGGCAAAAAGAAAGAGGAAGATACTGTGGGAGGTCCCTGGCCTATCCTTGTAACTTAATAGCACATCACACAGGGTTTCACCTTCATCATTTTACATGAATTTGGGTTAAAATCTCTAGGTAGTTCACTGTAGCTTTCCACAGCCCATCTGTAGACCAAGTCTCAGCACTGGGTGTGTCCAGCTGCCACACAGCATCACAAAGGGTGAAATCAAGGAAGATATGAAGCTAAAGCAACATGAAAATCAAAGAAAATCCTGCTTCACTGTCACTTGGCAGAGACTCAATTACCAGAAGATACTAGTATTAGCTCAGTCCTGCTGCCATTGTCAATGCCTGTAGAAAAAAAAAGAGTGGAAAATGCCCAAAGCACACAAAGTTAAGTCTGACTTTCAAAGCAACTGTCTTAAAAAGCTCATGGCAGTTACAGCCTTAATATTACAGCCTTAACTATCTAGAACTAACTAACTAGAATCATAGAATAGAATCTTAGAATCACGTGGATTGGAAGAGACCTTCAAGATCATCGAGTCCAACCGTAACTACCAACCTACACTGCCAAAACCACCCCTAAAACATGTCCCTCAGCACCACGTCCACCCGTCTTTTAAATACCTCCAGGGATGGTGATTCCACCACCTCCCTGGGCAGCCTGTTCCAATGCTTGATAACCCTTTTGATAAAGAAGTTCTTCCTAATATCCAACCTAAACCTCCCCTGGCACAACTTGAGGCCATTTCCTCTTGTCCTGTCGCTTGTTACTTGGGAGATTGACCCCCACCTCGCTACACCTCCTTTCAGGTCGTTGTAGAGAGTGGTAAGGTCTCCCCTCAGCCTCCTTTTCTCCAGGCTAAACAATCCCAACTCTCTCAACTGTTCCTCATAAGATGTGTTCTCTAGACCTCTCACCAACTTCGTTGCCCTTCTTTGGACACGCCCCAGCACCTCCATGTCCCTCCGATACTGCGGTGCCCAAAACTGAACACAGCACTCAAGCTGCGCCTCAGCAGTGCTGAGTACAGGAGGCACCTGTAGGCACCTAGAAGCATCAGAGGCACCACTAAAGCTCAGGTATAAATAGCAAATTCCCTGTGGATTTTTATAACTTTTTTTAGTATTCAAACAGTTGTTTATATTTATCTGAAATCCTCCAGATCTGTGATGCCTTGAAATGCTTAATGTATTTGACATGACATGTTATTCTGTATCACTCTTTGTATGACACAGTGTCACAGGAGAAGAGACATCAGCAGGAAATATTGGAAAGGAAATAACGCATTTGAATTTCACCAGGGGAGGCAGGATGTGAAGCAAGGACAGGTGCATTGTATGTGCAATAATCTGCAAAGTAAGGTCCTTGCACTGGATAGGAAAAGGGACAATTTGGACGTGGCTGTTCCACAGTCCGAGACTTTTGGTTTTCAGCTATGCAGGACAATCAGAATGTCTAAAATGATCATTCTCCACAGTAAGACCCCAAAGTTTTAGGGGTGCTTAATGCAGGCTAGTAGAAGTTACTAGGAGCCAAACTCTCCCTGAAAATGCAGACATTTCATATAGAGGCTTAAACACATGCTGAGTGCCTTTGAAAATTTAGCCTCTTTTTTTATTTTTTATTTATTTTAATCAAAAGCATGCATGCATACAAGGGCAAGGCAAGTAGACCAGGCAACTGGCGTGTCTTGTCATGAAGTATCAATCACGTGTCCAGTACATCTGGATGGGTTGTGATATATCTTTCCTGAAATCATTGGCAACAGGGTGGCAGTTAAGGAGTATGAAACAGCAAATCATCATCAAGTTTTGTTCAGTGACTCGGTCCAGCGATACTGAGACAATATTGGCTGCATTCCCACAGGGAATAATAATGCAGAAGTTCAGGAAGCCTGATATTAGTTCACAGAAATCTAATGATATACACCAAATTTCCCAGTGATGTGATAATGTATCTCCAGCCAGTTGCTCAATTTACTTGTAAAGCCTTTTCAAAGAATAAGAGACAAAGAATTCACAGTGGGCAGTGTCCAAACCTGACCAGTCTCTTCCATCTTTCACCCTGTAGCGTAGCCAGGGTTTTAGGGGAAAGTTATAAAGAAATCAGCCAGATATTTACTGCCTAGGTGCTTTTAGCTCCACACTTTGAGCATGGGTGTTCTCAGGCACTATGAGTATACGACTACGCACTACATCTGAGTAGGTTAAGCTTGAGAGCTGTATGTGATTGAAATGAAAGGGAGCACTCTTACAAGAGTCTGAATGGAGTTTGCTTTATCTTTCTGGTCTCTGAGTAAGTTTGTAATCCCCTCCCCCCTTCTTCACCCAATTATAAATGTGTTTGTTTTTTCCTCATTTTACTATACATAACTAAATCTGTTTCCCACATACAGTACATTTCATGACTTGACTCAAAGACTTCAAGAATGATACTGACCTAGAAAAAGAGTTGCTGAATAGTACAAACCCATAAATTTTGGTTATGGAACATTTAGATTTCTCTAAATAACATAATATTTTTTTTCCCAGCTGAAATTTTTGTCCAGTTGGAAGAAGAAATGTATGCACATGTCTGGGATTGCTGGCAGCCCATCAACCTCTCAGATCAGCAGAGCTTTGGCTTAACTCTGGACATGCAGAAGTTCCAACCGTATCTTAACTGCAGCACACTCAATAAACCTGACTTCTCGGGATTTCATGTGAAGATAGTGCTTGCACACAGCAAATTGAAATGCTTCACAAAGCAATGAACGGTGTAAAGCGCAAGTACATTTCCATCCAGGAAACACTGGAAGAAAATATGTGGCTGTAGTACCACTGCACCACAATCTAGGACCAGCATCAGCCTGCAGTCTAAATGCACCAATCCTGCTGTCTTTGTCAATGCACAGGAACATCCCAGCCGAGTTACTGAAAGAGAGAGGCTGTGAATTGGTTGTGCCTTTTATGACACATGAGTACAGGAATGTGTTTGCAGATGGCAGCATCACTGTTCAGAGTGTGCTGTTAACAACCATACACCTAAAAAGAGCCCTAAATCCCTTAACATGCCTTAGGATATTCACTCAGTTTGCCATAAAAATTTGTATTTTCTCTGTGTCAATAGCACATACTCGATACATGCAATTTTGTTGCCTTTCTTACTGGTATAACAAACTAGTATCAAGCTTTGTAAACATAAAGAGTTATGATATTTAATGAATTCTATTTCATCTTTAAAGTAAAACTGTTACAATAATAATGTGTCCTGGTGTGAGCGACACAGGACTAATTTCTTTCCTAATGCTTGGGAAAGCTGTGTGTAAGACTCTAGTGTCTGAATTAGTGAAGATATTTACTGTATAGCCAGCCATGGTGTGTGGGTTTCAAGGTCTCAGTGTTTTCGAGCTCGCCAGGTGCAGGGATGAGGAGGAGCAAGACTCGAGCACTTGACCCAAGCTGGCCAACAGGATTGTTTCATACCATGAACGTCACATTCAATATAAATTAGAAAGTCTGCTGTGAGGTAGGGGGGGATTTCCCCCTTGCTCACACTCCCCCTTGATGGCTCTCCCTTGATGGCAGCGATCCAGAGGACTTCTTGCCCCGGTGCCGGATCCCTGAGGCCTTCCCTTGTTCCTGAAGCTGTAGTGCTCGCAGTGTCCGACATTTACCGTCCACTGCTGGGAGTGCACGGCTTCCAACTGATATAGTTGGCTGAGTATAAACCTTGTACAGTATATACAGGTATCAGGATCAATATGGGTTCCTTTGTGTTAATACTGTTAATTTTCCAGTTCTATCCTATTAAATCTGTTTATCTTTCAACCCCTGGGTTTTCTTGTTTTCTTCCCGATTCCCCTTCCTGGGTGGGGAGGGGTCATCAGGTGAGAGAATAATTGTCTAAGCGACAATAAATTGTTATGGGTTTTCTCAAACCACAACATAATGACATTTTATCAAGATGACTCTTGAATCAGGGGTAGAAAAACCCATTCTGATTTGAAATCAGGCATGCAAAATTCTCAGGCAAAATAAAAACAATTAAAAAGCAAAAGAAATGGGCTATTTTTGAATGGTACAGCTAAAGTCAGAACAAGTGTGACAGTTTCAGGCATCATTGTGAAAGACAGAAAATATAATTTGGCAAGGGAGTGGCTCATTGTATTGTTTTATAAAGCTTTTCAGTCAGCTTTCCATTTTTAACATTCAGAAAGTTACTCCTGAGACAGCGCATGAATGTCATACAGATCACTTTGTAGGTCCACTGTCACCAAAATGTATAGCCAAAAAGAGTTACTTCACACTACAGGTGCCAACACTGTTTGCAAAACTGTCTCCATCTGTTAAATGAAAACAACTCTGAATGAAATGGATTGAAATGTCAATTTTTTAAATACCCATATGAATAAATTCTTTCATACTCTTGCACTATGCTGATTATCCAGAGGAAACCTTCTTGTCTTATAAAGTGTTTTGTTTTTTTTTTTAACAATATCTCATGGTTCCCAGGTGGGACCTTTTGAGATGGATTTTGAATTGATACATTGAAATATAGAATGGAGAGATGTGCAGAAGACATACTGTAGTTTACATCTGCAGACCAAGACTAGGTTGTGCTTTAAATCTTTAAACTTATATTGTCACAGGACAATAGTGTACTCCGTGTCTTGACAAATATAAAAACAAGGTAAGGATCATATGTATGGTTTGAGATTTTGCCCCCGAAATCTTTGGCCAATTCCCCGAAAAGATCCCCAAATAATCCAATTCAGTTTCTTAATTAATTTAAATACAAGCTATGCATTTGAAGACAGCCTCCTCTTCCCATGGTGATAGTACTGAAGATTTGAAGTAATCGAAGCACAGATGATTAAAATCCAGGCAAATTTTTTAATAATAATTCCAGAATAATCCTCAATGTCTTTCCTCAAACTTTGCAGAAAGGTCCTCATTCATTTTCAGCATGACTGGGGCAATTTTCAGTCTAAAACTATCTTTCCAATAAAAATGAAAGAAAATGATTGGATAAAGTTAAAATAGGATTTAATGGCCATGAAAACAGTGTTTACACTCTCAAAGAACAATTTACTATTATTTCATCAAAATCCACGCTAGTCTGCCTATCTGCCAATTCCCTTAACATAGAGTATATACAAATTTGTGTATTAAAAAGAAGTACCTAAGGGTTTGCTTCTGACAGGTACTGAATACCTGACAGAAGAAGCTCAGAAGCTGTCAGGATCCTACTCAAAATACATGACTTTCACAGACAGCAGAATAACTGTGAAAGAACATTTCTAACCTCAAATAAATACTAGTTTACCAGCTTCACTTTCTAATCTGAATTGTAACAAAACATCATTCTTTAGATGTAAGAGATTTCCCTTCTTTTTTTCTTCTTTTTTTTTCTTTTTTAATATAAACTTTGAATTTATAGACAGAAATCTGTTTAAGGTTAAATAACATTTGTGTTTGTTTATTTGCTTTTATGTCCAGTTTCCCATCACTGAAACTAGGGGAACTGAAATAATCTCGTGAAATGCTTATTAATTTGCATCTTTGCCCAGAGTCACAATTTGTCTGAGATGCAATGGGAGTGTTTCTTTTGACATCAAACTGGTTCAGAGGAAGTCTCTGGCTAACCAGGTAGGGATGTGTCTCCAAACTTCTGCCTTGGTAGTCTGAACATGGGAACTTCAACTTTTGCCATAGCATTGGTTAAAGCACTACCAAAATGCTAGTGAATACTGTTGAGAAAAACTTCTTCAGACATGAAACCCAAATTATTACTCTTTACACTTAGGAAAATCAATGAATCAATGTTGTGTCCAAGCTTTTATATCTCTGGCTCATTTGGGCTGCAACCTTACCATGACTGAAATATAGAATTACACAATAGTTGGGAGGGACCTTTAAAGGTCATCTAGTCCGACCGTCCTGTAATGAGGCATCTTTTACTAGATAAGGATGCTCAGAGCCTTGTCCAACCTGACCTTGAATGTTTCCAGGGATGGGGCATCTACCACCTCTCTGGGAAACCTCTTCCAGTGTTTCAGTATCCTCACTGTAAAAAATGTCTTCCTTATATCTGGTCTGAATCTACTTTCTTTTACTTTTAAGCCATTACGCCTCCTCCTGTTGCAACTGGCCTTCCTAAAATGTTTGTCCCCATCTTTCCTGTAGGCCCCCTTTAAGTACTGGAAGGCTACTATAAGGTCTCCCTGGAGCCTTCTCTTGTCCAGGCTGAACAACCCCAACTTTCTCAGCCTGTCCTCCTAGGAGAGGTGCTCCAGCCCTCTGATCATATTTGTGGTCCTCCTCTGGACCCACTTCAACAGGTCCATGTCTTTCCTGGGCTGAGGTCTCCAGAGCTTGATGCAGTACTCCAGGTGAGGTCTCAACAAAGTGGAGTAGAAGGGCAGAATCACCTCCCTTGACCTGATGGCCATGCTTCTATTAATGCAGTTCAGGATATGGTTGGCCTTCTGGGCTGCAAGCCCACCTTGGTGGCTCATGTTGAGCTTCTCATCCACCAAATTCCACAAGTCCTTCTCCACTGGCTGCTCTCAATTCCTTCATCCCCAGCCTGTATTGATGCCGGAGGTTGCCCTGACCCTAGTGCAGGATCTTGCACTTGGCCTTGTTGGACCTCATGAGGGTCACACGGGCTCATCTTTCAAGCCTGTCCAGGTTCCTCTGGATTGCATCCTTTCCCTCAGTTGTGCCAACCACTCTACTCGGCTTGGTGTTGTTGTCTGCAAACTTGCTGAGGGTGCACTCGATCCCACTGTCCATGTTATTCATGAAGATATTGAGCAGTGCTGGTCCCGATATGGGCCCCTGAGGGACACCACTTGTTACTGATATCCATCTGGACACTGAGCTGTTGAGCACTACTCTTTGGATGGGATCATCCAATGAACTCCTTACCCACCAAAGAGTCCACTCATCAAATCCATAGGTCTCAAATTTGAAGAGAAGGATGTTGTGGGGCACAGTGTCAAAGCCTTACAGAATTCCACATAGAAGAGAAGGATGTTGTGGGGCACAGTGTCAAAGCCTTACAGAATTCCACATAGATGGTATCCATAGCTCTTCCCTTGTGCACTGATGTAGTCACTCCATCATAGAAGGCCACTATGTTGGTCAGGCAGGACTTGCCCTTGGTGAAGCCATGTCGTCTGTCTCAAGTCACCTCCCTGTCCTCCGTGTTTCTTAGCATAGCTTCTAGGAGGATCTTCTAGGAGTGCCTGTTCCATACAGTTGCTTTAAAGTTGCCTTTGCAGCCATTTTACATGTTTACCAGGTCAATTCCCAAAACTAAAATAGTTTTCTGTGTGCACAAATACTTGCTTGTTTGACTAGTTTTGTAAACTATAGAGAACAAACTTCAGACTGCACTGACAGATTATATCATACAATTTATGCAGAAGAAAGTATTAAAACGGATCTTTTCCCTCAGGTTAGGTGTGTTTATTACAAAATCTTGAACTGTCTATGTGTAAGACAAGGTAAAAAAGAAAATTCACACAGTTTAACACATTCCATTTGAATCTTAGTGCTTATTTTATGCAGATTAGCATGTAAACACAGATAAGTATAATAAGACACTGCACTGCTGAAGGCTACTAACATTTTTGCATACATGAGAAAATTAACTGTTGCTACAATAACTTTGATGGGAAGCTATGCCCAAGTAACTTCCTGCATGTATGATTCTAAAATAAAAGTGACTTTATTATGCAATAATTATTCCTCCTCAGAAGCAGAGTAATTATTCTAGAATAAAATTACTTTTATTCTGGAACTGAATGTCTGCACTGGGGAGTTATTCTAGAACTGTTAAATTACAGCAAAATAGCAATAACAGAATTTATTATGGAATAGCTCTGCTGGTTAATTTCCCCTGTGTAGTGCAGGCCAAGGTTGAGTTACACCAGAATGTATCATATCTAATTACCTGATTGATTGCTGTAGAGTAAGAGGGGTTTTAAAAGGGAATTACTCCGATTTAAGACAAGTCCTCATACTCTCCTCCCCCCAAAAATAAAATTCCACTTAATTAAGCCCTTATGAAAGCTAAGAAACCTTAGGACATTAAATTATTGTAGCAAATCCAACCCAAATTAGAAGGTATATCTATGGTTGGCACTGCCTTGTGTACTCTGTCATGAATGTGTTGTCCATATCGGGTTTTCCTCCTTTCCATTCACAGTGGCAGCTTCCATTGAACTCTGGAAACAAAAAACTCTTGCGCCTGTCCTTACTAAGCTATGGCTGTTTCAGTAGGTTTCACTTTGTGTCCAGCAAAGTGGGAAAAAACAGGGAACATCATGTGAATCTGCCTTTCTGACACATTTGGTGTGTCATCTAGCTAACATTAAACAGTGGAGGGAGAAAAAAGGGAACTTCCAGCACTTAGGAACAGGTACTTAGAGATATTTAAATGAAATAAACTGAAGATCTGTAGATATGACAGACCTCAGCTTTGTAGGAGACAACATAATAAGGATATGCTTGCCAAACGTCTTCCTAAGGCTTTTCTATCCCTTTTGGTCATAGGAGCTGGATAGTTGGGTGAAGTCCAGGATTTGGACTTCAGAAAAACTAAGTTTGCTCCACACAATTAGGGCTGTGGATAGAGTTTAAAAACATTCACTTGCACTCCAAGGGCTCGCTCCATTTTGCTGTGGTGTACACCAGCTGTAGCTCGACCCTCCAGGGGCATTAAATGAGCAGCACCATCAGGGGCACTGTCCCACTCTGCAGAGCTCTGCCATGGCTTTGGAAGCCTCTGAAAGATTTACGTTCACTGCACAGAAAAACAACTCAGAGAAAAGGTTTGTGAGGGGAGAGGTGAGGGGTAGCTTGGTGGCATCTTTGCATACCACACTGGAAAAAACTCTGCTGCAAAAGGCTGCTCCTGGGTCTGAGACCTAGGTGTTTTGACTGGCATGTCTATGTGTCTTCCCTGACCATTCTCTGACACAGAATCTCCCCTTCCAATGCCAGTCTAATTCTTGCAGACTATCCAGCCTTACGCCCTTCTTTTATTTGCTGGCAACCCCCTTGCAGTAGATTAATGTTTTGTTGACACCAAGTCTTTGGTGGCTCTCATTATTTTTAGTTGGAATTAGCACTATGAATAAATGAAATCTCACTTGCAAGAGACAGGCAGTGCATACCTACAAACATGACACGTTTTATTTTGGAAGCCACAGTCTCATCCCAAGTGTTTTTCAAGTAATTGGATTAATCCTGCAAGAGCCAAGAACCTGGGACTTTCACGATGGCTGTAACTGGGTGTATGTTTAACAAATGAACCATGGAAGGGTGCTTTGTGGCTTTTGAAGGCCTCTGATTTTCAGTGGTGAATTGAGTGCCGCTGTGTGCTGCATTGTAAAATTTCAGAATAGCTAAGAAAATAGAAGAAAAAGCTAATAATATTTGCAATCTACAGTTCTCAATACATGTTTTTGCCCAGATATAAATATATATAATCTTCTGGCTTTCAGATGCCTGACTTCAACTCTGTAGCCTGTCAGCCTATGACAACAAGACTTGGATGATCATGCTGTCAGCCCATGTATATTTGCTTATCGTCATCTGGTAACTTTTGTACACTTCGGCTGATGTCAATGAAATGTGACTGAGGAAGCCGAAGTCTTCAATAGAGTGTTGTTCCTATGACTCCTCTGGAAGTAGGTGCTCGTTGAAGAAGACAGACCCTAAATTATCACAGTGTTAGCAGAACCCCTATAGAATGTAAGCGGGAGAGGTACTACAGCTGTGAGAGGTTTTGCTTATTTTGTGCAAGTAAATCAGTTATGACATACAGACATACAGAAAACCATATTTCACCTGAAGTATTTATTTTCTGTTGCTTTTCTCTGCATCTTTTGTCTGCCTTTTTTTTTTTTTTAAAATAAAGGCAACAAAAAGGAATTTCGTTATCAACAAGGGTATGTGTCATCTTGTTGCTGCAATCGCCAGTGCTTTTACCAAGGCAAGGATCTAGAAGGCCTTCAAGGCTACAGGAACACAATGCAGTGGCTCCCAGGATGGGCTGGTCTGTCAATCTGTGGTACCATTAAAAAAAGGATGCTAAATGTTACTTATGTTCTTCAGGACATTTTTGAAGGGAAAGTTTTAATCAAGTGAATTAAGTAAAGTGTTCCAATTAATTTAAATGTGAGCTATTGAGTGCTGAGACCTTTGGAAAACCATCGAGAAGCCTGATAAATGGACAAGTCTGTTCTATAATATATATTAAATTTTACTTCATTTTTGGTCCTCTTTATATTTGTCATACCAACACCGTGTTTGTAAAATTTTGGGTGTTGTCACGGTTTGGACCAGATTGGCCTGATCAAGCAGAATGAAAGACATTATCTCCTGCCCTTCTTTGAAGGGAGGCAGGAGAGAGAAAGAGAGACATGAGTTTAAAAGGAACTAAGCTACTTTAATGAAATATAAATACTAAAATAATAAAAAGAAAATAGTGAAATATATATACAGAACTGTATCAAGCTCCCAGGATGACAATCACGTCACCAGCAGCCACTGGGGAAGTCCCAGACAGAACTGACAGACGGGAACTGGCAGACAAACAGGTAGAGTCCTCCTCGGACACTGGCCATTGAAATAAGGAGAGTTGACCCTTTGATCCCTCAGCTTTTATACTGAGTGTGAGGCAGATGGGATGGAATACCCTGTTGGACAGTTTTGGGTCACCTGTCCTGTCCGCTCTCCCCTGCAGGTGTGACCCCTCTACTCTTTTCTGCTTCTGACCCCTCAATGGGGCAAAACCCAAAGTTGGCTGGCCTTGGGTGTTATAGCAGTAAGTATAAGCAAGAGCCTCTCTGCATCCCATTCCTTGGCATCAGCTATAAACATGGGTCTTACCACTCCGAGAGTAAGCATTTGTCTGCACAACATGCTATTAATTTCAGCAGTTAGAAGAGGCCTAGTTAGAAAGTAGAGTTACTAAACAAAACTGGTCCTGTTTTACCTCAAATCAGGACAGGAACAATTACTGTATTTCATCATCAGATCATTGCTTCTTCATTTTAAGACTTTGATACAATTGTATTACAGAGTTTTTAATTCTAGTCTCATATTAAGACACTGGAAATTTAATGTGGTTACACCAACTTCAGCTTATTAAGTTATATATATTGCTATATATATCTTTTGGGTGCTGAGGCAGTGATAATTCGTAGGAACCCATGCTACTGCAGTCATACGTTAACTGATCACCTGACTAAAAAATGGCAGAGTGATAGGTAATACTAGTCAGATGAAGTAAGTGGCTTCCAGCTCATTGCCTTCAAGGCTGGGTAGCCTTCCCATCATAAGAGAAAGGGAATTCCTGTAACTTATGTGATGGTTCTTTAATCTCTACTCACCATTTCCTTCATGCACCCAGACCCTTCTTCTACTGCATTTTTTCCTTTTATATTACAATATTATTAAGACTGAATAAACACTGTTTTATGAAATAATTAAATATTTAACTTACTTTAAAACTTTTCATTAGTAGATATACTGCTTGTAATTAAAACCTCCTCGTCATGGAAGAATTCAAGTGAGTATTTCTGCTTCATTTTTACTGTTTCTGCTGAGAAACTCCAAGTCTGGGGTGCCTTGTCCCTTCTTTACCACAGTGTCATTCATGCCTTTGTTTCACATGGTCTTCTATCTCTAGTTTTGCTGTATCCCATCCACAGCAACTGAGGGTCTGAAATGTCATGTCTGTACTGACACAGGAGGAGTAACAAAGAGAAAATGCTGTATATGGTGTGCTTGTTTAAGCAAAGTGGGGTCTCTGTACACAGCATGGTGTTACTGATGCTACAGTCAGGCTGAAAAAAATCAGTGTTTCATTATCCTGACTGACTACGTGGCCCCTGGCATTGAATTCCCTTCAACTCTGGGGTAACACTGAAGATGTTTTATCATTTTGTGGGTGTTTGCTACAGACCACCAGATCAGGAAGAAGAAGTCGATGAGGCCTTCTACAGACAGCTGAAAATAGCCTCACGATCACAGGCTCTTTTTCTCTTGTGGGACTTCAACCACCCTGATAT
>VZSF01000962.1:0-64998 GCA_013398295.1 Chionis minor | reverse complement strand
CCATTGCAGCAGTCTAGTCATAATTGTGAATATCAATGCAGCACAGTTCTGATGACATTGCATAACTGACTTCTAGAAGTATCTAAACGTTTTTTGCATTGAATGATTTTTTTGTGCTACCAGCATAAGACTGAACCAGGGACAAGAAGTGTACATTCTATTGGAAAATGAGCAGCTTTTGAAAAACACTTCTTATTTTCAAATAAACTAATTGTAAGAAAACTGTCAATGGATTGTTCCATTTTCCAGCTAAAAAGTAAGGATGTTTGCAATAATGTACTTGAACTTAAGAAGGAAAAATACAAAAGTATCAAGTCCTATGTATATACTTCTGCTGGCTTTGGCTGGGACAGAGTTAATTGTCTTTATCATGGCCATGTGACATCATGCTCAGTTTATAAAGCTGGAGGAAGAATAGGGAAGTGTGGGACATTTGGAGTTATGGTGTCTCTCTTCCCAAGTAACTGTTACATGCGGTGGAGCGCTGCTTTCCTGGATATGGCTGAACACCTGTCTGCTGATGGGAAGTGGTGAATGAATATTTTGCTTTGCTTGCATGTGTGGCTTTTGCTTTACTTACTAAACTGTCTTTATCTCAACATATGAGTTTTCTCACTTTTACGCTTCCAATTCTTTTCCCTGCTGGGATGGGGGAGTGAGTGGCTGTGTGGTGCTTGCTTGCAGGCTGGGGTTAAATCACAATAGTTCTACTGAGACAGATCACCATTTCAATTTTTTTAAGCCCCTTGTTCAACTGTTTATCATTACAAACTGTTCTGTTACAAAAAATACAATTTTCAGTGTCTGATGTCTGCCTAAAACTCAAATTGTGGTGGAGAATTGTAGCTGACATTTTCAAACCAGGATAGAAGTTCTTTTACAAATGAAAAAAGCTGGGGAAACTATGGGTAATATTACCACTGCGAACATGGTTAGGAGTTGGGTTGGTGGAATACATTCCAGGGGCAAAGCAAAGACAATGCTTTGTCCATGCCCCAACATTCCCATGTAGCACAGAAGGCTGGATAGGCAGACGAAGGTCTCAGGCACAGGTCAAAGGAATTCTGCATTAAATAGAAGCTGACTACATGTGGTAGGTTAATCTTGGCTGGCCACCAGGTGCCCTCAGTGCAGCTCTATCATTCCCCCCCTCAGCAGACCAGGGAGAGAAATAAGATGGGTTAAGATAAAGGCAGTTAAATAAAGAAAAATAAAGTCCACGTGCAAAAGAAAAGGAAAATACACAAAGATTTATTCTCTACTTTCCCTCAGAAGATGATGCCTCCTAATTGCATCTTGGGAAGCAGGGCCTCAGTATACACAGTAGTTCCTCCTTAAGACAAATGCCTTAATTATAGAATCATAGAATGGTTTAGGTTGGAAGGGACCTTGAACATCATCTAGTTCAAACTCCCCTGCCATGGACAAGGACATCTCCTACTAGACCAGACTGGTCAAAGCCTCATCCAGCTTGTCCTTGAACGCTTTCAGGGTTGGGGTCTCCACAACTTCCCTGAGCAACCTGTTCCAGTGCCTCACCACCCTCAGAGTGAAAAATGTCTTCCTGAGATCTAATCTAAATCTACCTTCTACCAGTTTGAAGCAATTACCTCGCATCCTATCAGTACATGTTGTCGTGGGTTTGGGCTGGATTGGCACAAGCAAGATGAGTNCGTTATAGCAATAAGAATAAACAAGGGCCTCTCTGCATACCGTGCCTTGGCATCAGCTACAAACATGGGTCTTACCACTCTGAGAAAGAGCAGTTTTCTGCACAATATGCTGTTAATTTCAGCAGTTAGAAGAGGCCTAATTAGAAAGCAGAGTTACTGAACAAAATTGGTCCTGTTTTACCTCAAACCAGGACACGTCCTTGTAAAATACAACAAACGCTTCCTCCATTCTCTTTACTTTTACTGCTGACCATGTCATCATATTGGTATGGACCATCCCTTTGGTCATTTTGAGTCAGCTGTCCTGGCGGTGTCCCCTCCCAATCTCTTGCACTATCCCAGCCCACTGGCCTTTGTGGGGAGGAGGTGGGGTGGGGATTGCAGAGGCAGCCCTGATGCTGTGCGAGCACTGCTCAGCCATAGCCAAAACACCGGTGTATTGTCAACACTGTTCTAGTTACAAAGCACAGCACAGCACTACCAAGGCTGCTATGGGGAAGGTTAATTTCACCACAGTCAGACTCAATACAGTACATTTAAAGAGTCAAAAGTTAAATGTCTGAATATGAGCTATTCCAAGTGGTGTGTTTTGGCAGGAAAGGCAAGGGAATAGGCAAACCT
Source organism: Chionis minor (assembly GCA_013398295.1). Classification (NCBI taxonomy): domain Eukaryota; kingdom Metazoa; phylum Chordata; class Aves; order Charadriiformes; family Chionidae; genus Chionis; species Chionis minor. The sequence goes on along the minus strand of VZSF01000962.1, from coordinate 62,704 downwards.
AATGCATGACTTATCTAGCTTGTCTCAGGATGAGATGGTTCATTCTCCACATAACATTTCAGATGTTCAAGTTGTGGAAAATTAATTTTACCTATCTTCATGTGAACAATTAGAGCAGATATAATAACTGCACTGTAAATTATATTTTTACCATTGCTAACATTCATGTTGAGTCATATTTTGACATTTTGATATTTTATGTCTCATTGCTTGTGTTGATTACTCTGTTACTGTGTTGCTATTTATTCTGCTATTTCAGATGGCAGAAGTTTAGGCTGTGGACCCAAATTTTGCCTGAGATTCAAACTGGAATTGGAAAATTACTTCGATTGCAGTAAAAGTACAGTACAGTAAGTGTATGTCCCTCCCACATCACATTTTTTTTAACCCTTAATAGAAAATTACATTGCAATTGAAAGAAAATAAAGTGGGGGTTACCAATGCAACATGCAAAAAACTTTGGAAAGTTATTTTGTGTGAAATAATGATTGAAAAATGTCTGTGTTTCCCTTATTATGGATTTTTCTATCCTTGAATTTGAAAATGTTGGTGTGCTAAAGAACAGCTTGGCTATTTTTCTAATGTTTCACAGGTAGGCAAATTCCCTAGGTTATTGTACTTACCAAGTTTTCTGGTATTGATGGCCAAAGTTCATGTGCAGATTCAGTGTGCTCCTGAAAACACAATCAGTCTGACTTGCCCCTGTGAACCAAATTTAATGTAGGATGAATAATATTACTTTGAACACATGTACGAAGTTTCATCGTATCCAACTCAGCAAAAAAATGCAAATATATTGGACTCAATAAACACCCACAATCTTTTTGACATGCGATGTGAGATCCAGTTCTACATGCCTCAGTTGGGAGTGGAGTATGAATATTCATTCTTAGGCATTCTATTTAATTTAAGATGTCCCTGTATTATGATGAAAGACATTGTATTTCAGTATTGAGGAAAAAAACAAGGGACAGAGGAAAAGATACTATAACACTTTAATAAATTATATGAACACATAAACACACACACACACAAATGTGTTCTATTTACATTGCACAGATATAATAAGCATAATAAGATTTACCTGGTCTGATAGCTTGCATTGATGTGCAACATACCTGCTCTTTGAATCAGCTAAAAAGGATTAGCAAGGTGCACTCTTCTTTGGCAGCAGATACGAGGTCTGGATTGTTCATTTTTTCCCTTTTTTCAGCTTTTCTGTTTTCCAGCAGAATGTTTTGATATTTATATAGTTGCATATTTGTATAGTATAATATGCTATAAATACTGCCTGAATACTGGTTTTCTGCAGAAGTTTTGTGTGTTCACTTTTTTGTATCCACTAAGTGTAAGCTTGATTTTTTTAGAGGGTGCATTAATCACTGACATAAACATTGTTTCAGATGTTCGTGATAAAGAGTTTAAACATTTGTGGTAACCCTGTGTTTGACAACATTAGGAAATGCTAAAACAGGAGTCTGAAGAAAGGAAAGTAAATGTTTCTTCCCTTTAAAACATTATACATAAATATACATATATATACATGTACTCACATATAAATAAATAGTAATTGCTGATTGCTTGGTCTGATCAACATATTGCTTATGACTACATAAAACATGACATTAAAACCACACAAACTAACAAAAAAACCCAAACCCAGCAAGATAGCACAAGATATTACTTTTACAGTTCTAAGTGCTGGTTAACCAAACATGAAGGCATTTCACTGGGATGGCTGGGGAGGGGGAGCTCAAGCTGAACAACTTCGTAAACTACCTGTGCTGTACTGAACAGGAGCTCTATTAAGTTATGTCAGCATAAATGTTGTGGTGACATAAATTATTCCACATAGTCTCTAGTTATCAACTTATGTCAGCACGGAGCTGTTGTATGTCTTGTGTCATACCTGTTCTCCCTTTATAGACATCTCAGGTGTTTCACACATCTGTGTGTAGACATTTATATCAAAGACTAGCTTTCCCCTGGTTATATCTATTCGCTCAGTAAACATAGATTTGAGCATCTAAATTTAGTTGTCTAAGTTTGGAGCTGAAATCTGTCCTTGGGGCTTAATATAGCTGCCTAAATGTAAGTGTCTAAAGATAATTTATAAAACTTGAACTATAGGCAAAACATTAAAGAAAAATAGTATATATATTTTTAATACAGTGCTAGCTTTGAGCATAGTACAGTTTATAAAATACAGTCAGCATATATGATTGCTCCAGCATAAAATAGTGTGTTGAATAACCATCAATGCACTGAGAGAGTTATGGGCTGGAAAAGGAAAAAACATGTTTACTAACAATAACTTTATTATTGAAATTAAGGTCATGTTGTTAGGCCTTTAAATTAACAGTTCTGTGTTGTTTTTTTTTTTAGATTTAGTTTACACAAGATTTATACTGTATATTTCCTTCATGTCATCTTATTTGGTGAGCTTCATCACTGCAGAATTTTTATCCATTGAATAATAGAATCAGGGAACAGTTGACTTTGAAGGACAACTTTGTAAATCATCTGATCCAGCCTCTCTTCTCAGAGGATGGTCAGATAAAGCAGGTTTCCAAGGACAATGCCCAGTCAGGCTTTCAATATTTCCAAGGATGAATTCTTCACAATCACACTTGTCAGCTTGTTCCAGTGATCAATCATTCTCACATAAAAAGAAAAGAATTGTCAAAAAAATTCTTATGTTTAAATGCTGTTTCCTGTATTTCAATTTGTGCCATTATCTCTTGGATTCTCATTGAGCACCACTGAGAAGAATCTGTCTCTGTCTTGTTCCCTTCCTCCCTACCTCCCTCAGGTATCAATATACATATTGCTATGTTTCCCCTGAGCATTCTTTTCTCCAGGCTGAACCAGCCCAGCTCTCTCAGCATTTCCTCATAAGAGAGATGGTCCAGTTCCTTTATCATCTTCACTGCCCTTTATTGGACTCCCACCATTATGTCCATGTGTCTTTTGTACTGAGGATCCCAGAACTGGACCCAGTACTCCAGGTGTGACCTCAACAGTGCTGAGGGGAAGCATCACCCCAGTCAACCTGCTGGTAACACTCCTGCTACTTCAGCCCAGGATATCATTAGTCTTCTTTGACACAAAGGCACATTGCTGGCTCAGGCTCAACTTGGTGTCCACTAGGACCATGTCCAGGTAGCATCTGAATATCTCCAAGGATGGAAACTCTACACCGTCCCTGGGCAACCTATGCCAGTGCTTAGTCGCCCTTACTGTGAAAAAGTGTTTCCTTATGTTCAGAGGGAGCCTTTGTGTTTCAGTTTGTGTCCATTGCTTCTGGTCCTGATGCTGAGCACCACTGAAAAGAGCCTGTCTGTCTTCTCTGCACCCTCCCTTCAAGGTATTTATAGATATTGATAGATCTCTTCCCTGCCCCCCAAGCTTTTTCTTCACCAGGCTGAACAGTCACAGCTCTCTCAGCCTTTCCTTATCCCTTAATCATCTTTGTGGTTTTCTCTCCAGTACATCCATTTCGTTCTTCTACTGGGGAGCTCAGCACTTGGCCCAGTACTCCGGATGTCATCTCACCAGTGCTGAGTAGAAAGAAAGGATCACCTTCACCAGCCTGCTGGAAGCATTCTTCCTAATGTAGCCCAGGGTTCTGCTGGACTTCTTTCCTGCACTGTGGGCTCATTTTCAACATGTTGTCTGCCAGGATCTCCAAGTCCTTTCCTAACCAGCTGCTCTCCACATGACACCTCCAGCCTATCCTCATGCATGGGCTTATTCTTCTCCATGGGCAAGATTTTGCATTTCCCTTTGTGGAACGTCATGAGATTCCTCTTGACCTATTTCTCCAGTCTATCTCAGTGCCTCTGGATGGCAGCACACTTAGCTGGTGTACCAGCTACTCATCCCAGTTTTATATATATTATTATCTGTAAACTTACTTAAAGGGCACTCTATAAATTTTGTGGGTTGTTTGTGCCATGCTTTGTTGCCCTTCCAGTAGATACTGGGGTGATTCAAGTCCCCTATGATGATGAGGACCTGTGAATGTGAGGCTTCTTCCAGTCATCCAATGAAGGTTACATCTTCCTGCAGTATAAGAAAACCCCCACTACAATGTCACCTATGTTGGTCTTCTTGCTAATTCTGAGCCATAAGGTCTCAGCTGGTTCCTAGTCGGTCCTCAGGCCAAGATCCACTGTTGTCTTGCATAAAGGGCAGCTCCCCCTCTTTTCCATCCTGCCAGATCTTTCTAAGGAGCCTGTCTTGATCCATCACAGCACTGCAGTCATGCGAGCTATGCCATCTTGACCCACTGTTTCAGTATCACTTAAGTTTCTCCTGTGGGTATGGCTTTTGATAAGGCAAGGAATATAAGCCTGTTTTCTCTACCTGCAGGTTGGTCATTTCTGTCATGCCAACTTTCTTCCTTGTACTAGTGTATTTTCTAATCAGAAGACTAAAAGCACTGATTGTAATATTAATAATGATAATAATAATCATGAAGCTTTTTCATGTCAATAATTTTCTTTCAAGATAAATTTTAAATTAAAATATTTTTTATAGAGAATAATAGAAGTAGTTTATATCTGTCTATGTATATTTATATATGTATTTGATTTTCCAGTCTTCATTGTTTGTTCTTTTGGTAAATTACCCTAATACTGTTACTGACAAAAATTACTCAACATTTGTTTTATTTAAAAAAACCTCTTATTAGTTCCTTTGCCAGAATGTTTGCTAGCAAGGAAGTCCATTTCTTTTTCAATTCCCTATGCAATATTAATCTTGTAATAACTGAACAAAGTCAAGGGAAACTGTAGAGTGGATGTACACAACAACATCAACCATAACCTTCTCCAGTCTTCCTTGTCAATTAACTAAAGACAGGAAGTTGACATAAAATATTGAGTTGGATATATTTCTATCAATAAGTGCCTGATGAGTGATTCCTAGAAGGCTGCAGTTGTCATTTCCAAGAAAGTCATTCATGGATACAGATCAGTAGTGGAACTATAAGAACAAAGAACACAAGTTCAGAATATAGGTTGAGTCATCTTACAGATACAAAACATTAGGTGATGCTAAAAAAAAGGGTGACCCTTGTTTAATTTGAATAGCTTATTGTAATAATTACTGAGGTGGAAAAAAAAAGGCAAAAAAAGAAAAAAAAATTAAAAATTTAAAAAATCTTTATACATGAGTGCTTAGAGAGACCATTACTTTTTCTTAAATAATTCTTGCTAGAAGCATATTGGGAAGACAGAAATATTTTGGTGAAATGTGATCCCCCAGATTCTTTTGTACAACAAGACCATAAATCCTAGCCACCTCTAGCAAAAAATGTCGAACACGGTGTCATGCATGACCAACAGAGATAGATCTTTTTAGGGTTACTTCTCTTTCCCTTTTTGTAGGCTTACCTGTACTGTAGATAGAGATTGTCAAACTTTTGCTAGTCATACATGTATCAGTAAGAAATCTGCCAATCCTCCATTAACTTTTCTTCAGGCAACAAATGGATAAGTAAACTAATAACATTGAAAAGAAATTTATATAATCATAGAATGGTTTAGGTTGGAAGGGACCTTGAAGATCATAGAATCATAGAATCACTTGGGTTGGAAGAGACCTTCAAGATCATTGAGTCCAACCATAAACCTACACTGCCAAAACCACCCCTAAACCATGTCCCTCAGCACCATGTCTACCCGTCTTTTAAATCCCTCCAGGGACGGTGATTCCACCACCTCTCTGGGCAGCCTGTTCCAGTGCTTGATAAGCATTGGAAGATCATCTAGTTCCACCTCCCTTGCCATAGGCAAGGACCCCTCCCACTAGACCAGGGTGCTCAAAGCCTCATCCAGCCTGACCTTGAACATTTCCAGGGATGGGGCCTCCACAACTTCTCTGGGCAACGTGTTCCAGTGCCTCACCACCCTCAGAGTGAAAAATGTCTTCCTGAGATGTAATCTAAACTTTTCCTCTTCCAGTTTGAAGCCTTTACCCCTTGTCCTATCAGTACATGCTCTTGTCAAAAGTCCCTCTCCAGCTTTTTTGTAGGCCCATTTCAGATACTGGAAGGCTGCTATAAGGTCTACCCAGAGCCTTATCTTCTCCAGGCTGAACAAGCCCAACTCTCTCAGCCTGTCTTCATAGCAGAGGTGTTCCAGCCCTCTGATCATCTTTGTGGCCCTCCTCTGGAATCACTCCAACAGGTCCTTATCCTTCTTATGTTGGGGGCTCCAGAGTTGGACACAGTATTCCAGGTGGGGTCTCATGAGAGCAGAGTAGAGGGGCACAATCACCTTCCTCTACCTGCTGGCTATGCTTCTTTTGATGCAGCCCAGGGTGTGGTTGGCCTTCTGGGCTGTGAGCTCACTTTGCTTGCTTGTGTTGAGCTTGTCATCTACCAACACCTCCAGGTCCCTCACCTCAGGGCTGCTCTCAATCCGTTCTCCATCCAGTCTGTATTTCTGAATGGGATTGCCCCACGTCCTGGTCGAGGACCCCAACACACGTACAGGACCTTGCATTTGGCCTTATTGAACTTCATGAGGCTGGCACGGGCCCACCTCTCAAGCCTGTCAAGGTCCCTTTAGATGGCATCCCTTCCCTCCAGCGTGTCAACTGCACCACAGCACTTGGTATTCTTGGCAAACTTGCTGAGACTGCACTCAGTCCCAACATCAATGTTGCCGACAAGGATGTACCCGTCCCAGTACTGACCTCTGAGGAACACTACTCATCACTGGTTTCCACTTGAACGTCGAGCCATTGACCACAATTTTTTGAGTGCAGCCGTCCAGCCAATTCCTTATCCACTGAGTGGTCCATCCATCTAATCCACGTCTCTTCAGTTTTGAGATAAGGACGTCATGTGGGACAGCGTGAAATGCTTTGTACAAGTCCAGGTAATTGGTGTCTGTTGCTCTCCCCTTATCCACCAATGCTGTAACCTTGTTGTAGCAGGCCAACAAATTAGTCACGCATGATTTGGCCTTAGTGAAGCCATGTTGGCTGCCACAGATCACTTCTTTACTTCCCATGTGCCTTAGCAGAATTTCCAGGAGGATCTGCTCCATGATCTTTTTGGGCACATGGGTGAAACTGAAGAACCTCTATTTCCCCAGGTCATCTTTTTCACCCTTTCTGAAAATAGGGGTTATGTTCCCTCTTTTCCAGTGAGCAGGAACTTTACCAGACTGCCATGACTTCTCAAGTATGGTGGATAGTGGTTTGGCAAATACATCTGCCAGTTCTCTCAGAACCCGTGAATAAATGTTATAAGGAATTCCTGTTTGGTGGAGCTTCCACATTCAGCAGGTCATAGCATGCAATAACCAAATAGAAGAACAATCAAACAAAAAACCTGAAAAACAATTAATCATCTCAATTTCAGGCATTTATTTTTACCCTTTCTCCCCAGTAAATGATGCACCAGTCATTGTGACTTTCATTATTGGTTCTCGACTCACATCTTCAGTCTCACAAAATCCTTATCCCTCCCCTCCTCCAAAATGCATCCTTACCCACTGTTTGCTGCCTTTGTCTTAAAAAATATTTCCTAAGTTCAGAAATATTTTCTGTAGCAACACCTGTGAATAGTAATAATAAAATAAAATAATGAGTTTACTTTTCAAGTAAACAATGTCGGTGTCCTTGTCCCAATCTCACATTCCAAAAGCAGAAGAAAAAAAAAATCCCTCAAGTTTTGGTTTTGATTTTTTTTCATTTACCCTTGGATCATCTGGTGACTCTCCATTTGGAACCTGGATACTAAATAGTAGTATGATACTTTGAGTCAATGTATATACAATGGGCATCAACATACAAGGAAAAATGAATACAATAACTGAAAAAAAGACTTTGATAGCAGATAATGACTATATCTGTCCACCTTTAACACCTGAATAAATAGAAGTAGAATGAGAAGATATTAAATATAAAGCAATAGGAAGAGAATAATGAAGACAATAATGTTGTATTTGTTATAGTCAAGTGAAGTAAAATAAAACAGCATGGAGCAGTAACCATGGAAATGTCCTCTGTCAAGAGGAAAGAGCAGTAGAGATGGTGCTGCCAGGAGAAAAATGAAAGTAAAACCAACTACAACAAATATTTATGGAGAACTAACCAAAGCTTAGGGGCTGATATTGAAGAGAAATAAAGTGCAGCAGTTTTATTAGTTTTAAGATTCACTGAATCAAAAGAAAGTCAAGCATTACTTATTTGCATAAGCACTAGGGAGTATTCATTTGTAGAGGTCTAAAGGTATGTAGATGTTAAGATAATTACCAAAGAGAACAACCCCTCAAAATTAGCTCAGGAAGTCCTTGCTAATGTAGAGTTCTTGGAGATTAAGATTATGTAACATAGTTAGTGTTCATTCAGCCTCATTTTTAGAATCTATTAACTGATTTTATCCCGATTAGTTTTGGCTGTATAGAAAATACACAATAGAGAAACCTAAATGTTATTTTAATTAGCAGAAAGCCTAGTCACAATAGAGGTCAGCATGAGGAATGCAACAAGACGCTGAAACTTCTTTTTTCATAATATTTGTGTTACAGATAATGAGACACACCCTTATTAGATAGCTGTTGTTTAACTGCATTGATGCAAATTCACATTTTCTTGCCATCGGGTATTTTTCTCAACAACATTGATAAACTGAACATTAGCTTATTTACAACAATAACCCAAGTTAATTTCCTCAGTCAATTACTCAATTAGTATCTTCATTTAATTCATTACTCTATGTCACTTCATTAAAAGGAAAGCTGTGACTTATTTCAATGTTATGCAAAATTCAATATGCTAAGAGTACCTACGTTTCAGAAGAGTTAGATGTCTTAAATTAACAGCAAATTTCAGCTGTGCTGCTGTTACAGGAATGAATTATAATTACTAATCTGTACTCTGTGTGACTTGCAATTTTATTTATTAAATATGAGAGGATTTAAAATAATTTCCATAAGAATATTTTCTCATAACAATAATTTCTACCTCCACCATTTTCCTTTTCTTTTAGATACTTATGTTATTCCATGGTATAAATTAGCACCCTAAAATGCTAAGTAATTAGGTGATATGTCTCCTCAAAAAACTAAAACCTTTAGCATAGTCTGGGTTTTTTGACTGCCAACAGACCATGTTGTGATTTCCTTCACATACCTCTTCGAGCATAGAAATGCTGAACATGCAGTTAGTGGTTGCCCATATGTTGAGAAATAGTCTTTTCTTCTTAGTTAAGGAAATAATATTGAATTCAGATTTCTAAAAATAATGGAAGCAGTCTTCTAATCGGAAAGCAGAAGTCCCAAGTTCCTGAAACAAAGAGATCTTAAACTTATGTCGTGGGTTTGGGCCGGATCGGCCCAAGCAAGCCGAGCGACAGATGTTCNTAAAACAGGAAAGGGGTAAAACTGGAACAACTGCAACAACAGAACAACAGAATGCTAAGCCTTTGATCCCTCAGCTTTTATACTGAGCATGATGCAGATGGGATGGAATACACTGTTTGGTCAGTTTTGGGTCACCTGTGCTGTCTGCTCCTCCCCACAGGTGGGACCCCTCTACGCCTCTCTGCTTCCAGCCCTCCCACAGGGCAAATAACAAGGTGTCTGCCCTTGGTCGTTATCGCAGTAAGTCTAAGCAAGGGCCTCTCTGCATACCGTGCCTTGGCATCAGCTATAAACATGGGTCTTATCACTCTGAGACAGAGCAGCTTTCTGCACAATATGCTGTTAATTTCAGCAGTTAGAAGAGGCCTAGTTAGAAAGCAGAGTTACTGAACAAAATTGGTCCTGTTTTACCTCAAACCAGGACAACTTATTTATTCTAAAGGGAGAAGCATATATTTTGCAAGAGGAAGAAATATTTTAACATCTTGAGATGTTCTTACTGTGATTGTTTGTTCAGAAACAGCAAGCAAAAAGATACTAAAAAAATAAAAAGAAAGAAAAAGAAAGGAAGATCTAAATGCAAGAGGGCCTGTAATTCATTCACTTGTCAACTGCTTACTCATACTGTTAGCAGCATGATGATGCTGCTGCTTTTATCTAATATACCCTCAATACCTCTGTTGTACAACAGGAAGCAAAGCCCTTCAGCTACAAGTGCTTGAGAGCTAAGTTCCCCTGCTGTGACTACTTTTTGCCATCTCCTAGGATATCTGGAGGTATCTAGCTTAGGGTCAAGTATAAACTTAATTAGTATTTTGACAATCTCGCTGTTTTCTTATGTGAATGAATGAAAAAGTGAACCAACGGTCTCTGTAGCCAGAATAATTCCCCATCACCACCATAGTTTATTAAACTAAAGAATAAAATCAAGTCATATCAGATTTTTTTTCTAGAAAAAAAATTCTTCCCCTAAAAGCAACAAAGTGTCTGAGTTTTGAGAATTTTACTAAAAGTTAATACTCTTCTTTTTTCAAAAAAGGACATTTCACTAACATTGTGATACCCCTTGTGGTTTTATGGCTTTCTTATTCAAGGAATTATTTTAGCAGTCTTCATAAAAAACGTAAAAGGAAAACTTTTTATTTTGTAAATTAGCGTTTAAAAAATGCATCTTATTTTCTGCATACTTTTTCTTAAACTGTGGTATAAATTAATGGGGTTTAGTGACATGAAAACCTAAGTAAAACAACAAAAAACAATAAAAGCCACAGAAAAAAACAGTATCAATATATGATTAGCAAATTTTGCCAGAGTCTTCTGAAACAGTACTTTCTCTGGAGTTGCACTCTATGATATCCTTCTGGAGGTGTTCACTGATAGAAGTTACTAAAGGAGAAATCTTGCAGGTAACTCCCTAAAAGCAGGATCTCAGAAGGTGCAGCCCATTGAACAGTCATAGTTAAAGCCTAAAATCCTGTTTATGAAATAAATGGCAGAAAGCCAACTGGAGTGGGGAAAAAGATACATAACATATATTAAAAGCTCAATTAAATAAGAAAAGAAGTGTTAGATTGAAATATTTCATAATAAATTACTATGGTTTGATTCTGTATGTATTAAATATACAGTAAGTCTGTCTTTGCTGAAACTAGACCAGTAATGGAATGAGGATAAGTTTCTGAAGTATAGCAATTAATGAAATACAAAACTGCAGGAAAAGAAAGATCATTATCCAGTTAGTTTGGAATCCACCTGCCCACTCACACTAATACAGTAGTAGGGGATACAGACAAAAGAGAGGGAATTACAAGCCTGTCATTTCTACCAACAGCCTTACTGGGTGGAAAATAGAGGACATTTTTACTGACTGCTTGTGTGACTAGAATTGAAAGCTTCCCAGGGAAATAATGTGTTCATTTACTTAAGATTATAGAACACCTAAATATCTGTCTATGCAACATCAAATTTTATTTGCCACCAAAACCAGTGACTCATTCCAATCTCTTCTCTTTTCCTGTGATCAAGTCATGTCAATACTTCAGAAAAGTTACCTACATGAGTATTAACTCTTCTTTGTCTTTAAGTAGGTAAGATGGCAGAGACCAAAAGATCATTTGTACAAGGAATGTTTACATAAAACCCATACTAAAAAAAAATCAAAAGAAAACACTCCCCAGCTTCCCATTTCTCAGACAAATTCACAGGCTGCCATACAATCTAGCCTGCAAAAGTATTATTTTTATTCTTCTTGTTAATTTTTTGTTGTTGTATCCAGTGTACTGTGGTAAAGCCTGAAGGCAGTTGTTCCCATTGAGATAAATATTTTGTAAGTGGGAAGTCTCCTGCAGATGTTTGAAATAAGAAACAAGTAAGCACACAAAACAATGGGAACAATGATAAATGTGAGATGACTATGGATATCACCATAAGTTCATATGTGGACAGCTGTGCACTGACCTAGCCCATCCTGCAATCTTCCAGGCAGGGAGTCAATACGATGCTAAAACCTCAGCTCAGTAATAGCCCTCAGTTTACTTACTCTTACCTCAAAGGTTAGGTGGGGAAAGTGAACTGCTCTTTGCATATGATTACATTGCCACATCCTGATGTGGTTTGACTAATCATAATCATCTACTAAATGACTACAAATGTCTAGTGCAATTTTAGATTAATTGCAGAATACATAAACCCCAAAGACAGATTATTTACAAGGTATAAAAATATAACCCATGGATGCAGAAATACAAAACACAGCCATTTAGGCTCTGTTGTTGGAAAACACAGAAAACTTCCTGATCCAAACAAAAAGGCTAAGGCAGATGGAAACTAAGAAATATTTCAAATCCGTCATGTCCAGATTCTTTGGCATGGTTTAGCTTCTGTTCTGTATTGCCCAACTACGTACTATATCTTAGATTTTCATTCCTTGTTAAACAGATCACATGATATTATACAGCTTCATTGTTACTTTTACAGGGCTCTGCTTAATCTGCTCATCCGAAAGAGTTCGGCATAGATCCCCAGTGGTGAGTAATATTTGTATTAACACAATTCACTTTCTTATCCACTTCAATTCACTTTTTTCTCTACTTCTCTCTCTTGAGTAAATGCCTAAGAATTTATCATATTAATGTGGTGAAAAAGGAGAGGAGAGACTGAATACATAATAGCACATTAAAATTCAAAACGCTTAAAAAAATAGCGACATGGATTCAATTGTTATACGGCTACTCTGTAACCATTTTTGCCAATGGCCATATAGAAGACGCACTCTGTTATGGTTTAAGAAACCCACAACAATTTATTGTCATTTAGACAATTATTTTATTACCCAGTGACCCCTCCTCAGCTGGGAAGGGGAATCAGGAAAAAAAAGGAAACCTAGGGGCTGAAATATAAACAGATTGAATAGAATAAGACTAGATAATTAACATTAATAACACTAAAGAACCCATATTGATCCTAATACCAATATAAAATATACAATGGTTATACTCGGCTTGTACCATTAGTAGGAAACTGTGCGTTCCCAGCGGTGGACAGCAAATGTTTGACACTGTGAGCGCTATGGCTTCACGGGGGAAAGAAGGCCTTAGGGGTACAGCACCAGGGCAAAAAAGTTCTCTGGGTGTCAGCCATTAAGGGAGAGAGAACTTTGCAGCCAGCTTTCTAATTTATATTGAATGTGATGTTCATGGTATGAAATAATCCTGTTGGCCTGCTTGGGTGAAGTGCCCAAGTCTTGCTCCTCCTCATCCCCGAACCTGGTGAGCTCGAAAACACTGAGACCTTGAAACCCACACACCGTAACTGGCTATAAAGTAAACATTTTCATAAATTCAGACACTAGAGTCTTCTAAAAGTGCAGTTTTCCCAAGCATGAGAAGATAAATTAGTCTTGTGTCACTCAAACCAGGGCACACTCCAAAAAATGGAGAAAATACAGGAAAAAGCACCACCTGAAAACATGGGACAAAGCAGATGCCTGTCTGACATTTATGTCTACATAATATGATCAGAGGCAACCCTATGTACAATATAATCCTGGATAATATATAAAGTGTCAAGAGTCTCGTTTTGAATGCTAGCTCAGCATGTGTTAAGGACACTGGACTACAGAAAATTTCACATATGCAAGACACTTCTGAATGAAGGTAAGCAGTTGTATACACATTGCCTGTACAGTTCTTAGTATAAATCCTTTTCCTTCCTTATTTCTTTTAGAGATATGAAACAGTTAACAGTGCTGAGATATAACAGTGCATTGTTATCTTCTGAGGTGGTCCAATACCTTTTGAAGGAGATTCAGCAAAATCCATCTATTGCAGTGTAATGAATTTTCACGATTAATTTAGCAATCCCGAGACCTACAGAAGAACAAGCAAACAAACAAACAAAAACCCAAAAAACTTTTTAAAAGAAAGAACAGGTTCTGGGATACAAAATATGTGATGAATATGACACCCATAGGGCACAGCATTATGAAAAAGTCCAGCCTAGCCTATTCAAGTGCATAATAGTATTGAACTGTTAAAAATAATACTGCTCTGGTTTTAAAAAAAAAATAAGGTTCGCATATATTCTCATTTCCTTTCTTTCTTCGTGAAATTATTACACAATGAATTCAAAGTTATTTACACATACTGAATGTGTATTTTTTTCATTTGTGATGTCTGTATTTCATATGAATGTAAGATTTGTTTATGGGATAACATCCATTTTATAGAAATTATTGACGGTGACACTTTATCTGAATTCTACTGCAATACTGTGTGTGGTGTGTGGTTGTGGTCTGGAGGGTGATTAGACATTTCTGTTCTGTGTATGTAAATTTATTAAATGTCCTTAGATCTTTATACTGACTTTCATACCAGATATGTGGATCTCATTAGCTTTACTGTTTTTCCCTTTTCAGAATACAAGCATTTAAATATACAGTTATACACACATACAAATAATTTTTCTTTGCTGTTGTGGTGCTGCATGTTACTCTGCTGCTCTGTCTCTCAAACTGAATTCACCGTATTTCATTACAGCTTAAGGAAGTTAGATATTATGATCCAGAAGTCTGACACAGACCAGGTCAGACAAAATAAGCCAATTTTAGAACTTCACAGAAAAAGAGGATATGCAATATGTGTAGGGTAGGTGAGGGAGAAACAAGAAGGAGGTATGGGAATTTCCAGAAGAGCAAGTGTTTTAAAAAAAAAGGGAGACAAAAATAATATAATAATGTGAGAAAACAAGAAACATGAACACTAGCCTGAAGTACTAAGGCTAAACATGTAAACATATTAGCAGAAGTGTTGTGTAAAATTAAATCTTTTCATGGAAATGCTTATTAAACCTTAAGGGTCCATTAGACACAACAGCAAAAATAAAGGCAAGGTAATTCTTAATGTTAAAAAGCTTAAATAAGTATCATAGATTAAAGTAATCAGTTGCAAGCTAACAATAATGGTACAGAGTAAAATCAATATTTTTTATAATTCAATTGACATCTCTGTGCCTTTTGAAATTCTAGTTAATGGAGAAAAATCCATAATACAATTATAGGCCATTTGCATAAGAATTCCTAAGGCCGAGGTGGTCTTACAATAAGGTTTAATAAACTTTTAAAAAAGAGTTAATTTCTGTTCTGACATGTAAAAAAAATCACAAAATTTTATTATAATGAGAAAATCTGGATGTCATTTAGACTTGTGTATATGCAGAGTAATTCCATCAAAATCAGTCATCCTGATCAGAATCTACTTGAGAGAGTATCCCAAGGATTAATATGCTCTTGGTGGATTCTTGGGCAAAGAACTCAACATTGAGTTTAACAGACGTAACATTCAGTGCAACAGGTACTGATCATTTTTTAGAAGACTCTGACAATAATGAAGAGACTGTTTGTAAAAGAGTTATTTACACTGAGGTTATGTTTTGCTCCAGTTTACACATAAACCATATAAAATACCTGTAGAAAACTATATTGTATCGGAAACATGAAAGAGCTTTGTGTATGCTGATCTCTAAATAATAGAGGTGGTACATTGAAGATAACTTGCTGTTGGGGAAGCTTTGGGGAGAAACTCTATTTAGTCATTTAAGTGTGGTATTGACCCCAAGCTAATAAATCCAAACAACTTTCATGCAAATGTCTTTTGCTGGGCTGTGCTATATAGACTTGTTGCCACAGCCCAACAATCACTCCAAGTTCTCTGCAATTAACATGATAGCATACTCTAGGCACATCTACACTGGAAGAATTTTGTCTTTAAGTACACTCTTTGGGCGTTCTTTCAAAATATATTCTAAGACAGACTCAAATTCACTCTTCCTCTAGGCAGGAGTTGGAATAAATACAGCAGGACTTATAATTATATGCTTACATCCAATTGATTTCAAAGAACATTGCCAATAATGATGTCAATAATGTCCTAAGCTGGTACTGATTTCTGCTAGGTAGATTTATTTTCTGTTTACAAAAGAGTAGTCCCTATTGCACTTTTTGGAAACATTTAGAAATCTGTGTGGAAAAATTTTAACACACCTGGAATCAGCAAATATTTTGATGAATGCCTTCTTTGTTTTTACTGAAGTTCTGTCTAGCAATAATAATGTAACTTCCTTTGATTATAGCCATCTGAACTCAGAGTTTCTATTAAAAAGAGACAACCACAAACATTTTTTAACCTTCTATGCTATCATCACATACTAAGAAGGCACTCACAAAGAAACGCAGACATTCTACTCCCCCTTAAAACTAGATAGTTTTTTTAAACTACTTTACCAAAAAAATCAATGATGAACAGTAAATGGTCTGTATTCATACTTCAAATATAGAACAATCTGATAATGATATTCTTTTTTTATTAGGTTTTTTTTTAATTTACTTAAATCAATGCATTTATTCTCTGCGGTATAACATACGTATATTAGAGGACGCGATACAGATGTCATATGAGTACCATGAAGCATTATTACAAAAAGATATTTTCTATTTTTTTTGCTTTAAGTGCTTATTCATGTTTCTTATTAATTTAGAAATGAAACATGCTTCAGAGGTCATTCTGGTTTTAAACTGATTTTGCTAATAGAGAATTCTTTTCACATCAGTATTTCCCAGCTTGTAGTATTAGCTGCACAAATGGAAATAACTGATAAATATCTGACTGGAAGTAGGTTTGGGTTTCATGTATGAAAGTACTAAAAAGTTTTGAAACAATGAGCAAATATAAATTCTTGATGGATTATTCACAACATGTGTTTCTATTTATAGTAAAGATAGCTGGCAAAGATAAATTCAGCAGTCTTATGCATGCACCAGTAGAGACATGTACACACTATTTGTGCATAATTCAGGACATTCTAAATGTAAGTGAACTAGTCAGTAGTAATTTATCTGTCTCACATTGTCAATGTTTTTTTAATATGTACATATATATGCATACACATACGTGTGGATATTTGCAAGTGTGTATGCATATATATCTATATACTTATAGTCATAAATCTTCATAAATTAAATTTATGAATAAATATTTATAAATTACCTATAGTAAAGAATTACTACTTAGAAAAGATCTCATATGAACTTAAAGTACAGCAATCTTAAAACAATGTGCAGTCTTTCCTGTTTTTACTGTATGCATTTATATAAATCTATAAAAATATAAAGAAATATAAAAAATACAAAAAATCATTACTTTTCTCAGGTATAGATGCACCATGCACCTAATTGATCCTTACTTCAACAATTGTTAATGTAATCTGTGACTCATCTTTCTCCTAGAATCTCAAGACTAAGTTTCATCCTTTCCAGCCTCCTCAGCTTGAATGAGTTTATTTCCAACAGTGTGTTCAGTCCCTGGTAGTATGCTTTATAAATTGCATTAAATAGAGCAGCAACCAGTTATAACTGTAGGGATCCAAAAGTTCAATGTGCATCTATGATCTAGCTGTACTAACCACTTTTTGCAGTCAACATTAGCCAATGAAATGCGATCAATCTTGAAATGAGATTAATCATCCTTTTGAGGTGCTTGTGTCATTGCATATTTTCACTATCTACAGAGAGGCTTGTGTGACTGGCTCAGAGTCAGAAGACGTATTTTCTGATGTTTATATTAAAGCAGACAAATCGGCTGCCTTTTGGAGTAATGAACTCAGTTGTTTTCCATCTTATATTATTTTCTAGGTAACTATAAAAAGCAACAAAATATTTATTTTTTTATTTTTTATTTTTGTTTACAATTTGTTGGTAAACTAGAAGAAGAAGATACACAGATTTGGTTTGGACATACTGTAATGGTACTTACCTAGCGCAGACTTATAGCTGAAGAGTTTACCTAGTGTTTTATGTTACTTGAGTTTTTATTACCAGTCCAGATTGAGTGTCTCTGCATATCTCTAGCAGAAGAATTATTTTCAGACTTAACCTGTTAGATGAATCAGATGTCACAGACACTAAAACAAGAAGGCTGAAAGATTAGGTAATAGCTAAATAAAAGTATGAGGTGATGTGACAATCTAAATTTGTGTTTTGATAGACAGTTGTGAACCACAAAGCATTGTCAGTTCCCCTACAGAAGCTGTATCTGCAGAAGTTAAGAAACTCTAATTTTGTCTTGAGTGTAACAAATGTCTGCTATTTTTTTCAGATTTTCTACAAATATCTGTATGCTTTTTTGTTCATAAAAGTTCTGCATTTCCTGGTCTGATTTTGATAGAAAATGTAAAAGAAAATAACCATGAGCTTGCTAATTCTTCATCCTTTTATCCTTTGGATAATATATATATAGCAGTTCATTTTAAAACCACATGATAATTGCTACAGCAGTTTTGAACAGCCAAAGCCCATATACATCTAAAGAGGAAACAGCTTTAAAACTACAAGGAATGACAAACATGTTTTTCGTCTAAGTGTTTTCTGACTATTTTGTCAGAATAAATTGATGAAAAAACTGATTTGGAATTTAGGACCACAGATTAGATTTCCGTGCTAAGAGTGAAAGGAAAATAAGCCTAGGCAAATAATCTGGGAAAGAGGACCCAAAATGTCAAAAAAGGTATTAACCAGGAAATACTGAAGAAAGGCATCACTTTTCAGATCGAGCAGCACATACGTATTCCATTCGTTGTTTTTTTTTTTCTTTTTTAAATATAGCATACTTAGTTAAAAACTCCTTTACAACATTGCAAAATTCTTCCATGCAGTTTTCAGTTCTCTTACCGTAAGTTGAGAGTAACCACATTTCTTCATCACATTACAGGACAGATGAATTTACTAATGTATTTAAGATACTGATAATGTAGTGATATATTCTGTAGAAGTGTTTATAAAGAAGAAAGTTTCTCACCTGTAGAGTTGCAAAATCTGTGAAATTGAGCTTCATTCTTTCTACTGACTTCAGCAAGCACTTCGCTGCACTATTGCTATTTAACTTTTAGTTAGCCCTGAATTCGTCAGGCAGTTGGACTGGATGATCATTGCAAGTCCCTTCCAACTGAAATTATTCTATTCTATTCTATTCTATTCTATTCTATTCTATTCTATTCTATTCAAAAAGGCACCTAAGCAATGGGTATTTTGCTTTTTAAAAATTCTGTTATTTAGGCAAATATTCTACTGAATCACCAGGGTGTGACATCTTCCTAACATAACTATACCATTTAAGAGGTTTACTATTTATAAGGCAGATGTCACTTCTCTCCCATTTTTGTCACCCAGACAAAAAAGTAGTTAGTGGTGCAAAATGTTTTTGCAATTTCCTTAGAAAACTTGAAATGGGGATAGAAGTATCTTCATAAACAGTTGTATTGTTATCAACATAACCGTGAAATCTTAAATTACTATTGAATTTATTTATACATAGAGATATTTTCTCAGTAAAATTGTAGTCTTCAAAATTATAATTAGAAATTATTGTCATCAGCTCATAGTGAAACTAATCTTTAGTAAATGTTTTGTTGGAAATGTTGGAAGTCTATGGAGTTGATTAAGTAATAGAGTAAGGAATTGACTAATTGAAGTCATCAGTTTTGAAGAACTAACATGTAAATTACTTTGCATTAATTCAAATTCCAGTGCAGCTGAACATGTAGGAACAGAATACTAACTGAACATAAAATGATGATAACTTTAGAGGATCTTTTCCAAGGAATCACTTATGTGGTACCCATTAAAGGCAAAACAGAGCTAACAGTTTGCAGCAAGACTCATGTCTGAGACTCTGTTGGATCATGTATATTTCCAAGGCACAGATTCTGAGAAAAAGAATGCTCTTTATTTATCTTTTGTAGAAACTGCTTTTAAATTAGCCAGGTAAGAGTTCATTCACTTTGGATTTTTCTGTTTTTATTTATATTTGGAGGGGTTTTGCAAGCAGTCTCATCCCAAACAGAGGTGACAATGTTGCTTGGCAGTTAAGATCAGTTTCAGGTCTTCTATCTGGTTTTGACAGAATCATTCAGATCTTCTATAACGTTTTGATTCTATCAGTTTTGATAGAATCAAAACCTTAGGACACAAATCTTCCCTTCTGCTACGGTTCATTCCATTCAGAGATGTTGTCTCTGAACTTTTAAACAGAGACAGAGAACTCTGTCTCTGAACAGACATTGTCTGCTTTCCCTTGTTGATATCTATGTTTGAAAGAACTTTTTGATGCATTTTAAAAGACCAGCACAGTCACTAGTAAGTTATGACTTCCAGAATGTACAGTGAGATAGACCTCAAATACACTGCATAGCAAGATATAGCAACCAGAAGGGGTAAAAAAGTCCAGATTCCCATGATTTAACTTTCTTACACAGTAAGTTGTGCATGTGAAACTGTCTCAAGATCCTCTGTGTAGTAATAGATGAGTAATAGACCAGCAGTACATTCCCAGAGCCTGAAGAAGGGTCACAGGTCAACAGGAGGGCACCTGGGATGCAGCACAAAGGAAGAGCAGCCACTCCAGCCAGTAAGGTAGCTTCATCGGGGACCCAACTTAAATGCCACTATGCAAACATACATAGCATGAGGAATAAACAGGAGTTAGACACATGCACATACCTGCAAGGCTATGATCATATCATCATCATGGAGACATGGTGGGATGGCTCCTGTGACTGGAGTGTTGAAATGGAAGAATACAGGCTCTTCAGGAAGGACAGGCAGGGGAGATGAGGAGGGAGTGTCACCTTCTATGTCAATGACCAGCTGGAGTGCATAGAGCTCCACTTGGGGATGGATGAGGAGCCAACTGAGAGCTTACAGATCATGGCTGGAGAGATATGGATTTGATGGATGGACCACTTGGTGGTTAAGGAATTGCCTGGATGGCCACACTTAAACAGTTGCGGTCAACGGTTTGATGTCCAGGTGGTGACTAGTGATGAGTGGGGTCCCTCAGTTGGTACTGGGACCAGTACGATTTAATATCTTTGTTGGTGACATAGATGTTGGGATTGAGTGCATCCACAGCAAGTTTGCTGATGATACCAAGCTCTGTGGTGTAGTTGACAAAATGTCAGGGAAGGTATGCCATCCAGAGGGACCTTGACAGGCTTGAGAGGGGGGCACATGCAAACTTCATGGAATTCAACAAACCCAAGTATAAGGTCCTGTATGCGGGTCGGCGAAATCCCAAGCACAAATACAAGCTGGGTGATGAGTGGATTGAGAACACCCCTGAGGGGAGGAACTTGGGGGTACTGGTGGATGAGAAACTCAACATGAGCTGGCAATGTGCACTTGCATCCAGAAGGCCAACTGCATCCTGGGCTGCACCAAAAGAAGCGTGCCCAGCAGGTCGAGGGAGGTGATTTTGGCCCTCTCATCATCTCTCATGAGACCCCACCTGGAGCACTGCGTCCAGCTCTGGAGTCCCCAACATAAGAAGGATAAGGACCTGTTGGAGTGATTCCAGAGGAGGGCCACAAAGATGATCAGAGAGCTGGAACACCTCTGCTATGAAGGCAGGCTGAGAGAGTTGGGCTTGTTCAGCCTGGAGAAGATAAGGCTCTGGGGACACCTTATTGCGGCCTTCTAATACCTAAAAGGGGCCTACAGGAAAGATGTACTACTCCTCTTTATCAGGGAGTGTAGCAATAGGATAAGGAGTAGTGGTTTTAACCTGAAAGAGAATAGATTTAGGTTAGATATTAGGAAGAAATTCTTTACTGTGGGGGTGATGAGACACTGAAACAGGTTACCCAGGGTAGTTGTTTAGGCCCCATCCCTGGAAGTATCCAAGGCCTAGTTGGATGAGGCTTTGAGCAACCTGGTCTAGTGGGAGGAGTCCTTGCCCATGGCAAAGGGGTTTGGACCTAGATGATCTTTAAGGTCACTTTCAACCCAAACCATTCTATGATTCTGTGCAGCAACATGCATTACCTACAAAAAGATACTAATTTTTCAAAACTCATCATCCTGTATTTTCTAGTAGATATAATAAAATAATAATTTTACATTCTAAAATGCATTACATTCACCAAAAGAAGCTTAAGGGCCTTTAACAATCTTAGCAGTATAAATACCATCCTGATATGACATACTAACTTGTTATGGTGCTAAATGACATCTAAACACGGGGAATGATAATAACATAACTTTTCTCATAAAGAGATAGAACAACTGGTTTTTCAGCATTCTGCCAAAGAGGGAGTATTCATGTCAATTTTTCACACCTGATAATTGCTTTCATATTAGCAATAACTTCAACATCAGCCTCCAGTGTTCACTGAGAGGTGACAGAGGAAAGATTCATAGTATTGCAGCTGCCTGTCTCTGTCAGCCCTGAGGAAGCTGTGTACAAAGGAAAATTACACTTACTAGCTCATTTGTTCTTAATTTAATAATTTAGTTCATCGTGATTCTTCTGATTATTTCTTTGAAACTCCTTCATTTAGTACCATCAAACTTCACTTTTTCACAGTGATGTGCTATCAGATTCATTCATGCTTATTTTCTCCCCATTCAAGATTTATTACACTTCTTAAACACTTCACATTTACTTACATAATAGTTCCTCTAACATTTACAACTATGTCTGCTTCATATTTCCTACCCATTATTTGCCCTTTCTTTTTGCCATCATGACTATTTTTATAGATATTATCATATTTAGAGGAGAAAATGAATTCTAAAATTTTTCAGTTTTATTGTTTTTGCACAATAATTCAAGAGACAGAGTATTTCTGAGATGTCAATTGAAGTTTATTTGAAAGTTGTAAGTTTTGACCTCAATCAATCTATTCATGCATTCATCTTGATTCGTGTTGCTCTGTTGGTTCAAGTTTATTATTTTTCCCAAGGTCACACCCCTTTCTGTTCAAGGAAAAAAAATTACAGCTTGAACAGTTCTAGCTTTGTGTATGAGTGTGTGTGATAAGACAGAGATTTTTAAACATTTTGTTACTGACATTATTTAATTTTCTCAATGTCTTTCTTGCTAAGCTAAGCAAAATGATTTATATACAGTATTCTTCTTTTTAAGAACAAATTGCAGATATTCTATTACCTGAGAAAACTTCCAACATTTTCATGCATATTATCTATGAGCATTTTAGAAAAAATACGATACTTCAAGTTTCAAGGGATCTATACACGGTAAATTCCTCTCTATAGTTAAAAACTGTGCCCTTCATCTTGACACAGGTTTTGATAGAAATTACAATAAGGAGAGTCAGGCTCCATTGTTCTCATATTCCACTTAGATATTTTCAGTTGTACATTTGGATTAATGAATCTCAGTTTAAAGGTTTGCAGTGTTGACATCTTGTCATGGTTTCAGCTGGTATGGAGTTAACTTCTCGCTAGAAGCTGGTACGGGGTTATGTTTTGGATTTGGGATGAGAGTGGTTTTGATAGTGCATTGATGGTTTTGGTTGTTGCTAAGCAGTCAAGGCCCTTTCTGCTCCTCATACAGCCTTACTAGCAAGTAGACTGGGAGTGCACAAAAAGCTGGGAGGAGACACAGCCACGACAGCTGAGCCCAATTGACCAAAGGGATATTCCATACCATATTGTGTCATGCTCAGCATATCAAACTGGGGGAAGAAGAAAGGGGGGGATATTGGGAGTTGTAACATTTGTCTTCCCAACTAACCATTACATGTGATGGAGCCCTGCTTTCCTGGAAATGGCTGAAAACCTGCCTGCTGATGGGAAGTAGTGAATGCATTCCTTCTTTTGCTTTGCTTGCATGTGTTTATTTTGCTTTAGTTATTAAACTGTCTTTATCTCAACCTACGAGTCTTCTCACTTTTGCTATTCTGATTCTCTTCTTCCCCATCCTGCCTTGGGAGGAGTGAGTGATTGTCTACATGGTGCTTGGTTGCTGGTAGAGGTTAAACCATGATACATCTGTGTCTGAGCTACTTACTGTTGGTTTCCTTTAGACAATAAAGAGAAGATAAGCAGGTTTAGTATACAACTGTGAGAGACTGCGTCGGTGATAACCAACTTTGCTGGCACCACCAGCACAGCGGGTGTTTGGCTCAGTATTACTATGGCGGAAACACCATCATCGGACACCACCACCACAGCCTGCTTATCGTGACACTGCTGATACCACTGATGACAGGAAAACTATAAGCAAACACCACAGCTTGCTTATCACAACCCTGCTGACACCATCAATGCAGATGTTTATCTGCAGGAAATCCACCAGCAGACTCAGGATCCGGGAGATCGAGAGACCTGGAGACCCCCTGGGAACAGCATTGGACATGAGCACCACCACCAGGTAAAAGGTGTGGTTAAGCACAACAGCTCGTGAGGACCCTATAAAAGAACGGAACCAACCAACATCAGACGGAACGTTCCCCCACCGGACTCGAAACTAATTGGACTGTCGGGACGCCGCAGCTCCAGGGTGGTAACTATTGCTGTAAACTCCTTCATCCTCTCCTCTTTCTTTCTTTTCTTCCTTCCTCTCTGTATCTCTCGCTCACTCCTTTGCATTTGCGAACTTGTTGTCGGGCAAATAAAGTTCTTTGGCACTTGACTCCGTTTTCAGTCTTAATTCTGTTCCTGAGAATACGAGCAAAACCACGCTCTGGTCTTTGATTGGCACGTGACAACAACTTATATGATCAACTTAAGAAATGTACTTTATGGTGACATAAATCATGTCCCAAATGGGTCTCTCTGACTAGAAAGAAACTTAGCCTTCCTGGACTTAAATGTAGATGTATTTGCTTAATTTTCTCACATAGGTTTCATCTGAGATGTCATAAAGTATCTAAAAGGTCCAGATGGGGATAATATATAGGATGAAGGACTTAAAAGACAAACAAGACCTTGCAAAGTGTGAGCAAGAAATCTTACAATACTGCAATGATACTCCCTAAAGAGTGGGCAAATGAACTAAGCATAAACATTTAGTCAGGTAAATCAAATCCCCTATCTTAAATCTAAATAAGCACAGATGAAGAAAGAATAGTAATCTAATTTCACTGGGTATCATTCTTAGAAATTTGTTGCAGCAAATTACACAATTTACCTTCCATCCTTGTCTTCTCTGTGGTCTCTGTAGGTAATTCTAACAAGGGAGTAGGCTCAGGCTCCTATTTTTAATTTCTGAAAGTCCAGTGGCACAACAGTGTATGTTGTGCAAATGTGGCTCTGACTAGTATGGATATTTTAAGATTTCAGGCAGTAATGATTAGCTTCATATGGATGATGAACAGAAAATGTTACTGAAGCAGCTGGCTACATAACAGTTCAGAGCCATAAAAGCAATGCATTGCAAACTGCATCCCGCCAGAAACAGTTTGAAATTACTTCGGATATAAGTAATGAAAGAGCAGTAACAGTGGTTTCAAGACTCTCATTCCCCATTTGAGGGCTATGTTGCTGAAGAAACAGTTGCCACAAGCAGTGGCAAACTTCCCCATATTTACCTTTAATCAAGGGAAAGATATATAGCTGTATTTCAGAGATGCATTTGATTGCTTAGCTATTTAAGTTCCACTCAGAGTGAAGAGAGAGCTAGGGTTTTGCTAGGTTGTGCAGAATGAAGTACTAGATGCTGCCCGAGGTGCTCTAGCATTTCCTCCGTGGCCTCCAGAATCTCCCAAAAGAGGAGAGGGTTTCTCACAGGTTTAGTCTCATACCTGCAAACCTCATGCAGGTATCTCTAATGCTGTTTGGATCCTGAAATAGCATTAGACATTTATGAATGGGCAACTGAGTTACACTCTAGCAAACAGTCACTGAAGCTTAAAGAATAATCTAGCTTTCTAAATTAAGTATGTATTTTAGGACACACTAAACAGCTCTCCACACCTCGTGATTCATTTACAAGGTCTCACTTCCCTTTAAAGGGAGCCTAGACATCTAGTTTTGTTACTGACACCTACATTTTGAGTCTAAATCTGGAACTGAATCCTACTTTTAGACTTTTTAATAAACAGAGACACAAGGATTGTCACAGCTTTTATTTCTTAATGTTTGTACAGTCCTTCATAGCTAGTCATTAATTTTTTCTCACTTCAAAAGAAAAATTTTTCTACCCTGTCTCCCTGTTTTCAATTTAATTTGTCTCTTCTTCCTTTTGTTTTGATTTTTTGCCATAGTCTTCTGAAACTGTTCTGTTATGTTATCATGTCTTCTGTGTTTATTTTTTTAATGACTATATAAACCCAGACCTATGGGACAAAATACAGTGAACTAATATCAACACAGGTGTAGTAACAAAAAAAAATCTTTTTCTTCATAGTGTTATAGCTTCTTTACAATACCTTTATTCAAGATTAATTTTTCAGAGTCACAGACAGAATTCTTTTTTTTTAACACTAAAACTGTGATAGACGTGATCAAGGAATTGACAACTTTATGTATCTGTGAAGATGTGACCAGCATGGACCACAATTTTTTAAAGACACGTAACTCTTGTGTGCGTTGTTTCCTAATGCAGTGGAAAGATCTTTATGCTTTTTCCTTTATTCTTAAGGTGTTTCAAAAGAATCTTAAAGGTGTTACAGGAATAACTGAGAGACATCATGAGATATCCATTTTTCCTGTTGAAAGTAAACCTTTTTTTTCCAACACAGGAGCTTCTTAATAGCATTTTCTGACTTAACATCTCATATATTCTTACTGTTTTTTTTCCTTCTTCTTTGTTGTTGACCTTCTTGTATCTATATGGAAGGTGGAAGGATTGTAATTTGAAATACCTTGAAATCACCATAGGTTTTTAGACAGGCAGTTTCGGAATATGAGTTGGGAACATAATGTTTCCATATCAAGACAGGTATATTGTGAAGTCTACTGTGACACACTAAATAAATTGCTTTGCAATGAAGCTACAAATTGTGCTATAAAAGTATAGCAGAATTTTTGCCCTTCTGCTCTCATTCTAGTTAAAGCAAAAAGAGATCTTCTGATATAAACACACACACGCATATTTGTTTATATATAAAATACATAGTTTTTTAAAACTAGTTTTTGATCTTTACATCTTCGTGAGGAATGAAATCTATTGTATTCTGGTATACATTATATAAAACTGTTTTGTCATGTGATATTGTCTTACTTTAAATAAATACAAAAATGATGTGCATAGACAAAAACATCAAACCTACAGTAAGATTTTTTTAGATGTAGTATTATAAGTATCTCAGTTTTTGTGTGTCCAGACTAAAATCATGTCAGTTTTGTGGAAGTGCTGGTCATTCAGTAATATAAACTCTCTTGGAATGAAAATAAAATATTGTTGGTTGGGGTGATAACGGTCTTTTAAAATTGCATATCTTGGATTATATCTCCAGCTTTCAACATACCTGATAGATTGTGAAAGAGAAATGTCTCTTCGGCAAAAGTTTTAAGCACCGGAGCTGGCTGGACAGATCAACATCTCCAGATGCACGTTCACCACTTGAAGAACCTCAGGACCAGGTAATGTCAGAGTTTCCAAGCTCACTTGTATTAACAGTCAGCTTCAAGGAGGTTGAAATTGAAGCTAAATTATCAACAAGCTGACATTTTTATAACCATGGTCTATTTTTCCATGATACAATTACTCTCATTAAACTTAATTCTAATTGAGTGTTTATTGGTTTAGTGTTTCTGATTAATTGATATTAGAATGCTGTAAGTAAGATCCACTGTTTTCTTTGTAACTCAAAGCATTTTTGTAATGTGAGGTTACGGAGAAAATGGTTATTTTTAGTGTATTCCTTTTAAAAAAGATAGACATGAAAATAAATATGTTTATACAAGCAAATGTCAACAGGAAAATATTGAAACTTAGTAAGATATGCACTAAAACAATTAAAAATTATTAGAACAAGGTTTTTAAAAAAGACATTTGCCTATTGATTTAATAATATAATCTGGCATTGCACAGCACTAAGCTTTAGGAAGTGCTAATACAAAGTAAGCCAATTTAACAATTAAAAGTAGCATTTTTAAGTGTGAAATGTATTGTTTCACTGACCATTCTTCCTTGTTTCATCATGAATTGAAAACATATTCCTATTAAGCCATTCTTATTTCAGTCTATTATGAATAACAGTTCTGTTTTTCAAGGATAAATTCTGCTGTATAATATTAAATAATAGAGACTATGTTATATACGTTGAAAGGTCTGGATTATTCACTTGTAAATTGTGCTGTTACTAATAACTTCCATCGGTATATCTTAATTCCATCTGTTTAATGAATTATTTAAACTTAACCTCATCTGTATTTCAGAATAATATGCAATGTTTTAAGAATTTTACTTATCGCTAAATTTCTTTTCTTCCTAATGCCTTTCTTTTTAAGTACACACTAAATCATATTAGAGATTAATCCCTGGAACTTTAGTTATATATCTGTTTGGAAAAGGAATATAGGTATGGAGTTTATAACAGTAAGTCTACTTGTATGTCAACATCTATGAACTGTCTTAGCACAGTTTTTCAAAGTCATTTATGTAANTATATTTTTAAAAAGAAATCTTTGTAGATTGTTTGCTTACATTAAAAAAATGCAAAAATTATGAAGCCAGTTGCTATTTTTCATGTATAAGAAAAAATAACACACATCGTTAATTTTCCATCGTGTCTTAAAAATGTCATCATTTAAGTAAGTGGTCTGACATGGTAGTTTTTATAAAAGCCTGCAGAAAATTTCTATTTCTTTCAGATTTGAAAATGTAATTCATAACCTGTTAAGAAACGTCAACAGTCTTTGTGCCTTGAAGGCTTGTATGATATATCTGGAAAGCTCTGATTAGTAAATGTCTTTTCATTCATAACATCACTTGTGAAATGTGTTATGACGCTAATTTAAAAATGTAACAAACATGATGAAGATCAGCATTTTTAAATTGGGAAAGGCTGGAAAACATATTACTGAAATTGCTGTATGGCCATCTTATCAAAATTCAATGATATTTATAAAGTAGAAAACCTTATAAACCTTTGTAGAAAAACACGTTAACTACTTTTTCTTTTTTCAGTATGCACATTTTTTGTTGTGGAGGTAACTTGTAAAAAGGTGAGGATCTAGTCCCTTTACATCTTTCATATCCTTCTTAATTTTCTGTAAAAGGAGAAACAACATTTCAATAGGCATCCTACACAGTTAATGGGGAGTGAGGAAGAATTCAGCATAATGATACAATCGACCAAAAGTATGTTCTGCTTTCCTTTGTTGTTTAAAGGACACTTAATTTGTAACCTCTCTTAAATATCAAATTTTATGACTTAAATCTGGGCATCAGTGCACATAGTTAATTTACAACTTTGTTTTTAAAGAAAATAAAATTTTAATGAACTATTTCAAATAGTTATTAAATTGGCTTCCTTGTTGGAAAGCACCTATCAGACAGTTCTGTACCTGAAGCATTCTTCTAGATATTACATAAATTTTATGTAAGGGACAGTTTGCCAATTTTTCTGGTTAAGCTTTACCAGAAAAAAACAAACTCACCTATATACCACATTTACTTTATTCTCACCATAGTAATGAAACCTGAGAAGCTCACATGGGCAAACAATTTCACCACCCTTCAGAGAGTTTATGATTGAGAAACAGTCTATGACTGTACTTTTATCCGTAACAGTTCTACAAAAAATCACCCTAAATCTCTAACTTCACCTTTTACTCAATGACATTTGACCCATCTAAAGCCCTTCTCCAAGGTATCATGCCTCTGAGAGACCCCTGAGTAATTCAGTTAAAGAAACTGGTGATACCTGCAAAATAAATCATGTCTTGTCATTGCTGGCTGTCCTGACAGCTGGCCTTGTTGTGGTTTCTAGTTTGGCTTTTTTCTTCTAGTTGCACTGTTTTCGCTGTTTGGCTGTCCTGGTTTGGGGTAAAACAGGACCAATTTTGTTCAGTAACTCTGCTTTCTAACTAGGCCTCTTCTAACTGCTGAAATTAACGGCATATTGTGCAGAAAACTGCTCTTTCTCAGAGTGATAAGGCCCATGTTTATAGCTGATGCCAAGGCATGGTATGCAGAGAGGCCCTTGCTTAGACTTACTGCAATAACAACCAAGGCCAGACACCTTGTTATTTGCCCTGCTGGAGGGTTGGAAGCAGAGAAGCATAGAGGGGTCCCCTCTGTGGGGAGGGGCAGACAGGACAGGTGACCCAAAACTGACCAAACAGTGTATTCCATCCCATCTGCATCATGCTCAGTGTAAAAGCTGAAGGATCAAAGGGTCAGCATCCATTTTTCAGTTGTTCGGTTTTTCCGTTTTATGGCTTCCGGTTTCACCTTCTTCTCCGACTTGCTTGGGCTTTTGCTCTTGCTGGGACTCTTGCTTTCCTTCTTCAATGGCCGGCATCCGAGGAGGCCTCCATCGGTTCGTCTGCCTTTGTTCCNTCGTCTGCCTTTGATCCCGACCTGTGTGTTCCTGAATCCAGTGACGTGATTGTCATCCTGGGAGCTTGATACGGTTTTGTATATATTTCATTATTTTTCTTTTTGTTATTTTATTCTTTATATTTCATTAAAGTAGTTTAGTTCTTACTAAACTAGTCTCTCTTCTCTCTCTCCTGCTCGGCAGGAGAGAGGGAACATCTGTCGCTCGGCTTGCTTGGGCCAATCTGGCCCAAACCCACGACATTGGCTAAATACTTAAAACTGCTTAAAAGTAAGCTAAGACATTTATTGTTTAAGTATGACTTCATCAGAACTCATCTGGTCAGGGAATTTAAGATTAATTGGCCATAGAAATCCATCTGCAATTTTTCTGCCTAAATTTAGACACCTTAATAGGGGTGTTTATAAGGTAGGGTCTAACTGTCCTACACTCATTCTACAGTGAATGGCTCCCCTACAAGTGTGCCAGTCACCTAAGAGCTGAAATGGTCCCTCAGAAGTCATTCTCAAAGTATTGGTGGGTAAATGACTCATTCAAATTCTGTCTGCACAGAAGTAAATTTAGGTGGGATGCACCTGCAAGACAAGACATTGCTGGAACATACTGTACAATGTAACTAGTTCTAGAAATATGGACCATGTCTACACCAATAGACTTTAAATGAATCAGCTTACATTCCCAAGTCCTGTGATGACCAACACATATTTCCGTCCATATCCAGTCCATTAAACTTGCCCAGGTAGCATAAAATATTTTAGTATGTACCATCCTGTCCTGGTTCTGGCAAGGATAGGGTTAATTTCTGTCACAGACACAGGTATTCCATACCACTTGATGCCATGCCCAGTAGTTAGATGGGAGCTAGCCAGGGGAGCAGTTGGGAAGTTGCTGCCTGGGAGCAGGCTGTAGCTTCCCACATCCGCTCAGTGTGCAATGGAAAGGTAACCTTGTTTATACATTGATCCACCAGTGTTATTGTTGTTCTTCTATTTCCTTTGCTGTTCTGTTATTTATTTTTTTTTATCTCAATCCACGAGTTTTGCCTTTTTCTTCCCATTCTCCCTCACTGCTGTGAGGACTGAGTGAGCAGCTGCGTGGTTCTTTGTCACTGGCTGAAGCCAAACCACGACAAATCTACATTATCCCCAAAGAAAATTGCTGCTGTATTTCTAATTGTCCTGTAAAATTAAAGCCGATCAAATACATGTTAAGTATTTTAAATGAAAATCACAGCAAAGAGAACTAAAAAAGAATCTGCAATGTGACTGCAGAACAACTATTCCACTGATATGAAACTATTATCCGAAAAACTTTTGCACTGGATTGTTGTAAACTAGGCTGGCATGCTCCTAGTTAAATCTCAAACTCTGTTTACTCATTACAATGACCTCTGGAGAACAAGGACTTTGGTCTTGACGCTACTCTTGTATTTCCAGAAAACTGGAGTTCAAACACTGAATTTATTTTTTTTAGTGAATTAGTGACCTTTATGTGTGCTTTTAAGCCACTCAGACTCACTTGTCTGGCTTTTGAGAACAGGCTAAACCACATACCCAGACATAGCTATTGTTTGTTCATCTTCAAGAATTGTAATGTTAAACTGAAACCTTGAGAGCAAATTAATGCAAAACAGAGGTAGAAAGGAACAAAGCCTTTTAGGTCTGCGAGTTGGGAGACTGTGGTTCTGTAAGAATACAGTAATTGCACAAATCTACTCAATGACCTTATAAACTTGCCATACACTTTTATACTCAAGTTTCTCCTTCAGAAAAAATCATGATAATACTTATCTTCTTGAAGAGTTGTGAACATCGTTCTCTCCTAATTAAAAACAAACACTGAAAACCAAATACATAAAGAACTTCTTAGAGATCACAGACTATTAGACCCCAAACTTTTGAGATCCTCAGGAAAAATATTTTTTTGAACTTTTAAGACCTTTTTGGTTTGAAAATCAAGCTGTAACTTGTATAACAATATGCCTGCTAATTATTATTGGTGTGAAGAAGGTGCTAGAGTAACTAAAATACTGATATACAAGAGAAAACATAAATAGACACAAATGAGCACTCAGACTTCTCTCACTCCAAGTTAATACAATAATTTTGAGATAAGGTTTTGCATGAAGTTTTGCTTGGATAGTCCTCCCATAAATTCTTTAGATAGATTTAAAGCTATTGAGTGAACAGTGTTAAAACATCAGCATATATTACGTTGTTGAATCTACATCACTTGCATATTAATGTGGCAACTCCTAATATAAAACAGAAACTTACAATGAAATAAAATTAATCATAGCGTATTTCAATTATAACCTGTACAATAGCATATAAGTGTAGCTGTAATAAAATTTTATTCACCCACGCTGTTTCCATCAACTCATAGCTTCATGCAGGAGAAGTGGATGTACAGTGTAAAGTAATCAGGGAGGTCAGCTTTGGATTTTGATAGTTGAAGGTCCTTTTGCAGTTGGAGTGCTCTGAAGGCCCCCCTTCCAGCATGTCTTCTGCTTTGGTTTCATCTGACAGGAATCTAATTAATGTACTCCAGGATCACACTCTGGTCTGAACTAGGGTATAGCTAGTGGGGTGAAAAGGAGTTTTTCTTCAGAAACACACATCTGATTCGGACTAAAATTGAAATTTTTGCCCTCAGATTATCCTCAGACTAAAGGCTGTCATTTTTAACCTGTTACATTTTACATTCCAAACAGAATTTATCTTAGAGCTCAACTGTTGTATTCTTTATTTTTTCTTAGCAAATTAATTTCATTGAATCATAAAATCATAGAAACATAGAATGACATAGGTTGGAAGGACCTTAAAGA
Organism: Chionis minor; assembly: GCA_013398295.1. Lineage (NCBI taxonomy): Eukaryota > Metazoa > Chordata > Aves > Charadriiformes > Chionidae > Chionis > Chionis minor. The sequence continues at coordinate 29,689 of VZSF01000962.1, read as the reverse complement.
TCATCTAGTTCCGAACCCCTTGCCATGTGCAAGGAAATCTCTCACTAGGCCTGGTTGCTCATGGCAAATTTCAGCTGCTGACTACTATAACAAAAATAAAAATTTAAAATATTTAGTTTAATAATAAGCTTTTTTACAGAAAGAAGAAACCAGATAAATTGCAATTTAAATATGTATGTCTTCAGAGATACATTCTTCAAAAATGGCTCCAGTCTGAATTAATTAATCTATCTAGCTAAAAGCAGGGACTTCTCTTTATAAATATTTGACAAAACTGGGAACCTTAAGGAAACAAATGTTTCTACATCACACTTGAAAGTTATATAGGCTTCTAATAATGCCATCTTCTTGTCAGGAATGTCAGACCGGCTCAAATATATTTGAAATGCCAGTTTGTCACCTACCCAGCACAGCACACTTTGTGTCTGAACTATATAAATATTCTGCAGTCTCAGAGGATGAAGACTTCAAACACATATTTTAAGACGTCAAAATATTTTTAATGTATATCTCACATGCACCTGTTTCCTGTATTAAAACACTCAACTGTTAATAAATTGGTCAGTTAAATATATTATAAACCAGCAGAACCTAAGTATAGTGCATTTCCTTAACAAGTGAAATTGTACTCAGAATTGGACCCATAGCAACAAACTTTACATAATGGTCAATCGTTTCTGATTCCACAAACATGCGTCAATATAAGTAGGAAATCAAGCTCACATTGAATACTGTCTTAAGAACAATATGCAAATCATTTTACAACTCAATGATTCACACAAAAAATTTTTTTTTTTTTATTCCATTACCAAATTCACATGCTTAGAAAAAAGACTGACATTCAGAGGAGTTAAGTCTGGGTTAGCAGAATTAGAAAGAAAAATTACAGAAATGCTATCAAATCATGTGATCTGTGGGTTACCTGTTGGTCAGCCTGATCAACACAGCACATGACAATTAACCTGTTTTTTCTGGCCATAAATAGCCTGATTTCTGTAGGCAGAGGAGCTGAAGTGCCCTACATCATGCTAGGGAAGAAATGCTGAGGCAACAGACTGGACATCCTAGTGACAGAGACCTGGGGTGCTTTCCTAGTGTCAGTGGAAAATGTCTGGAGGGAATGGACCAGACTCCTTAACATTACAAATAACACCTTATTCTTTTTTTCTTTTCTTTTCTTTTTTTCCCTTTCAATGTCACCTATTAATGTTAGCAAGATTTCAGCATTAAGATCATATTTTTAGTATGACCTGGTTAAATTAATTTTATATTATGAATTTTTCTTTATATTTGGTCTTTTCTTTACCTAAATGTATAATTATTTTTGAGGTAAATATATAAGGATATAAGAGGATTACTTATTAAGTAATGGAACTATCAGGTAAGATGGACATAGACTCATCTATGGTTCTGGCAGCCTGTTGGCCTGGTTAACTTTACAACTGTCCTGAAGAGAGAAATTGAAGTTTATTTTTTTCTAAAGAAAAATAAAGTTGCTGTTCTGATTTAGACTCAGTAGGGAGCTTATTCTGCTTGATGACAACATCTTGGTGTTCTGCTACAAAGATAGTAGGTACAAAAGATTTAGCGTAGAACTCATTGTGTATTCTCCAATTCCAATTAGATTTAGTGTCACAGTGTGAGAGTGTCAGTAAGAGAACTCTAGAACTGCTGGAAGTTTGGGTTTTTTTCAAACTCTGTAGTAAGAGCAACTAAAGGTCCAATTACTGATCCAATATCAGACACAGCAGTTGTCTCCCACATGGCCAACCTATTTAATTATAGGTGACAAGTGACAAGAGGCTGATTTCACCTACAGAAATTTTCTGTATAAATAACTGTTGAAAGAAAACACACAGAGAAATAAAAATAATGGTGTGAGTGGAGCCTTCTAGAACAAAACAGCTATTATTCATGGGGTTCCAGGTTTCTAATAAAATCAGATGACAGCTCTAATAACATACCAAATCCTTGACCGTAACAGGCAACTATCGTGTATTGAATATTCTTTTTGGAAAGAAGTGGTACTTTTAGAGAAGATTACATAGTTAGACAATATATTTTACTTTTTTTGTTTCTTCTTATATTTCTTTCAAGATGTTACAATTTGCCTTTTCTACATTTCTTCACAGTGTACTCTTTCAGACAAATGACTTCATATGTTTTCTAACTCTGCAAAGACAGAAGATACACCAAAGTCCCTTTCAGTAAGTTAATATACTAAAGATCTCTTTCAGAAAAGTCTATAGAACATCTAAACATCATTATACTTCTTGGGCCATGAAATATTTTCCTAAATTACCTTCTAATAAACTGAGGACTTACATTAAAAGAAAACAAACCAAAAAACCCAATAAAAAACCTACCCAAAAAACAATCCCCAAAAAACCCTATTAATGTGTCCTAGCAAAGTAGTATGAAAAAGCAAGGACTGGCAGTATTACTCGTCCTTGAAATTACATGGAAACACCAGTATTTTCTTGGACATGCATTTTATATATGTTACGAATTACTAAAATACCGCCTAAAACCTAGCAGTCCCTGTCAATTTGCCCAGAGGTCAAAATTCTGTCCTGACCCCAAATCTGACATATCTGTCAGGCATATGTTGTGAGTTTCTTGCTCTCTGCCATTATTTATCCATGTATTTTGTTAAACATGGTACAGGCACATTGAACTATTTACACAGTTCCCACAACAAATTGTACGAACCCATGATTGTGGTGGCCAATGGTTGTCGGTGGGCGAGTGAATCAAAGGTTTTAATTTGGGGGTTTTGGAGTTTTGGTTTGCAGTTTTATTGTTCAATATGATGCTGTTCAGTTTTATTGCTATATTTTTTTCTTTTTTTGCTTTGGATCTTCTTTTAATTATTATTTTAAAATATAAATTAATTTTCTTGAAAAAAAAAGAAATTTCTAAATAATCAAAATATGAACCCGTCTGATATGGAGCTCCCAAAATATTTAATCTTCAGTCCTTTCTGTGGACTATCTGCAAACAAATAGAACAAAGGAGAGTAAGTAGAAAAGAAGATTGTAATAGGATGTGGGAAATATAACAGGAGAATTTTATTCTTCACAGTAGCTCCTGCAGTGCTGATCTGCCATAGTCATTCCCCTTTATCCCAGCAGTTCTCCTGTCTCTTATTACTTCAGCTTCTACTGTAGATTATTTGTTTCATTTAAATAAATTTTAAGTATGTAAACTTTTGGAGGGAGCTAGTTATCTGAGATATGGGATGTTTGCTGGGAGCATGATATATAGCTCCTCAGCTACCCAAGGGCTGGCTTATTACCTCTAGGAATATGAAGCCTGCACTTATGTAGCATACGAGGCTATTAGATTTGGAAGATCCCTCTTACGCCACCAAAACAAAAGTTGCCATTTTGGCTTTGTAGATTTAATTTTTACCTTCTTCTTTACTGTGTTCCTTAGATATACATATGTCCACATACACATACCTGTATTTTATATATGAACATAACAAAATGCCTACCGTTCAGTTGTAGCTTTCAAGACATAGTAAGAGAACTGTTTGCTTTTATTTAAATAATTCTCTGAACAATATGTCCTTCCCTTCTCCCTATACATTAAAACTAGATGATCAAAAGAATTGATAGGATGGAGAGCAAAATCTAATTTCGCTCTTGGTAAAAATAATGGCTATTTTGTTTTAGTTTTGCTTTTACACTTCAATTTCATTTAGATTTTATACCTTAGCAATTCATAATGATCAGTTGCTAAAAGACAACCTCCTGAAGGTCCATTAGAATAGCACAAAAATGTCTAGCTAAACAAAAGTTAATAAATAAATAAAAATGGTAAATATAAATTTAAATTCTTGGCACACTTAAAAGCACTTAGACATTGCAGATATTTAGCCATTTTTCAAAAGAAATTCATTTGGATAAAAACTTCATGAAACATAAATTTAAAGTTTTGACTCTTAATGTAGACTATACTTTTATACTTATTCCACTGAAATATCTTTCCCAGATGGTGGAACAGGATTCAAATTTCCCTTTAGCTTTTCTTGCAACTCTTTCCAATTTGCTTATTTCTTTATTCTGTGAACAGCTCATACAATAGAGCTTCTCATCTATAATTTTCACTAATCCTCTCTTTTGCTATTTTCCTGCTAGCTTTATAGCTTAAGAGTTATTTGGCCATGGGGGATGGGTGCGACTTACTTTATAAGTAAAGAATATTAGATCTTCATAGACTCACCAGTTTCTCCCCATTTCATTTAGTAAGATAAGTTATGAGATAGCAAATAGTCTGTTTTCCTGTATAAAAGAATGGTTGACTAAAGAGATTGATTTAATGGGAGAGAATAGGACACAATATTATGTAGAAGTTTTGTGTGTAAACAGAGTTCTTTGGTTCTTTGAGTCCTACACCTATAATTACTTTCCTTTTAACAAAGTAATCATGGAAAGTTTTTCAACACAGACCCTGTTAAATTCTTGGCCTTTATATTTAGTCTATTTTGATTTTTGCAACTGAATATATACCGAGTAGTTAGGAAGTTAGAGATCAGTTTGATGGGAATGTTTAAAAGACATGGAAGGTACAGTTACAAAAGGACTATGGCCTGTTAATGTGAATGATAACACTATCTTACTGTGCTTCTAAACACAAAAAAAATTCATGTAGTTACATTAGTATGATCATTTTTTGATTCAAAACAATAAAATGTTAAATCTCATTGTCACCTTTCTACTTTATGGGTGCAATAGGCCTTTCTTTTTACCTGTAAGGTTTTTAAATTGTGGAAAAGTCTGTTGACAGAAGTCAATTGATTTTAAAAAACTGTACCATATGGTACATCAAGCACTACATTTAGGATTAATGAAATATGCAGGTAAAGAATGAGGAAGAACACCCTAGCCAGCTGCTTTATACAAGAGGATGGCTGAGTTACAGTCAGCAGACATACACGAGAGACATAGTAAAACACTCCTGCAAAAAGTCAGTGGTAATACACTCATAGTTATACTGGCTCTTTCTGCAACTTTTCTATGAATGATGGAAGCATCATTCAGAGATCCAAAACTCAGCTTGTTACCAAAGCTTTTAAGTAGGTTTTCTTTAGCTCAGGCAGTTTGGCAAGCAACATAGTTATTGCCTATTTCTTGTCAAACCACCTGCAGAGATCAAGTACTCTTCTTAGGCTATGAGTTCTGACTTCCCTTTTACACAGTAGGGATTCCTTTTTATTTTATTATACATTTCAGAATTAGTTGCATCCCATTGTCATGTTTAAAACATTTAATCTTACTTCTGATACCCATACCACAAAATTACTTTCATTGCTGTTCGGAGATCTTCAAGTTTAGCTAGATCAGTTGAATTAGTAATTTTTTCTGGTTTTCATTTCTAGATATTTAAGCCAGTTTCAATCACAGCACAGAACTGTACATCAGGAAAGTTTAAGAAACTTTAATTTTCTGTTTGAAAATTATTACCAAGTGGCATATACAATCTTTAACATTAGTTAGGCCAAAATGTACAACATGCCGGCACACAGAACAGTGCTTTATTTCTACTTTAAATTAGAAAGGTTGCAATGGAAGGGTACTCAGACTGGTGCTATCTGTCAAGGAGACTTATAATCTAAAGAAGTATAATGAAAATGAATGAAAAATATGTTGAAATGGCTTTATTTGTTTAATTTATAAAAGAGAGAGTTGATAGTAGAAAAAACCCCAATCATTTACGTCACAAAGACGTTAATGATGGATTGCCATCTAGAAGGGGAGTGGAATCAATTTTCTTAAAAGGCAACACTAAATTTTGGTTAATCAGTAGGGAAAGGAAGAGCAAGCCACAGTTTGCCTGACTTTGAAACCTATGGTTCACCAAAAAGAATGAGAAAGTTGTGGTTCCCAACACAGGGTATTTTCAAGAAAATACTGGATAAATCTCTTTCCAGAATGATGCAGACATCCCTGGTCTAAAGTTGGGGCAAGAAGACTGTTATAGATGGCCAGGGTATCACTGATAGCATGTTTTCTATGTTCAAGTATGATCACAAAAATGAAAATGGTATCATTTTCTGACCTATAGCAATGATACTGTGAAAGATTTCAGTGTGGTCTAATTCAACCAGTACACCTATTTCTCAAACATACAGGATGCTTCTTAATGTTAGCATTTTGAATAACTAAAACGAAGAAAGAATATAAGTATTTGCTGCACTGAGACTCAAATAGACAAATTATCTCTAATGATGCTGTTTTGCTGAAGAAGATGCATTTCATTAGGGACTGATTAAAATTTGATGTCTACGTGCAATTTCAGGATATCAGAGAGAAAAAATGTAGAACTGCCTTCCTTAAGAAGATATTACTGTATAATTTCAGAAAAACAACACTTTCAAATGTTTTTTATTTGTAAATCATTTCAATATTTGTGTAGGAAAAGTTGATGTGCATACACATACACACCTCAAAAATGAAGCATTAACCCCAGGAGAAGACAGAACTTTAAAGAATATAAACTCTTTTTTTCCATTAGAAAATACTTCATTTCATGCAGAAAAAGAATCCAGTAGTTCCAAAGACTGATCAAATTTTATTTATATATCAACAGAGGTTGCAACTGCAGTAATTAGCTAATACCTGCTCTATTAAAATGCAAAAAAAATTACTAAGGATTCTTCTTGAACTTAGAATCAGAGCATAGTTGCAAGTGCTATTCTGAAATATGAATATTTTTTAAAACAATATACATTATTTAACTTTAAATATGCTACATAAAAGCAAAACAACTCTGTGAATTTTAAAAAGGTCTATTATACTATAAATCAGGTAAACATTTGAAGCTTTCTTAACTAGGTAAAAGTATGTTTTCATTCCCTATTAATCTTAGTAACACGGGTTAATAACCAGCCACTAATATGGTAGATACTTTCTGTACTAGAATAGTACCTGAGGGGTAAATCTGGGGGCCACTGAGTTAATTCAAACTTTTAGTAATTACATCGATGTAGTATGATTTTCCTTTTAATGTCGTATGAGTGTAGCTTCACTCATACAGTAAATAGTAAAATCTCAGGGAACAAACACAGGGTCAGGCAGGTCTCATTCATAAGTGTAGCTGGCATGGTCTGTTGTTTTGTTAATTCATGTAATCTTTGTTACAATCATCTGCATTTTTTGTATGTCTAAATGTGATACCATAAGTCACCACCATAATTTGTTTCTATTCTGTCCAATTTACGTACACAAGACATTAGCATGAACACCAATTATGAATATGTGCATAATCCTTGCAAGAAAAATTTCAAATCTTAATGTTATAACATAAAGTGAAAATGCTTTTCACTTAAACAAATCTCCTATTAAGGCAAACTTCTTTGCAGTTACTTTGAAGAGCTGCTATAAGAAGGAGGGAATTTAGCTCTACCCAGCATTGCCTAGAGCTTTCGGATTAAGGTCCTTTTCTGGAAAATGAGTTGGCATGCAAACCCCCTCCAAGCTGAAGAGGGCTTAGAGACTAGTCTCTGCTGCTTGAAGGAGTACAATAAATAAGAGATACTATTTAAAGAGGAAGAGTTGTCTCTGCTTTCAGGAGACTGCCCACTATTCTGAGTTCATGGAGATAGACATGCTCTCTAGATCCATCCTCCCTGCTTGTGGTTTTCCATCTCCTACTCTGGGCTTCTCTACATTACTCCTGCAGGAACACTGAAGTGCACCACTGGGGGCCAAGAACTTCTGGATAGCCAGAAGTACTCTTTGCAGGCACCTACCACCACCAGTTAGTACCTAGACACTCAAATTTTCTGATTCAGATTGCTCTGCCAAAGAACCTTTGTTTAAGACATTTAAAACATTAACTGGTGTGCTTGCAACTTTTTATATTTCCAGGCATGTTTTCAAATCCTTGTAGGCCATAAATTAAAATTCTGTATTAGGATTACTTTTCCACAATTATCCTAGAAAGCTTCTGTCCTGAGTAGTCAATATCAATATGTATGAACAGATGAGGAGCTCTTTTTTTGAAACACTTCAGCAAAAATATTAGTATGAATATAAACAAAAAAGGACCTACAAATTTACATTACTTATATCAACATATATCTAGTAGTTCAATATTAATACAGCAAAACTGAGTAGTCAGAAATAGACAATAAACATTCTGGATTTTCTGCAACATTATGTGGATTTAATTTAACATGCTTCATTTTGCTCTCTTATTTTCCTTATTAAAAACAAAGCAGCAAGAAAAATTATTTAATAGATCCCACTTCAGCAAAGTCCCATTTACACAAAAGCTTAAAAACATGCCTATTTCACTAAATATTTAAGCAAAGAGTAATACATCCCTATTATAGGGTAAGTGTCAATGTTATTTACTGTATGGATTTACTGTATAGGGCAATTTATTCACAGAATCACAGAATCACCAGCGATGGAAGGGACCTCCTGACATCATCCAGTCCCACCCCCCTGCCAGAGCAGGCCAACCTACACCTACAGCAGGTTACACAGGGTGGCGTACAGGTGGGTTTTGAATGTCTCCAGAGTCAGAGACTCCACCACCTCTCTGGGCAGCCTGTTCCAGTGCTCTGCCACCCTCAAAGGAAAGAAGTTGCTCCTCATGTTCAGATGGAACTTCCTATGTTCAAGTTTGTGCCCGTTACCTCTTGTCCTATCACTGGCGCCCTCCTCCTGACACCCTCCCTTTAAGTATTTATAAGGATTGATGAGATTCCCCCCTGAGTCTTCTCCAGACTAAAGACACTTAAGTCCCTCGTCCTTTCCTCATAAGAAAGATGTTCCAGACCCCTAATCATCTTTGTAGCCCTTTGCTGTACCCTCTCCAGCAGTTCCCTGTCCTTCTGGAACCAGGGAGCCCGGAACTGGACACAGCACTCCAGATGCGGCCTCACCAAGGCAGAGTAGAGGGAGATGATAACTTCCCTTCACCTGCTTGCAACACTCTTCTTGATGCACCCCAGGATGCCATTGGCCTTCTTGACCACAAGGGCACATTGCTGCCTCATGGTCATCCTGTTGGCCACCAGGACTCCCAGGTCCCTCTCTGCACAGCTGCTTTCCAGCAGCTCAGCCCCCAACCTCTACTGCTGCATGGGGTTATTCCTCCCCAGGTGCAGGACCCTACACTTGCCTTTGCTGAACTTCATACAGTTTCTCTCTGCCCGACTCTCCAGCCTGTCCAGGTCACACTGAATGGCAGCACAGCCTTCTGGTGCGTCAGCCACCCCTCCCAGTTTTGTGTCATCATTATTATGCTATATATAATGAGTATCTGCTACACTTTCATAGTAACTTATACTATTATGTTAAATGTAAAAATTTTTAACTGTGTATTGAACCTGTTTGTCTCTGAATGAGAGACAAATTAGCTACATACTTTTTAGGAAAGACAGGCTAGCAAGGCGAGGTGGTGGAGTGGGTCTTTATGTAAGAGGGCAACTGGAATGTATTGAGGTCTGCCTAGAACAAATTGAGAGCTTATGGGTAAGAATTATGGGGCAGGCTAATATGGGTGATGCTGCCGTGGGTGTTTATTACAGGAAGAGGAAGCTGAAAAGACCCTCATAATCACAGGCCCTGGTTCTCCTGGGGGACTTCAACTACCCTGATATTTGCTGGAAAGGCAACACAGCCAGGAACACACAGTACAGAAGGTTTCTGCAGAGCACCGGTGGTAACTTTTGACAAAGGTAGTGGAGAAGCCAATGAAGTGCACCACTGGAACTTGTGCTGTCAAACAAAGGAGTGGCTGGGGATGTGAAGGTTGGGAGCAGCCTTGACTGCAGCGACTGTGAGATCGTGGAGTTCAGGATCATGCATGGAAGAAGCAGGACAATAAAGGATTACAGGATTACAACCCTGGACTTCAGGAGAGCTGACTTTGGCCTCTTCAAAGACCTACTTGGAGGAATCCCATGGATTAGGACTTTAGAAGGTAGGGGGATCCAAAAGAGCTGGTTAATGTTCAGGCACCACCTTCTCCAAGCTCAAGACTGGTGCATCCGTATGAGTAAGAAATCAAGCAAAGGAGGCAGGAAACCTGCATGGACAAGCCAAGGAGCATCTGGAAAAACTTGAATGGAAGAAGGAAGCTTACAGAATGTGGAAAAAGGGACTTGCAACTTGGGAGGAATATAGGAACATTATCAGAGTATGCAGAGATGCAACAAGGAAGGCTAAGGCCCACCTGGAATTAAATCTGGCAAGGGATGTCAAGGACAACAAGAAGGGCTTCTTCAAGTACATCAGTAGCAAAAGGAAGACTATGGAACATAGGAGTCTGCTGCTGAATGAGGTGGGTGCCCTGGTGATGGAGTATACAGAGAAAGCAGAATTACTGAATGCCTTCTTTGCTTCAGTCTTCACTGCTAAGGCTGGCCCTCAGGAACCACAGATCCTGGATGTAAGAGAAAAGGTCTGGAGAAAGGAGGACTTTCCCTTGGTTGAGGAGAATCATGTTAGAGATCATTGAGGCGAACTCAACACCTACAAATCTTTGGGCCCTGATGGGACTCTGAGGGAGCTGGCAGAAGTCATTGCTGGTCGGTTCTCCACCATCTTTGAAAGGTCCTGGAGAACAGGCGAGGTGCCTGAGGACAGGAGGAAAGCCCATGTCACTCCAGTCTTCAAAAAGGGCAAGAAGGAAGACTCAGGAAACTACAGGCCAGTCAGCCTCAACTCCATCCCTGGAAAGGTGACGGAACAGCTCATTTTGGAGGTCATCTCTAAGCATGTGGAGGAAAAGAAGGTTGTCAGGAGTGTTCAAGATGGATTCACCAAGGGGAAGTCATGTCTGACTAATCTGATAGCCTTCTATGATGGCATGACTGGATGGCTAGATGAGGGAAGGGCAGTGGCTGTTGTCTACCTCAACTCCAGCAAGGCTTTTGGCACTGTCTCCCACAGCATCCTCGTAGGTATGCTTAGGAAATGTGGGTTAGATGAATGGACAGTGGGATGGACTGAAAACGGACTGGCAGGTATATCTCAGAGGGTTGTGACCAGTGGGGCAGAGTCTAGTTGGAGGCCTGTGACTAGTGGTGTTCCCCAGGGGTCAGTGTTAGGTCCAGTCCTATTCAATGTATTCATCAATGACCTGGATGAAGTCATAGGTGTGCCATGAGCAAGTTTGCTGATGACACAAAACTGGGAGGGGTGGCTGACGCACCAGAAGGCTGTGCTGCCATTCAGTGTGACCTGGACAGGCTGGAGAGTCGGGCAGAGAGAAACTGTATGAAGTTCAGCAAAGGCAAGTGTAGGGTCCTGCACCTGGGGAGGAATAACCCCATGCAGCAGTAGAGGTTGGGGGCTGAGCTGCTGGAAAGCAGCTGTGCAGAGAGGGACCTGGGAGTCCTGGTGGCCAACAGGATGACCATGAGGCAGCAATGTGCCCTTGTGGTCAAGAAGGCCAATGGTATTCTGGAGTGCATTAAAATAGTGTGTCCATCATGTCTAAAGATGGTATCCTCCCCCTCTACTCTGCCTTGGTTACGCCACATCCGGAGTACTGTGGCCAGTTCTGGGTTTCCCAGTTCAAGGACAGGGAAGTGCTGGAGAGAGTCCAGCAGTGAGCTGCAAAGACGATCAAAGGGCTGGAGTACCTCTGCTATGAAGAAAGGCTGAGACACCTGGGTCTATTTATGCTGTAGATGAGCAGACTGAGAGGGGATCTCACGAATGCTTATAAATAACTAAGGGGCGGGTGTCAAGAGGATGGGACCAGACTAATTTCCTATTTTTAACTATTTTTAAATAGTTAAAGGATACTCAGTTCATTTTTGAACTGAAGATCCCTATAACTTCTTAGCTGCTAAATTAATTTTTAGGATTCCTCTTAACATTCTAATATTAAAACCTGGTAGACATACCCTGTTATATTAATCTTCTTGATATGAATTTATTGTTATATAAACTAAAAAGAGAGCACAAGGGTGAATACTTCAAGAATGAGTGTTGCTTGTAAATGCATGCTCCCATGGAAAAGTGAGCAAGGGGAAAGTCAATCTCTGATTTTTGCTTTAAACCACTTTCATGACGGAGATCATGGTACTAGCATGAAGACAAACTACTAAATCACTCCTTACCTTTCCCTTTGCTCACTTCTTCAAGGCAACATGTACTTATAACTAGACATTTATCTTGGGATTCATGTCAGAGCAGTTTTACGGAGGAAGGAAGGAGACTTAAGTGAGGAGCTGAGGACTGCAAGATTACTTTTCCTGTGGGTATCTCACTGTCACATTTCAGTTTTACTTGACTCTAAACATGCTATTGTCAGACTATTACTGTTCCTGACTCACAGTGGAATGCTCTTGAAGAGCTAGCTGTGAAAAAATAAAGCATTGCCTTTTCTCTTTTGACACAACATGCAGATCTGTGTTTTAAAGCAATTGACCAAAGTCAAAAGCTAAAATTAAAAACCAAAAAACAACACAAACCCCTCACAAATAAAAAAAGAAAATCAAACATTGAGTTTATTTCTGGAGAGAGGCAGAATTGAGGGATGATTTACAAATTAAAAAAGGTCGAAATGATAATAAAGACAAAAATTCCAGCAGCACATTAGCATGAAATCAAATCATAAAATATTAGGAAGTTTCACAGTTCATACTGCTTCTACCCTGTGACTATATAGTGAGCTCATCTGTTATTAATTCTTTGACGATCCACTTCTCTACACAATGTTGGTTTAATTTTCTGATGGAACAAACAGTAAATTTTTGTCAGGGCTCTGCATGGGTCAGCATCTCCCTGGGGCTGGAAGCTGGAAGAAGTGGTGGCTCCCCATGGGGCCATAATGGCAGGGCTGGGTGGCCAAGGTCTGTCCTACTGCCCCATCCCTCCCAGGGGACAGGTCAGGGATGGGATGGAATGTTGGCGTGCCATTTGTTGGCAGGATCCATGTCTGTTCCAACAGGGCCTGTGCCAGACATAAGCATTTCTGTGACACTACAGCTCAGGTGAGGGCCAAAGGTGAGATCTCTGGCTTAAAAGCAGTTCCCCAAAGGAGCAGCCATTGCTCAGGCATTTTCTAAGTTTCTTCATAAAAGCTTTTCTCACCAAAGGTAATGAGTTTGGACTCAGCCAACAAAGTCATGGAAGATGGGGGTGAGGTCAGGGTCCTGACAAATTTTGATCTTGACTTATATTCTGTGGAAACCTGTTTAAAAATCTTATTTTCCTCCAACATTTTATTTTTATAAAAAGCATATAGATATGCAAACATACTTTCAGAAAAGTTTGAGGGCAGCACTAACTTTACACAAAACCAGGAAAGTAAAATGCAAAGTAAATTCGAAATATTTTAAAAGCCTCAGTCCTAAAAACTTAATTCATGGTTCCGCTATGTATAATTTGCTTATCTTGGGAATAAAAGAATCTTGACATCAGTAAAATTTATTTGTAGGAGTCAAGTGCCCACATTCAACTGAGTGTAAATGGAGAGACAAGTTGATATGCACTTATATTACCTGCCCATTTTAAAAGCATTTTTCAGTGTTGCAGACAGCTGCTTTCTGTTTGCTTACATGCATATTTTAGTATGGTTGAAGTATCTTTTATTCTTCCATTAGAAGACTATGTCCAACAATTTTGTTCTTTTATTGTATCTCCTTTTAAAAATGTGTGCATATTTCTTCTATTAGTTGTTCTCTAAGAGGCTGCTGTTTTCAGTCTAACAAAACAAAGAGTGGCTAAGACTGCTGTCCATAAATACATTAGGAAGGCAAAAACCTTTAATGTCCTGCGTATGCGTTTCAATTGTGTTAGGTGTGGCAAGGAATAGCCAGCCACCAAGGACTGTGGTGGGTTGACCTTGGACTTCAGTCCACCTAATCGCTCTCACTCTCCCTCCCCAACAGGACAGGGCAGGAGGGATGAAGTGGAAAAGTTCATGGATCAAAATAAAGACAGGGAGATAGATCACCTACCAATTACCATCACAGGAAAACCAGACTTGACCTGGGACACCTTGATGCCTGGATCCCCATAGTAGTGGGAGTGCTGTGGGTCTCCCAGATTCCTGGAGACCCAGGTCACCTGGGTCCCCATGTGTAGTGGGGGTGGCACAGGTAGTTCTAGATGCCTGAATGCCCCCCATGGGTGCTGGTGTCTGAAATGGGGCAGCGCTGGCCCCACCTCACAGAGGCCACCCCTGAAGCCCCCTGCTGCCCACATCCAGACATCTACACGCAATGCAATTTCAAATGTAGCTTAAAACTCTGAGGTCTAATACTCACTGAAGCGCAGTTCTTCCCCAGACTTTCAGTTGTGTTATAGGGATCGAAAAAGCCAGTTTATAAACCAGGCTGATTAGTTTATATGAGAATTGTGAAATAATACTGCCTGTGTCAGAATCACCTGTACTGCATTGCAAAGGATATTTATAATTTCTTCAAAAAAGCTCTGGTTGACAAGAGTATTAAAATATAACTGCCATGTTACTCCACAGGAGCACAAACAAAACACAAGACACAAACAAAAAACACAGGACAAACAAAAAGGTAGATCAGATTAAAAAACAGTTAATGCTTAAAATTCTAAATTACTACTTTTTGTTTCTTCCTTTGTGCAGTCACAAATACCAGGAAGATTAATTACAAGATAATACCTTTCACTTTCTGTATACAAATCGGCATATATATCAGTAAGAATGATAAAGATTTTCTTAAGTGAGATTTGCTTTGATAAAAAAAAAAAAAAGGAAAATGTTCATAATAATCCTTATCATGTAAAAATGTATTATACTTTACTGAACAATATAAAGTGTCCTTCATACAATATACTTCTCTGTAGAGTTGTCTGAAAATTGGGGTTTATGCTGTGTGAAATTTTCTGGTTGGTTTATGTACATATTTATGACCTGAATCAAACCAAGAAATAAATCCCAAGAAATGGAAAATGCTCACACCTCAGGGAAACCTTTCTTATCAGCCTCATCTCATGCTAGATGCATCCATGGAATTCTAAACTATGTGGACTATTCAGATGAGAAGTAACATGAGGAAGTCAAACACTAGAACAGGTTACCTGAAGAGTCTGTGAGAACTCCATCCTTAGAGCTGTTCAGGACTCAACTAAAAAACTTCCTGAACAATCTAATCCTTTGAGGAGGTAAGACTATGTCGTGGTTTGGGCTGGATTGGCCCAGTCAAGCAGAACAACAGATGCTCTCTCTCCTGCCTCTCTCTTCAAAGGGAGACAAGAGAGAGAAAAAGGGAGAGGAGAGACTTACGACTTTAGAAGGAACTAAAGTGCTTTAATGAAATATTAATAATAAAAATAAAATAAAATAATGAAATATACACAAAAACTCATCAAGTTCCCAGGATGACGATCACATCACCAGCAGGCACTGGGGAAGTCCCAGGCTGGACTTGATTTTTTTTTCCCAGCAAAAGTTGATGTAAGAAAAAGACATTCACATTATTATGCACTGTAATTAAAACGTAGGCTTTCTTCATGAAGTTCCTGGACCTTTACCTTTTTACTGTAATAAAACATTAATCTATAACANGTCAAACACTAGAACAGGTTACCTGAAGAGTCTGTGAGAACTCCATCCTTAGAGCTGTTCAGGACTCAACTAAAAAACTTCCTGAACAATCTAATCCTTTGAGGAGGTAAGACTATGTCGTGGTTTGGGCTGGATTGGCCCAGTCAAGCAGAACAACAGATGCTCTCTCTCCTGCCTCTCTCTTCAAAGGGAGACAAGAGAGAGAAAAAGGGAGAGGAGAGACTTACGACTTTAGAAGGAACTAAAGTGCTTTAATGAAATATTAATAATAAAAATAAAATAAAATAATGAAATATACACAAAAACTCATCAAGTTCCCAGGATGACGATCACATCACCAGCAGGCACTGGGGAAGTCCCAGGCTGGACTTGATTTTTTTTTCCCAGCAAAAGTTGATGTAAGAAAAAGACATTCACATTATTATGCACTGTAATTAAAACGTAGGCTTTCTTCATGAAGTTCCTGGACCTTTACCTTTTTACTGTAATAAAACATTAATCTATAACAGTTGTCACAGCAAAAAGATCAATTATCGCACAGTGATGCTGAAACAACTATTTTATCCTATTTGCTAACTGAAAGATTACTCTTTCATGAGCCATGAGACCTAATTTTCAATCAAGGTTTATTATTAATAATACATAAATATTGTTTTATGAATATTATAACAGTATTACCCCCACCCCTTTTTTAATTGAGGTTGGATTTTAGACTAAGTATAACATTGCTAATTCTTTTTCCAAAACTTGTGGCTCAGACCCTGACTGATGGTCTTATTCAAGATGTAGCAAAATATGTACTTAATTTGGAAGCTGATGACAGCTAAATATATCCTTAAAGATATGTAATTGCTTAAACGCAATTCTTAATTTGATCAGGAATATTTTAAATTATGTAAAACAAAGCAAAACAATGAAAAACAGAGCATGGTAATATTTAGCATTTTTATTTACAGAGAATGGAGTATGTGCTAAATTACCCTATTATTCATTAACCTTGGTAAATCTATATGTATACTTTAAGCATGCTTTAAGTTCAACATCCGAAAACACATATTTGAAGTTTGAGATTAACTGCAGAAAATATAGATATAATGATTTAACAGTTAAATCTCTAAGTTAAGATGACATTTATAGTTTTAGTTATTAGCACAGTCAATAGATGAAATCTCTGAAATACTAAATATATAGTTAGATATATTTATTCAGTGTATTTCTTATCACAACACAATTATTCTTGAGGCAAATAAAGAATTAGATCAAGAAGTCTTCCTCTCCTCTCTGTTTTCTCCCTCTCTATATTTTAAAGTCCATATTGTATATTTCCATCTATCAGTTTAAAAAAAATGTCATTTTTTCCCCTCCATTTATTTCCAGAATGTAAAGAGATATTAATGACTGTTTTAATTTAAAACCAAAGACATCTTCAATCTCTTGCAATCTCATCTCCTGTTCTGTTCTGGTGATGCACATCTTTATGATCCCAGATATGTCTTACACCTTTAAATTTGCTTGAATTTGTATCTTTTACCGTGTGAAAGTAGAAATAAAAGGGACCACAATTTCCTATATTGGCTGAAAGGGGAAAAAAAAAAAAGGAAAAAAAAAAAGGCTTCTTTTTTTCACTCCTCTGTGGCTGAAATCTACTTCTGAAAGCTGCATAAGGTTTTCCATTGATTTCACTTCTTCACTACCCTGCAGTCTTCTTTACAGCCATTCAGTGCTCCCTGACAGAAGTCTCACATTGAAATTATTGAGATCTTTCCTGTGAACGAAGGGAGCTTTTGGATGTAATCCAACCACTGGTTTTTTTCTGTGTTTGGTGAAATCAGTTCTGATCAACTAAAGTATCTGAAGCACAGGAATTAGCATTTGATGTCTCGTTCTTAGATTCTTAGTCCTAGTAGTCAATAATGAGTGGAGAAACAACTGATGCAAAACTGCACCATATAGGGAGACATGTAGGAAAACATAATTTTTTGCTTCAAGGTACTGTGGTTTTTGTTATTTCAAGCTTCCAAAAGGAAACAATACCTATGAAAGCCAACTTTTTATCTGCAAACAAATTTATGCCTAACAACAAATTTGATATTACCTTACTTTCTTTAAAAATCTTTAAAGGATCAAAATAGAAGAAACAGCATTTCTATTTAGAAGTCCTTAAGGAATACAGATTAGAGAGTTCCAAAAAACTTTTAAACAGACCTACAAACAAACACCAGACAGCACAGGAAAAAACAAACAAGTTGTGGGATCAGCCAAGAAGAACAGTCTGTCATTCAAAATGTCTCTTTCACGTATTTAATCGTGTACTATGTCTATCTGATCTTTGACGTTATGATATAAACATCGTATAATAATTACTAAACTATTATCTTACGGAAATTACAGAGTACATGTACTGCTTTGTTTCCTTCCATTGACTATAAAGGATTTTGAGGTGTCTGCTTGAGTTGTAAACTATTACTGGTCTGAAGTTAGGAGAGATGATTCCCAAGCTCAGTGAGTAACTGAAAACCAAAACATCCAAAGGAAAAAAAAACCACAACAAACCCCTACATTGTAATGTGGCACCGTGTTCACTAAGCAACACCAATGGTTACATACTGTATTTGGGATCTTGTTACACTAATGGCAGGGGGCGTGAGATTCAGAAGTGCATATTCACAGACACCTGAATGATTTGGGTTGGATAAATTACGATTCTGAGTCACAGATACTTGTTTTGAGCAGGTTAGAGAAAAATGAAGTGCAATTTAATGCCTTTTTTAAATTATTGTTTATTTTGCATACCTCTGAAAACATGACTGCTGTCCTTGAAACACAAACTCACAATGTTACCAAATCTCAAATTCTACACCTTCCTGTTATTTCACTCTAAAAATTATACAGAATGACGTGTGTACAAGCTGCTCATTACCTGATGGGATATATGGGTTTGCTTCTCCACTCCCCTTTAGCATACCAAATAATTGAATCATAATCATTAATTATTATCACAAAGGGTTCTAAACATCTATGGAAAATGATGTATCTTTATGAAGCTTTATGTGTATGATACGTCACATCTGGCTATGTCAGCACACATTGTTATATTGAATTATTGGATTGATGTGCTTCACTAGATTGAATTGTTTTTAACAGTTTTCACCATTTTTTTCCTCCATGCTCTTTTTTAAGCTTTGTCCTGAAACACCTCTAAAAATTCTTATTCTTTCAAGCAATTCAGAAATGCTAGCAAACTTTGCTTCTAAGTTAATTTATTCCTTTCTGTAAGCAACTTTTCCCTTAAACAGATTTAGACATTTTTCCATGGATTTGCTTTTCTGTTTTGTTATCCTAGTAACTCGCATAACATTAGTGCCAGCAGAATAGAAAAAAAATAGAAGAATTTTTAGCATAAATATCTCTAGGCATGTTCTTCCACTTCTAAGGAGCATATGCTCTCTACTTAATCGCTGAATAGAAATAGAGGCTACTTGAGTTCAACTCAGCATCAAAGTTCTGGAACAGAGTCTGATCTGATCACCCAGAGTAGAGCACTGCTGGAGAACATAACAGTTGCCTCCCTATCATGCACCTGGCCTTTTTATTTCCAAAAAAAACTGGATACAGAGAAGGAATAGTTCTGCATTCAGGTGCCAGTGTATGCACACTTGGGGTGCTGGATGTGCATGTTTCATATATCAGAATTAATTTTAAAAAAAATAAGATAGATTCCTAAACTAGATGGTATAAACGTATTTTTATCTAGTGTGTCCTTCCAGGCACTCAGAGACACATAAATATTTTATCTGTTTCTGTTGTGATTGTGAGAGAACTAAAGACCAATCACACTCACTTTCAGTCTGCACAAGACATATACAAACCTGTAGAAAATGGTGAAAGGCTGTACCTGTGTTCCTGAATCAACTGTTACCACACTTAAAATTTTCTTATGGGCAAAAAGGGAACACATTTTTTATGCAAACACAAGAATTTATTGATAGTCTAAGTAATGTTTTAACAGCCTAATAGAAATATAACAAGCAGCTGTCATTAAAATAATTGCAATGATATCAACACTTTTCATTCAAATTGATAAATTATTCTCAATTGCCATTAATAATTCAGTTGAAAGTATAGCGTTTGCAGACTTTCTAGTGTCTTCCCCTGTTCTCCATTGCAATGCTTACCTTTCAAAGCATCTGCAGTCAAATGTCAAGGGGCATTTTTCTTGGCATGGTGTGCTGTGGTGACTTGCTAGTATCCAGAGTTCTTTGTCAAGCAGAGTATGGTGTCATAGTGGTGGTAGCTCACTTTCTTTCCTCTGAAGTTTTGCATGTGGTGTTCTTTTTCCAAACAGTCTGCTGCTACACTTCTTTTTGCCTTATGCACAAATTTAGTTTCAATAATTATTGTTTTATTAAACTTTTACCTTATGTAGCACAATTCCTTGATACAGTTGCAGAAAGCCAAGCTGAAGCTACAAGCAAGTTAGAAGACAGTCATCAGCCTGTTGGGCAATGTGGTATTGTAGCTAAAAGTAAGCTGAAGAAAAGTCAAGTCCAGGCAGGTCCATTAAGGCCTGAAAAGCCATTAGCCATTTATTGCTAAGTTAGTAGAAGAACTGTGGTGAGCTAACAATGGTGAAAACACTACATTTGCTGTGTTGCAGTGCTATAGTTATGATTGTTCTTATGTGTCCTGTGAAGTCTTACATAATTTAAGATCTCTTCACTTGTGCATGGCTTTTGTACCATCTTCTGTTTCATTATTTTCCTTCTTTATTTGATGTTTTCCTATCAACAGTGAACTTTTCTCTGAAGGTAGCCTTTTGTTTCCCTTCTGCCTGCAAATCCTTGATGTGCTTACTACCCCTCTGAATTCTCCCTGAATGTCTAAGAGTCTATACATGTAATTTGTCTTCTCTAACCTAGGCTTTAACAAGCTGGCTTTCTGAGGCTGAGTTACTCATCCAAAGATTTTCTTATAAGCCAGAGATACACAAGCACCTTTCCACTTATGTCTAAGGGCACACCCATCTAGCACTGGGTTGCAGTGATACACCTTTGTATCAAAAATATAAATATTTCTTGTATGTGTTGCTTTCTGTTGTTTCTCTGTGCAGTGTGTCTAAAATAATGTGAGGACTGTTTTGCTATTTAGTAGAATAGTAGAACAGTGTTTTTATAGAATGAAAGCAAGGATATGTCTTGCCTGTGTTAGAGATAGCATTAGGGCACTTGGGAATGCTTGAACAGGAAAAAAGCAACAGAAGCCAACACATGCATATACACACAAAACGAATCTATGATGTTTTGTGTTGCCAGGTTACTGTATTAGATTCTCCATAGTCTAATTCAGTTGAGAGTTACAATATTTATACAAAACACGTACCTTACAAGCAGAGCTGTTGAAATTTTTGTTTCCTTTCAGATCTTTTGTCTAAAAAACCCCACCAAAACTCCAACCCCATACTCTGAGTTTCTCTTAATAACGCTCAGAATCTGAAAACTTCTTTTTTTAAACATGAAGCTTTAAAAGAGAAATCTATATGTGTTGCCACAGACTCCTCAATGCATATTTCTTCATATACATTTGAACACAATGATGAAGTATTTAACCCCACAATTCTTTTTACATTTTACATTGACCATTTGTATCCGTAGTGGTTTCATTGGTTTATGCTCTAAAACAAGAAAAGGAGAATCAAATCTGCCGTATAAATACCTCTCTTTTTCAGTTGTTCTTAATAATTTATTGTCTTTTTTTTGTATTTCATGATTTTGTGACAGAAGTGAACTCAATTGTTCAGTAGTTTCACACTCCTTTGTGTGACCCAACTTCTATTTTTAAACTACATTTTCAGTTGCATATTATTATTAGTTTATCATAATATAGAGGAGTCTTTTCACCAGCTGCCAGTGCTGGTCAACATGTATCCTATTAGCTTCACTATAAATACAATTATAACAAGGCTGGTTGTGACTGTGAAAACAGCACTTGTAAAGTTTTATTACTTCTTAAAACAAAATGTTAGAGTGAAGCAAGTGGTCTCTACAAAGGTTGTTAAGGAAAGAAGAAATAATCTGAAAACAGAAAAATTAAACTTAATAAAATCCAATATATTGTTTGAGATTCAAACGACAGAATCTCATATTTACAGGAAAATAAAGAAAAATACTTGTGTGGGAACTGCTGTTTTGTTTTGAGCTGTTGTTGTGTTATTTTTTTTTCTTTTCTCTGCCTGATGCGATTTTTTTTTTTTTTTTAATAGCACAGACGTTGTAATATAAAGCCTCTGTTAGTTTTGTCAGCAATAATTCAGCAATACTTCACACTTTCCTTTGGGGACAGATTCATTGAATAGTTACTGGAGGAATTCAGACACCCGCAGTAAAAGTCACCACACTGCTAACAGTGATATATAGCTTAATAATACCCTATTCTTCACTTAGAAAATTACCATACTTTCCAACAAAAATTTCACCATAGGAAATTTTATTAACACTTGTGCATACAAATGCCAGCAGCAGCATCCTGAGAGCCCTTGAGTAACGAAAAAGGCCACAATACACTATCTATGACATTGTACTTTGTATGATATGATATGATATGATATTATATTATATTATATCATATTATATTATATCATATTATATCATGTTATGTTATGTTATGTTATATTATATCATATTGTATTATATTATATTATATTATTATATTGTATTGTATTGTATTGTATTGTATTGTATTGTATTTTATTGTATTGTATTGTATTATATTGTATTATATTGTATTATATTGTATTATATTATATCATAAGCTCTATTCATACCAAATATGTACATTGTGACTTTGGGGTAACCAGAGATACAGTTAAGACTGCAATGGAACTTCCATTATAACTCTAATGTTTTGGGTTTTATTTCTAGTATTAGAATTACTTCAAAATAGACTTGAAATATTTTTTTTTCTTCAACTTCCCTTTGGGATATGAAAAAAAGAAAAAAACTTTCAGGTTTTGTCTGACTGAAAAATATTTATCAATTTATTTGTTTATTTATTTCCTGGTAAAGCGGTATTAAATCTATTTTCATTTTTTGTAAATTGGTATCAGGTCATTTCAATAAATATGAAGAACTGGATTGTTTGTTGGACTGTACATAAACTGTCAATAAAGACAGACATAAATTCCCTTTCATACTTCTGCTCGTGAGTAATAACATCCATCCAAATATATGACATTGCTTTGAGGTGCTCACTGCGCAAACAACTAGAGGGTAGAGCCAATAATTCATAAGCAGGAGTTGGCACATTGGATTACAGGCTGGTGCTGGGGCAAGCCAGTAGATTTCAATTCAGCTTTTGTCCAAAAAGGCATGATTTTGTCTTATGGAGCTGTCTAAGCTGCTTTAAAAGTAACACAACTGCATATTTCTCCTGTTTTGGAGTCTAAGTGAAAGTCAGTTACACAAAAATCAGTTTTATTACAGAATACATTTTTGATAAAATGGTTGAGACTGGGATTCCTCTGCCATAATGTGGTGGTGTAGTTTAAACCTGGTAGACAGCTAAGCTTAACTCACTCCCCACTAGTGAGATGGGGGAGAATATGAGAAGGGTAAAAGTGAGAAAACTTGTGGGTTGAGATGAAGGCATTTCAATATGTAAAGGAAAAGCTGCACATGCAAGCAAAGCAAAATGAGAAATTCATTCTCCTCTTCCCATCAGCAGGCAGATGTTTAGCCATTTCCAAGAAATCAAGGCTTCCTCACATGTAACATCTACTTGGGAAGACAAACACCGTAACTCTGAAAGCCACCTCCCCCCCAACATTTCCTCCTTCTTCCCCCAGCTTTTATTGCTGAGCACGGCCTCGTATGGTATGGGATATCCCTTCAGTCAGTTGGGGTCAGCTGTCTTGGCTATGTTCCCTCCCAGCTTCTTGTGGACCCCCAGCCTACCTGCCAGCAAGGAAATATAAAAAGTAGAAAAGAGTTTGACTCTGTGTAAGCTCTGTTCAGTAATGTCTAAAATGTGAGTGTGTTATCAGTACTGGTTTTGTCATGAATCAAGAACACAGCACCATACAAGCTTATTTGAAGAAAATTAATTCAATCCCAGACAAAATTAGTAGATTTTCTTCATCTTTTATTCCATACCACTTACATCATGCTCTGGTCCCACACTATCCAGTACATTCTCATTAGCCACTTCCCCCTTCCCATCCATTAATATATACACAGACATAATTTTCCTAGTCTATGGAAGACCCCTGTAAAATGCCTATGAAATGTCTATAAAACGTTCATGAGATCATTTAGTCCACGACTTCGGGCTCCATCTGTTATGGTGCTCAATTAGGACAGGAGAGTTGGTGTGCTGTAGTAGATTGGGCACAAACTTGAATATACGAAGTTCCAACTGAACATGAGGAGGATCTTCTTTACTTTGAGAGTGGCAGGCAGAACACCGGAACAGGCTGCCCAGAGAGGTGGTGGAGTCTCCGACTGGAGGCATTCAAAACCCACCTGGATGCCACCCTGTGCAACCTGCTGTAGGTGAACCTGCTCTGGCAGAGGGGTGGGACTAGATGATCTTCAGAGGTCCCTTCCAGCCCCCAACATTCTGTGATTCTATGATTGCTGCACACCAAAGCCAGCTCAGGTTGTGTCACCACTGCATTCACCTGGTTCCTTATGAGATTAATTATTCATTGGTTTGGATGACTCCTGCTGTAATATCTTTGACATTTAACAGCCTCAGCACTGGTGACACACAGTGTCGTATAACACTGGCATCATAAAGCAATAGCATCATATAACTGAAATAATGGGTTAATCTGACCTAAGATTAAATCTCCTTGTGGTACACATTGGATTTCTTCATCTCTACACATTACTGGCCAAGCACACCCAGGACCTTGAGAAAACGCAGTCCCACAAATGGGTTTGCCTTTTCACAAGACCCAGACTGCTTCTCCTAAAGAGTTCCTTATCTGGACTTCTTGTGGTTTAGCCCACGCTGGCAGCTAGAACCACTCAGCCACTTGCTCTATTCTATCCCTCTCCTCTCCAAAAGGGTAGATAGAAGAGGGAGAAAAGGATAGGGAAAGAAAAAAAAAAACAACAAAAAACTCATGGGTTGAGATAAAGACAGTTTAATAGAACAAAAATGGAAAAAGAAAATAATAGTAACAACAGCAGAGGCAGCAACAACAACAACAACAATAATAATTATTATTATTAATATTAATAATAATAATAAAGATAAAGTAATAAAACACAAGTCACTCTCACCACTTGGTGAATTGATTGTTCAGCTTGTCCCAAACAGTGATTGCCAATTCCTGCCCCTCGGCCAGCCCCCGTTTATGTACTGAGCATGATGTCTATGGTACAAAATATTCTGTTGGCCATTCCATTGTTCTTTCTATGCTTGCTCTCAGCTTCTTTGGGAAGCTGAAAAAGTCCTTAAGTACTATAAATATCACCTGGCAACAATTAAAACAGTATGTGTTATAGACATTCCTTTCATACCAAATCTGAAACACAGCAACCACTAGAAAGAAAATTAACTCTATCCCAGCTTAAACCAGGACAGCAATACAGGGACTTTATCTCCTTCCACAGTACATAGGAGCTTCAGTTGGGCAGGGCCTAGTTAATTGGCAGATAAAAATTTGTATCCCAATGCTTGAACATCATAGCAGCCATTGCTCTCAGTATAGTTTTTGACAATCCATTTTGTTGTTCAATTTTCCTGGAGGCTTGTGTGTGAAAAGGGATTTGATACACTCAGTAATGCCATGCTCCTGGGCCCAGGTGTCCATGACGTTGTTTCAGAAATGAGTCCCACTGTCTGATTCAATTTTTTCTGGGGTGCCGTGTCACCATAAGACTTGCTTTTCAAGGCTCAGGATAGTGTTTTGGGTGATAGCATGGGCCACAGGGTATATCTAACCACCTAGTAGTTGCTCTCATCATTGCACATGGTGCTTGGTTTGGTGGGTTCATGGTAGTGTGATCTAATCAATGTCAGGTTCCTCCATATTGATATTTTAGCCCTCATCCTCTATACCAGAGAGGCTTTAGTCACTTAGCTTGTTTGATTAGGGTACGCCCTCAGTAAATTTGCAGACAACACCAAGCTGGGCAGGAGTGTTGATCTGCTTGAAGGAAGAAAGGCTCTACAGAGGAATCTGGACAGGCTGAATCAAAGGACTGAGGCCAATTGTGTGAGATTCAACAAGGTCAAGTGCTGAGTCCTGCAGCTGGGTCACAAGAACCCCATGCAGCACTACAGGCTTGGGCAAGACTGGCTGGAAAGCTGCCTGGAAGAAAGAGATCCAGAGGTGTTGATCGANCAAGCTGGGCAGGAGTGTTGATCTGCTTGAAGGAAGAAAGGCTCTACAGAGGAATCTGGACAGGCTGAATCAAAGGACTGAGGCCAATTGTGTGAGATTCAACAAGGTCAAGTGCTGAGTCCTGCAGCTGGGTCACAAGAACCCCATGCAGCACTACAGGCTTGGGCAAGACTGGCTGGAAAGCTGCCTGGAAGAAAGAGATCCAGAGGTGTTGATCGACAGCTGAATAAGAGCCAGCAGTGTGCCCAGGTGGCCAAGAGGGTCACCAGTATCCTGGCTTGTATCAGAAACAGTGTGGCAAGCAGGACTAGAAAAGTGATTGTCACTATACTCGGCACTGGTGAGATTGCCCCTCATGTACTGTGTTCAGTTTTGGGCCCCTCGCTACAAGAAAGACACTGAGAAGCTGGTCTTGCCCTTTATTCAATCAGCAAAGATTTGTTCTTGCAGTATCCTTTGGTCATAACTATTTTTTGTTCAGTCACACGGTTCCAGAATTGAAACTGGAAATTTATCTACTAAAGACCGTCCTCTCCACCTGCACACAGCAGGACAGAAGAGAGGTCAGAGACGAGGACCACTGTGTTTAATGACAGCATAGACTTACCTCAAATGAAAATAATGCAATGCTAAATTTTAATGTGGCAACTCTTCAGAATCAATGAATAAAGACAGATAAGAAGTATTCTTTCCTCATGATTGAGTGGATCTTTCTGATATCATTCATCATTCACATTGTTTATTCTTTCCTAATTACTCTGTAGGATGATCACCTTATAAGAACTCTCAATTCACACATCGTGTATCATCTGGCTTTTGATTCCTTTTCTCTTTCCTTCCTAGGTAATGAAAACTTACTTACATTTATCAAGCCCACAATTTCTAACTGCCATGGAAACATTTCAGATCTAGTGAAAGAACTTCATGCCATTTATATTTTCCATCGGAAAGAACAGTAATGATATATGCACATTGTACCTGTGATTAATACATAGCAGACAGAAAACCCTGCATCACAGTTTTAAATACAGGAAAGATATACTGAAAGTTTTAATGAAAGAATTGAAGACAGAGACTCAGAGGCTGATGAATAGAAGATATTTCTACGATAAATCACTATTAAAAAAAAAGTAGATAATAAAATTACATGATTTTTCATCATAGAATTATCAAAATAAAGCTTTTTGTCTTCACTAAGCTGACAGTGCTATTAGAACTCAAACCAGGATATAATGAAGTCATCAGTTTTCTACATGGTAGATCTAGTCCATCTGCCCATAAACCTGCTTGTTGAGTTTGTTATTCAATCTTTTTTCTTTCATGTGCAATCTCTTCAAAAGCAAAGCCAAAGAAAAATCCTTCCTCTTGATCTCCACAGTATTTGGTGTCATGCAGACAGAGGACAAAAGGACCTGAAGACAATCTGTAACTAACATATAAAACAAGAGACAACAACTGAGTGGATTAAAAAAAAATGCAAGCAAACCCCAAAACTGTTATTAATCTATTACCTACACAGCAATCATAGGACACTAACTGTCTAGACTAAATTGTCTAACTGTTAACAACTGTTCTGAAGAGATTGCTACAATAGAGGAGTCTCTGGAGGAACATGAAGGAAAGTGGTTGGCTACACACCAGCTGATAGGCTTGATTGGAAAGAGTGGTGCTCAAGGGGCTGAAAAGTCGATTATGTTGGCCTTTTTGCTCAGCATTTCTCAAAAAGAAAACAGGTTTTCCTGATACATAACGCTCTTACAAGATATGTCGCAGTACACAAGCCTGAAGAGCTCTGTACTAGTGTTAAGGTTTCATAACATTAAGCAGTTGGTAAGAGATTTAGAGTAACAGCAACAGCAATATAGCTTCTAGCAGGCTTGTAATACAAATTAGGTACATTTTATTGGACTACTGTATAAAGATTTATTCATGCAAGTTGAACATGGTCACATAGCTCACTTTTGACAAAGCCATAGATTACTTCAGCAGTTCATCTTGTATTAAGCACAGAAAATATCTCTCACATCACACATCAAGCATGAAGTAGGAGATACAACAATTTCAGGATATTTAAGAAAATGTCTTTGCAGATGAGATAAATTCTCCTTAGCAGCATAAAGCTTCAAGAAAATCTGGTAACTGAAGTGCTTTAAAAAATGACCTTGTAATCACGGAATCAAAGAATCACAGAATGTTGGGGGCTGGAAGGGACCTCTGAAGATCATCTAGTCCCACCCCTCTGCCAGAGCAGGTTCACCTACGGCAGGTTGCACAGGGTGGCATCCAGGTGGGTTTTGAATGCCTCCAGTCGGAGACTCCACCACCTCTCTGGGCAGCCTGTTCCGGTGTTCTGCCTGCCACTCTCAAAGTAAAGAAGATCCTCCTCATGTTCAGTTGGAACTTCGTATATTCAAGTTTGTGCCCGTTACATCTTGTCCTATTGCTGGGCACCATTGTAAAAGGACTGGCCACCCCTTCCCAGCACCTTCCCTTTAAGTATTTACAAGCATTGATGAGATCACCCCTCAGTCTTCTCCAGACTAAAGAGACCCAACTTCCTCAGCCTTTCCTCATAAGAAAGATGTTCCAGCCCCCTAATCATCTTCATACTCCTCTTGATGCACCCCAGAATACCATNGCACAGCCTTCTGGTGCGTCAGCCACCCCTCCCAGTTTTGTGTCATCAGCAAACTTGCTCATGGCACACCTATGACTTCATCCAGGTCATTGATGAATACATTGAATAGGACTGGACCTAACACTGACCCCTGGGGAACACCACTAGTCACAGGCCTCCAACTAGACTCTGCCCCACTGGTCACAACCCTCTGAGATATACCTGCCAGTCCGTTTTCAGTCCATCCCACTGTCCATTCATCTAACCCACATTTCCTAAGCATACCTACGAGGATGCTGTGGGAGACAGTGCCAAAAGCCTTGCTGGAGTTGAGGTAGACAACAGCCACTGCCCTTCCCTCATCTAGCCATCCAGTCATGCCATCATAGAAGGCTATCAGATTAGTCAGACATGACTTCCCCTTGGTGAATCCATCTTGAACACTCCTGACAACCTTCTTTTCCTCCACATGCTTAGAGATGACCTCCAAAATGAGCTGTTCCGTCACCTTTCCAGGGATGGAGTTGAGGCTGACTGGCCTGTAGTTTCCTGAGTCTTCCTTCTTGCCCTTTTTGAAGACTGGAGTGACATGGGCTTTCCTCCTGTCCTCAGGCACCTCGCCTGTTCTCCAGGACCTTTCAAAGATGGTGGAGAGCAGACCAGCAATGACTTCTGCCAGCTCCCTCAGCACTCGTGGGTGCATCCCACCAGGACCCATGGACTTGTGGATGTCCAGTTTACTTAGTTGGTCTCTGACTTGATCCTGCACAATCAAGGGCGAGTCTTCCTTCCTCCAGACTTTCCCTGTTACCTGTAGAGTCTGGGGTCCTGAGGGCCAGCCTGAGCAGTGAAGACTGAAGCAAAGAAGGCATTCAGTAACTCTGCCTTCTCTGCATCATCTGTCACAGTGGCACCCGTCTCATTCAGCAGAGGGCCCACATTCTCTCTAGTTTTTCTTTTCCCTCCTGTGTACTTGAAGAAGACTTTGACATCCCTTGCCAGATCTAATTCCAAGGAGGTCTTGACTTTCCTCGTTTCGACCCTGAATACTCTGACAGCATTCTCAGAATCTACCCAAGTGGCCAGTCCCTTCTTCTGCATATTGTAAACTTCCTTCTTCCAGTTGAGATTTTTCAGGAGCTCCCTGCTCGACCACGCAGGTCTCCTGCTTCGCTGCCAGATTTCTTGCTCTTAGG